>VWPW01021480.1:215270-285277 GCA_013389825.1 Crypturellus undulatus
ACTTAATGTTCTTTTGCCCTTTCATTCTGTTTTTTTTTTTATTACTATTTTCAGTAATGGCTTTTTTTCTTTTTTTCTCCTCCGTGTTGTTCAGTTTTAAATAGGATTCAAAGCAAGTCCTGGGGTAAAAAGAAATGTTCAGATTGAGGCCTTGATCCCATGATCCCTTTTGCGAATGGATCAGCTGAGTTGCATTACGAGGAAATTTCCTCTATAAAATAAAATAAAAATTTTGCCGCACATTCACCTCTGCTAACTCTGCTAACTTTGATCATATAGTTACACTAGTCTATATAGATACCTATTCACTTTCCTTACTCTTTTTTGACACAGTTGAAGCCTTCTAGGCTCACTCTGTAGCAGGAGGCCAAGCGTATAGCCTTGTGCGCAAAGGACACGCTTGGCACTTTTGCAGATACTCAGCGTTAACGTGTGCTCCATGGAGGAGCAGCGCTGCTTGTGATGGACCTCGCCGCTCCTCCTGCGGCCGCTTCCCTGCCCTGGGGTGCAGGTGTCCCCTCCGGCCCGGCCGGACCACGCCGTTCGCAGCGGGAATCCGCTGGATCTCTGCCTTGGGCCGCCTCCTCGTGTGTTACATTGGATGACACCGTCTCGTGGGGTGAAAAGCTTCGTTTTGCCTTGGCGCAGCCCCCTGGGCGCTCTTGGGCCGCTCTGGCCGCTGAATGGTCTTGGAGGCCATGAGAGCAGCTCAGGCAGGATGACAGGGATGGGGTCCCTAGCTCGGGCTACGCTCACCATTCCCTCCTTACGCTGTTCTGTTTGGTCATCCCAAAGCAGCACGTACGTGAATACCCCTTGAGTACCCCGAGCTGAAGGTACCTTGAATGCACCTTGAATACGTAACCAGGGCAAAGTCAGAAGGGTGGCAGCACCCGCAGCACCTTGCCCACGTCCCGCCCGGCAAGGACGCGGCTCTGCCAGGGAACGCCCGGCCACGGCGGCCACGCGGGGCACGTCTGTCACCGCTCACCGCGGCCACGCGGGGCACGTCTGTCACCGCTCCTGCCCCTGACGTGCGGAATTGCTGCTGTGAAGTACGGCTGTTCACACCGGGTTACTCTGGGCTTTAGGTTTTGTCCTGTTCCAGAGAGGCTTGCGAAACAAGTATTGCAAACGGCGCTAGCTAAGAAATGAAAGCTGCAGTTTGTGAAATCACTTTTGGTTAAATTTCTTGAGCCACTGAAGGCAGAGAACGCAGTGGAGTTTCTCAGGCTGAATATCCACCTTTTGGTGATTATATTTTACACAGGCTTTATTTTAATTTTTTTTTGAAAATACAGTGTTCAGATTATTACAGCAAAAGAAATACAAAGGGAGCCATTTATTTTTGCTAAGAATGGCATTTCGTCAACAAAGTGGCTGTTGTCTTGTCTTCCCACATGAGCAGTAACTGATGATAGGAAGGAATGTTGTTATTCTGGTTTTGCTGATATATCACATAAAAAGTCCTCAAATATTTATTAATTTATCTATAAAACACTTTCAAAGTACTATTTTTTTTTTACCATAGCAATAAGAAATCCATTCCTGGAAAATGACTTGGAGATTTAGAGAAGTGTAGCTACCTTGCAAAGTAGAGGAAGAGTTTTAAATGCTTCACCTAGTGTTTGTCAAATGCCAGAGTTAAATACAGGCCAACAAAAGCATTTGTTTTGTTTTCTCTAACCAGAGAATGTCCTATTATACATCTCCTAATTACTAAAGGTAATTTCTCCTGAGGATGGTGTCACTTATTTTCAGTCATCCAAGGACAGCAGTGAATTACACAACTTTTTGAGGAAGTACAAGTTCCAAGTCTCCAACAAGAATACAAAGTTCAACTCTGCCTTTGACTTGCTTTTTCCTTCATAAACAAGTTGTACTTTTCATGTCATAAACGATTTTCAAGGTATTTTCAGAGAAAATCACACTGCATCACACTCAGCTTCAACTCGAAGGCTGTATATAAACAGAGAGGTGGGCTGATAGATGCGGTATTTCTATCCAAAATTATCTGACATCTTGCCAGCTACTGGGAATAGAGGCTGTCATATCCAGGTATTGCCCTGCCAGGAACCCAAAGGTGTTGGAAAAGATGTGTATTCCTCACGTGCAAGGTGTGCAAAATAGATGAATCAAAGTTTATGATAAAAGGCTTGTCTAATGAATGGCATTTAAAGTAGCACGTGGGTATAAAACGAGACACTCTGCTGTGCGCTTGCCAGGTGGATGCTTCCCTTTGGAGCCAGTCTTTGCCACGAGCCCTTTCCCGAAGCTTCTTTTCTCGGCGGCGGCCGGAGCCCCACGGCCGCGCACACTGCGTGGCCCCCCCAGGGCGCGCGGTGCCGGCATCGCCGCTTTAAGGCGCGGCCGCTGCGCGCTGCCCATTGGCCCCACGGCGCCGCCACGCGGCGCTGGGATGGCGGCCGCCAGCGCCGCGGCGGCGGCGGGACATGTTCTTAAAGCGGCCGGCGGGCGGCCTCGCCTTCTGCCTCTTCTACGCGGCCTCCTGCTTCACCAACAAGGTGAGGGCGGGAGGGCAACGGCGGCTCCCCCGCTGCGGCCAGGGCCGTCCCGTCCTGTCCCCCGGCTACGGCCAGGGCCGTCCCGTCCCGCCGCTGCGGCCCCCGGAGGCGCAGGGCGAGGACGGGAGGGTCGCTCCGGCGTGGGGGCACGATTATATGTATATATATGTATATATGTATAATGTCATTTTTTGGAGGGGCCAGAGGAAAGCCCGGGGTGGCGGGACCCTCCCTCGTCACCAGGAGGCTTATGCGGTTTCTCCTGTAGCAGTCCTGGTGGCGGAGCGTCCCCGCCCGCCTCCTGCTTCTTGGGGAGGGTTTTTTCACCCGCCTTGTTTCTGCTGAAAAAAAAAATCGTAATAAATAATGGAGAATTGGAGCATTTGAGGCCCCCTCAGAGATTTAGAGCAATCTTAGAAGCGCGAGGGAACAGGCTGCGTCTGGGGGTTGTTCGGGAGTGCCGCTCGGCGAGTCCCCGCGTCCAGGGGCGGCTGCTGCTCTGGCCCGGCGAGACGGGAGCGAGGAGCCCGGCCCCGAGACGGGACCTCTGTGCTGCTTGGGAAGGGCCTGCCAGGCAGCCCGGCCAAAAGGAGGACCCCGCTGTTACCAAGAGCCCAAAGACCTTCCCAGCCCCGTGTGCAGGAGGTAGCTGCTGTTTCCACCAGTTCTGTTTTTCTGAACGTGCGAGATCTTTGTGTTTCTGTGGTGTAAAAACGCCAGGGCCAGCATGTGTGGAAATGCAAAGGCTGGTCTCTTAGCATTCAAATGAATAACATCTCAGTTACAGAGCCGGGAATGATACCGCCCTGCAAACATCAGTGATGTTGAACATATTATTAGATATATAGCAGGCATTGAGCCAGAGGCATTAGAGACCTGTTTCATATTCCAGCCAGCCCCTACACATGCACGCACAGGGGCCTGACTGTCTGCCAAAGTACAGGATTTTTTTCCTCATTAACCATCAGTTGTTATTTCAGAACTGTGAAGAATTCACTGAAGAAATTCTCTTAACCTGGAACCTAGCCAAGAGAAAAATATTAAACGTTCAGAGTATTACAGTAGCACCTAAGGAAATACTAGCCTACACTGCTCTGTGTAGCAGTTTAGCCTCTAAATTAATGACAAGAAGTATTTTCCACTGTGCAACCTAATTGCCAATTGGTATTACTGAAAAATCTAGGTAGAGGCAGAAGAAAAGTCTGCAAAAAGTAGCTACATGGTGGTAGCTTAAATAGTTAGAGCTCTTTTTTTTTTCTCTCATATGGGCAAATTAATGGTTATTAATGTTCAAGTTGGCCTTTTAGTCAGTGGAGAGACATCAGCACTAAAGGGAGCAGCCAAAACCTTAACTTAGGATGTGTGAATGTCTTCCCAAAGGGCCTGAGTGTGTGCGGTTTTTGTTGTTGTTCTTGTGCTAATTTTCCAGTGAGGAGTTGGTGTTGGTAAGAGTGGCACTTGCAGTGAAAATAGTCATAAGAAATCTGAGGGACTTTAGTGGAAATTGTTGATGCCTGTGGGTTAGATGAGTTTTAAGGGTTACTTTTGAGATGTCTTGCTGTAAACTAAAGGTCTGATATAGTAGCTGCTTTTCTTGTTTTATATGTCAGAACACGTGTTCCCGATGCAGATTTTGGAAAGATATTTTTGAAGCAAGCAGGGTATGGATTTCCCGAGAAAGAGGAATATAGTTTCCCCCCATCCCCTCCGAGATGAGTGAAATCTCTTCTGTGTATGAGCTACTGATTTATGTCCAGAAATAAAGCAAAGTTCTTCAGAGGAAGTAATGCACTTTGTTTGTCAGACTGTTAGAAGTGATTCATAAAAGAAAGGGACAAAAGACACTTAGCCTAACTGAATTTGAGAGAAGGTTGGAAAGACAACATAGGGCCCTCCTCTCAGCCCCCTTTAAAACTTTAGTGTATGCTTTGATGCAAGAAAGGTACAATAAGCAGGGTATCTACTTCATGGTTGTCCCAGCTAGTGTGTAAGTGCATGTGGGATATAGACATGCATAAATATATCATCCTAATTTAAAACCCAAGTGCCATTGACAAGTGCATGTACTAGGAGTGCTTATGAATCAACATGCCTTGTCTGTGTGTACACTGACATCTGAAAACCAGACCTTGCAAGGTGCTTAGACCTTGTTATAATAAGTAAAGCATATCCATCCCTCATATTTGCATGTGTGGATATATGAATATATGGGTACACACGTGAGAAAGGACCCTGGCATCTATAAACACAGACCCTGTCACAGCATCCTGAAGCTGCCTCTACAGAGCATAGCAGCTCCAGAGGGCTTTATAAACACTGCTGATATTTTGCATGATACACTGTGCTGACAGACTGTTAGGTTTGTGAAATGAAATAACTATCAGGAGATGGTTATGTTAAAGTTCTCAGGTCTTGATCCTGCCAAAGATTGCCTCTCCTACCTGATGCAATTGTGATTGAGAAAAGCTTGTATTTTGTTGCTGTAAAAACTTTTCCGCTCACTGAGAACAAAGTATGGATTTTGCTCAGCGACTGAGAGAGCAGTTTAGAAGGTAGCCCTGTCCTTGTCATTCAGTGTGTCCATGTGTCGTGTACTTGAGTACTAGCTACCTTGCACAGTGACAGGGGCAGTATCTAGCAGTTCTGACATGGGAAGAAGGACAAATTTCTGAAAGTTTTCAGAATGTCTCATCTCTTGTTTATTTTTTAAAAATTTTGATTTACTTTATTTTGGTAGGAGTTTCTTGTATTTCATTCCTTCATGATTGTTGATGTTTTAACACCATGGATGTTTGATGTCCATTAATTTGGTATTTGTTTTCCAGTATGTCCTGTCTGTCCTGAAATTTACCTACCCTACCCTTTTTCAAGGGTAAGTACAATTTAAAAAAAATACATTTATTTGAAAAATGACTCTCATCAGTAGATATATTGCTGTTCCCTGCTAGAGCTAACTGTAGTACTTTCTTCATAATTTCTGGATTTTCTGGAAGTCTTATGCTTTAGTGTTGAAAAGTGACAATTACAATACAGCCTGTCTTTGCATTGTGCTCTCATTTTATCACAGTTGTTTCCCTTTCTTAGTATTTGGAAATACTTTTCCACCTGTCTTTTTCAGATGGCAGACGTTAGTTGGCGGACTCCTGCTTCATGCCTCCTGGAAGCTGGGGTGGGTGGAGATAAACTTGTCTTCAAGGTACGGTGGGAGCTTTCAGTATCTACCAATATTGCCTTTCTGCAGCTGGCTTTTGGCATGGTTGGGTTAGCAATGGAAGAGTAGCTCGCTAAAACATAAGATTATATCTAGGCTTGGGTCTATGTATTTGGCATTGCAAGTGCATGATAGATTCTGTGTTATAGTCTAGTATTCAGAGAAACTTATTAATATAAAGTACATTAAATTTAACCTTAGCCTGATGATGGGGAAAAAAAAAATAGTTTTGCCATCAGTGAGGACTAAGGATAAGGATTGTAAGGATAACTTGTAAAACATTTGTCTACTATAACTATCCCCTTTCTGAGATACGGTGTCATAAGCGACATCTTGGCAATGTTAGGTGAAAGGATTACAGATCCTGTCCACTCCATGGAATATGGTATTTCCTTTTTATTTTTCAAAGTATCTTCACTCCTGGAGATGCTCCAAACTGGGCTCCTGACTGGATTATGCCTTGAGCAGCGTCGCCTAACTTGGAGACCGGGGATGGGCCTGGATGACTGCCAGAGTTCTTTTCTAATGTATTTTTTTTCTGTAATTCAGTATTAGCTGCTGATAGCTGATGAATTTTTCAGTTTGGGATTAAAGCAGATGATTTTCAAAAATGAACTTTCTCATTTAAAATAAAGTCCTTTGTGCCTCTGTGTGTGTGTGTGTGTGTGTGTGTAAAGAACCAGGCCAAGTTCTGTTTTTCTGTGCAAGCATATTTGTGGATCACACTGGGATTTAAAATGAAATTATAAACAGAAACAGATTTTATTCTCCTATCTCTTCAGTGATGTTTAGATAAACTGGGGCTGTTGGAGTAAAAACTGTCATGTACATAAATAAAAGCAGAATTAAGATACCAAATCTTGCTTTAGTGACAGTTAGTGAGATATACTCTGATGAAGTTTTTATTATTCATGCAGAATTTGTTCTCACAGTACAGTCATAGGGCAAAGGAATACAGCTATCAATAATGTCCTTTTTAATTCAGGTTTCATTGCTTGTTAAGAAACTATTTTTGCTTTTTTGAGGCAGATGATTGTTTTTTTCCTTTTCAGCTTGAAAAGCATTTTTATGAAAAATCCTAAAGCAAAGCAGCAAAGACTTTTTTTCACCCCAAAAGCTGAAATGTCTTAGAGAAAATATTGGGCAAGAACAATTCCGCGCTATGGAAGATGTTCTTTATTTAAGAAATACTTCGATGAAAAAAACCCTTTGTTTTGAATATAGCAACTTCAGGCCACTAGATGTCGGCATAGTCTAGGCAAACTAATGACAATAAGTTTTGTGCAGCTTTTTCAGCAGTGTTCTGGAACAGCAGTGTTCCGTAAAGGGGGAGGGAGAAATTAGACTACCAGGTTTCATTTGTGTCTTTTGGTTGTGATTTAGCAAGATATTAAGTATTTACAAGTAAATAGATATTTACAGCGGGACCTGCAGGGTAAACTGCGCATTGACTTCAGTGAGCTTTGAATGTGACTCTGCAGTGAGAAGATAGGCAGTTCTGTAGGGTCCCTGAGCTTGCTTGCTTGCTTTGCACAGGCATCCCTCTATTGCCAACATAAGAAAATACTGACTGGTTCTGTATAGGGCAGATTGTAAGTGCTGAGAGGTTATATCAAATGCTTGTGCATTCTTTCCCAGTCCTTGGCAGCATAAAAATCTGCCTTTATGTCATGGGAAAAGCATCCAAAGTCCTTTTCTATTGCACTTTGCATTACTGCATTAGAGATAGTCATGTTTGGGATTCCTAGAACTAAGTGGTGCAGAGCATGAGAAGATGATGTTTTTGTGGCACAACCATCCATCTTGTGTTCCCTTTTCCCCTCCACCCCCCATCCTTCTTTTCTCCAACGTATTCCAGTTCCAGTAGGGATTGGAGTAGGGGGGAGAGGGTGTTACTATTTTTTTATGCTACTCAGGGTTTTTGACCAACAGTCTTGGGAAACCATAAAGAGAAAAGAAAGTGCTCTTTAGGCTTTTCCCCTTGTCTTATGTTTATATAAATCTTAGACCCCCTCCCCCCCTTTTTTTTTAATATATTCAGACTATTCTATCTTTCTCTTTAGTGGTCTATTCCTCTTGTTTTCTCTGAAATGTGGTACCATAGTACTTACAGATGTGTTTTGATTGTTAGTTGGAAAGGTGATCCAAACTAAGGGCCTGCAGACAATTTTATTTTGTTCCAAGAACCAGAATTATTTGCTAATGCTCCTGATTGTAGTTCAAAGCTTAGGAAGAGTTAGTGGGGGTAACCAAGCATCTTCAGCCTTTGTAACAGACCTAAATGTTGTTTTCCTGACCCGCTCAGGATCCAGCATTCTCCCTCTGAAGTTTGCAATCTACCTGATCCCCCTTTTTCCTCTAAGTATTGAAGTGAACAACGGAATAGTGCAAATCTTGAAGCCCAATCTCAAAACTGAAACGTGGCTGCAATAAATATCACTTAAACAAAAATCACATCAATTTGTGATGACTTCATTCCTCCATTAGTTGTCAAACTGCCTCCAGGAGTTTGGCTTAGTCCAAGGAATATCATTTAGAAATCTGAGGAGACAGACTTCCACAGAGACAACCTGATCTTTAGGAAGAATCTCTCAGTAAATCTGGCTGATAAATAAATGTGTGGGTGGACAAGTGTATTTGTGCAAATGCATGTTCTCTGTGCAAGTGCACCATTTCGTGCCTTTGTCAGGTTTTCTTCCTTTCACATCAAAGAAATCGTCTGAAATGAAATCTCTCTTTTAACAGCAGTGCTAGTAATTGCTATGGAAGTGTGAAACAGTTTTTTTAGGGAGAGAAGTGAGAGAGAAAGTATTTTTGCTAGTTCATATCTGTGATTAGATTAGATTGTTCATTTCTGTCTCAGAAACTTCTTTAGTAAGTGGGAAGAATACTGAACAATCAGACATGGAATTTAATGTGCACACCTTTGAAAGAGATGTATGTATGTGCATGTAGTTGTGTTCACTGTCAGTATGTGATGTTCACTACATGTAAACAGAGCGTGGTGCAGTAATGGGATTTTAATTGTTTCCACAGGTCTGACATCCTCTCTTGGCTTCCTGCTTCGGCGCTTTTTGTGGGCATTATTTATGCTGGCTCCAGAGCACTGTCTAGATTGGTAAGAAATGCACAAGTAGCAATCAGCTCGTTAGGGTCTCTGCTTTGTGAACAAAGAGCACTCCCTTCACACAGGTTTAATATAAGTTTCCCCCTGGGCAGGGGGAAAACAGCAGAGGAGGGATTTAAATAACAAAACTTGTTAACCAAGCTAGAGTAGTAGTCTAACCTCATGAAATGTAGAATATTATCAAAGATACAAAATAGCTTCAGTTCTCCTTGACCTCAGCAACAGTCACAAATACTCAGCATCTCTCCAGAACTGCTCAGTATTTTGCAGGACAGATGTTCACAATTGTGCCAACAATGAAGAAGCTGAAGAGGTTATGAGCTGTAACAGTTTGCAAAGTGGGAAGTGAGGCATAGATTAGTAGGATATATTCCTAGGAAAAGGATGGAGACCCTTTCAGTGGCAAGGTTTCAATGCTTTAAAGGACTTGAAGAAAAAATCAGATTTATGATTTGTTCAAATGACATACCCTCTAATCTTTAGGTATCAAACCTGCTTTCACTGAAGCTGATGCTTTTTTTTCCCTCAGAAAAGTTGGAGTGAAGAAAATTCTGTAACTTCTCTTTCAAAACAGCAGTGTTATGCTGCTCTTCTGCAGACAGTTTGCAGGACCACACTCTATGCAGGTTTGCTCCTGCACTCTGCCAAAGCATCCTAGTCTAACGCCAGAGCCAGCATTCCATCCACTCCTAAACCCCAAGAAGAATCACTCAGAAATTTTCCAGAAGAAGCTTCTTGCAGGGTTCCCTTCTTGGACAACCTTGTCGGAGAGGCAGGGCAGCAGAGCACAGGAATCTCTGCCCTCACAAGCAAAGCCCAGGTCAGACCTGAGTGATCTTAAGGAAAGCCAGGCTGTGTGCTCAGGTGCCACTTGCCTCCACGTTGGCTGTCTCGTGGCAATGGCTTTTACTTCTTCTTGGCTCCTTGTCAAAACAAGTTTCATTGGGCTTCCCTTGCATAAACAGGGTAGATATCTCTAAGGAAAGAACTGCCTGGAAACAGTAATGAAGCCTTTGGCAGCAGCATCTTTTCTGCCTGCTCACCTGGGAGGCGGAGGAGGTGTGAGTCACATCCTGCTTTGCTGTTTCTTCATCACTGCGTTCTCTCCTAAGTTACCTTGTTTTACCTCTTTTTCGTACTCGGTGCTCATGGAAGAGGGTGAAATGCTCTGGATCCAGACGAGAGCTGAGTCTTTTCCATGGGTGAATAGTTTTGGTCTGTATCCCACATCATTCTTGAGCAACATCTTCCATTTCTGCATGACTTTTTTGTTGTCATAAATGAGTATTTAGACACCTAATTCTGTTTCTATTTTGGCATGGAGGAAAAACACAAAGATGAGTAGTCTCAAGCCATAGTGGTAGGTAAGCCTTGTGCTGGGATAAGAGTAAGTCATATATACAGGCTTTCCTTGCCTTCAATATCTTTATTGCACAGGGAGAAGGAAAAACAGACTGAACCTGAACCTTGCATCTGATTTGTCTCACACCAGCAGTGTATTTGAACTAAATGCATCTATTTCTAAAGTAGAAACTATGTGAACTTTTTATTTGACCAAAGCCAGCAGCACCCACGTTCAAACACTCCTTGCATACTGGCAGGGCTGCAGCCTCGGTCCCCATCTTTCTCACACAAGAGACACTGGAAGTCTCTTGTCTCCCAGGCTAGATCTGGTGTTGGAGCAGAGCTGCTTAGCTCTGGGATCCCTTCCTGAAAGGGTGCAGGGCTGTGAGGGGAGCCTCGTGCAGAGACTGTTCATGCTGCCTTCCCAACCTTCCTTTCTGTAAATGCTCAGCCCCCTCGCAGATACTCACATCAAAGACAACAAACATATGGAGAAGGTTAACGGAGCTAGGCAAACTGGAGCTGTTGCTGGCTCTGAAATACATTAGGAAGAGCCAAAAAGGGGGGGGGAAGGGGGAGGGAAGAAAAAAAATTAACAAATTGGCTCCACAAAAGGAAGAATGCAAGTTTTTACTGACAGCTTTTCTTGTGTGTAATTTTTTTTCTTGTGTTTCCTATAATTGTCAGGCTCAAGATGCTCATGTTAGATACTTTTGCGCTTATATTCTCAGTTGTCCAGCAGCAGAGCTGGGAATTGGTGTTCAGCACTGGTGAAGCAGGAGCTGAAGACTTAATTTCAGTTGTGTTTGTGTGTTATTCTTTCCTTGCTAATTTAGATTTTAATTAGATTTAATCAGGTTTGATTTAGATTTAATTAGATTTAATTAATAAAATTAATTAGTTATCTTGGTGTACTTTTTGCTTGTGGATCCACCACAGTTGTCATTATGACTTAGACTATTTAATTAATGATTGTCCAGCATGATGGAAAAAGAAATGGAAAATCCCCTAGAGTCCAGGTTTCTGTTTGCAAAGCCAAACCTAAGAATCTCACCTGCTCCTTAAGATGTGTGGATGTTACTGAGATACTAACTCGTTCTCCATGCACGAGTTGAGTGAGCAGACACGATGGTGCTTCCTGAAACCAGCTAAGGCTTTAGGTGGCCTAAATTGGGAAAGGGAACCGCTTCGTTGTGGCTGTCTCTGCTGTGCTGTGGATCTGGTTCGGAGCGAGCATTACGAGCCACTGGTTCTTGCTGGACTTTCCTCGGGGTGGTGGGTGTTGGACCCATTGTCACTGGAACTTGTTTCGTAATGATTTCAGTTTGGGAAAGAATCCAAACACCTTGTTGGTTGTCATTTCAGCATCACTTGTGTGTGAACTGTTACATTTCTGCCCTAACTTTTGGCAAGTATTCATACCAATAACTGAAAACAACCACTGGTAATCCTCTTACCCATAATTTTATTGCTAGGAATAGCACAGTGTGTTTAGTACCAGTAGACAGAGATGGGAAATCTAATAAAAAATGTTTGCTATGGAGGGTATGTGAAAGGAGGGGCAACCTAAAGGCATATATTTGGGGCAGTCTCCCCATGGTGGCTCTGTAGAAACACAATGATAGTGCACTGCAAAGCTGGAGAAAGAAGCAGGGTCTGCTTTAGAGGCAGCTGCATGAAAGTGCCTCTGTTATGTGATAGTGGCCCCCATCCTGGGAGGGGTCTAAGGCAATTTTAGGAGCTATGATACAGTTAAAAACAAAACAGCCCTGTGACATCTACCCTCAACTAGAGTGCCCTTTTCTGTGTCTGCAATTGTGCAGAATTTATTCAGACTGTTTTTTGTTCTCTTCCCGTGGTAGCCAATTCCAGTGTTCCTTACAGTCCACAACGCGGCTGAAGTTATAACCTGCGGGTTCCAGAAGTTTGTGCAGAAAGAGGTAATTGAAATATTAATTGATACCTACTGTGTATAACTGCCCTGCAACAAGATCTACTTTCTTTTCTTACCAGTTTTAGTGCTGTTTGCTTTTCTAGACTTAATGTGATAGCTGCTCGTTAACGAGTCCCAGGGAGAGATTTACTGCTGCAAGTATCTATATTGTCTATATTGATCTTTTCTTTTCCTCTTTAGTTATGGAAACATTACAAATGTATAAAACGTGTAGTGACAGTGTTTCTAAGACAGGCTTGGTCCTGCCTTTTTTTTATTTTTATTTTTTTTTTTTAATTAACATCCCCTTTCTTTGTTCACATTTGTGGGAGTTTCAGAGTTTCACCGTTTGGGCTGGGGGGCCAGAGGACTGAGTCCTTAGATCTAGCCAGTAAACTCTGTCTAGCATTTGATACATTGTATGATTATAGGTAGATTACATCTCCAATGCAGGAAATGCAGTTTTGGATTTGTTTTTTAGTGTTTTGGAGTCTGTTCCAAGACCTTTTAAAGACCGGAGAATAATTCCTGCTTACTTTAAGAGCTGAGTCTGTTTCTCATAAACTGTGCTGGAGAACCTTCTTTTCAGGCTCTGGAATGTGTTTGGATTCTCTGACTGGGGAGCTGCTGTGTCAGGCAGCACTGCGAAGTCTTGCAGTACCTCATGAATTACATGTTAGAGTACATGGTTTTGGTAAAGGTCGGGATAAGTTTGAAGACCAGGTATAAACTTCACATCTGGTTTTAAGTTCACTCAGTGGCAAATAATCTGAAAGTATAAATCAAGAGTTGGTGTAGGTCAATCTGTAATACTTATTCCTTTGTCAAATTAAATTTGCTTGGCAGTGCTCAAAGATAATGGGCTGCTGAATGTTGCTCACTGTTTTCCTTGTGTTTTTGCTGCAGTAAGATCAGCTGTGATCTCTTCCTGTTTATAGAAGGGGAAAGCGCTCTTTCACCATTTTTATCTGTAATGTTCTTAATACCACACTCTTTTTACAGCAAACCTCCCTTTTGAAAGTATGTAGGTAAGTTTTTTTATGTATTTTTTCTTTTTTTTTTTAACTATATGGGTTCAAACTTGTTTTGGTTCCAGCTGCTTTTATTTGCTTCAGATAATGACACACCAAAACAATAAAGAGTGCAAGACACATTCCTGTGGGCAGTAATCCTAAGTTGCAAAATAGGAGTAATTAATTTTTTTTTCATGTAGTTTTTTTTTAAACTAGTTAAATAGATACATTCTTTTTTCTTGTAAAAATTAATGTCAAAAAAGCAGTATTCCTGAATAAAAAATCAGTACTTGTAAAACTGTTTTTGGAAAGGAGAAATAACTTGTTTTTAAAGTTCCAACAGATAAACAGAAAGAAGGATGATTAATGTGATAGAAAAGAACTAAAAATGTCTTAAGAAAGAGAAGGTGTGTGATATCAAGTTCTATTAGCATCATTCATACAAGGCTTTACCCTGTCAAAAATCTTCCTTTTTGGCTGGGTGAGTTCAGTGCCAAAAGACTTTAGAAAGAGATAGAAAGTGAAAAACAGAAACCAGCCATTCATATATTAGAACTTTTTTTTCCCCCTGTTATCTTGAAGAAAAGAAAATTGGTATTCTCTGTATTTTTGTAAAGTTCCTTAGAGTGCGAGGGCCTGTCTTGCTGCTTCCTGCCCTTTGCTTCCATTATCTGGCTTACTGTGACCTCGCTTTGCCCACTGGATTATCAGTCAAGCAGAGCAAGTTTTTTTTGTTTGTTTGTTTGTTTGTTTTTGTTTGTTTTTTTTCCTTCTCTAATCTTTACTCAGTCTTTTCCTTCTGCTCTGCTAGAAAGTCAGAAAACAAACTGCTGTCCTTCAAGGTACCACATCTCTCTGGTCTGCATTCTGGGCTTGCAGCACAAGGTGGAATGGAGCCACCTCTGCTCCCTTCTGCTGGGATTGCTGTAACAGGCCGACTGCCTTAGTGAGTGGGCTTTCTGGTAGCCACCCAGAGCTTAAAAATCATTGCTCTTTTAGCTTTCTGAAGCATGCAGGGGAAGCCAGGTGGCAAGTGAAGAGCAATATTCCCTACAATGGTTTGTTTGCATCACTAATGAGATGGTTTTGTGCCACTTTTCCACTCTTACAGTTTTGCTGTGTATTGTGAAGAAGGCATGGTATAAAAATTAATTCTGGTGACAAAAATGCCATCTTAAATCTATGTCATAAAAATGAAACAAGCAAAATAGCACTGTGATATTGAGTAGAAACTTCCAGACTCCGTGGGAGTACAGGTCCAGGCTGAGACATTTTCTGTCTTGTTTTTTTTTTTTTTTTTTTTTTTTTTTCCCCTCTTCCCAACAGTGCATTGTGTTTCCTGGTAGCAGCCGTGTGCCTTCCTTTTTGTGATTCACAGGTGAGCTCTGCTCTATTAACCAGTTCTACTTTAACCTTGCTGTTTTACATATTGATAGCATGTGAGGGAGAGTATTTATGATGCAGCTTTTGCTTGCAACTTGCGGTGGTCTGCAAGCTCTATGAAGGAACCATAAGTGTCTGAAGGAACCATAAATGTGGCCTGTTGTCCTGGTAAAATGTTGCAGGTTTTAGTGTTTTTGCATCTTGGTAAAACCTCTGAGCAATTCAGATCTGGAGCTCTTGGGTAAAACGCCAAGGCTGGGGAAACCTTTGTTTAACCCCTGCAAGGACTTTAAGCAATTCGCCTAGGCCTGGGTTTATTGCACACACTTCAGCAGGTTCCTAGAGGAGCTTGGTAAGCACTCTGTGCTCTTTCTAGAGGCATCTGAGAGAGCAGGGAGGTACCCTTAAGGAGCAGTCCAGTCTACTCAAGATATATTCTTTGGAGGTACCCCTTTCTCTTTTGGAAGGCTGCATCCTTGATATGGATGCTGCAGTTAATAGATGAAGTTGTGTCTCGTAAATATGTGAGTTTGAATGTGTCTGATCAAATGCAGACAACCAAGCTGGCCTTGACTCCTAGTCCGATGTGCAGAGTAGGTGGTTCTGGGGCATAAGTTGTCTCAAATAAAACCAGACATGTCAAAGAGGCCCAGTGAATTCCCCTCAAAAAGTATTTATTTCTTCCCTTTGACTGTGAAGAGAGCCTACCTTGTTGAGAGGTGTGTATTTATTTAAAGTGTTTTTTGGTACCTTTAAGAAAAGAGTAGTATATAAGAACAGATTGAATGCACTTCCCTGTCACCTTTGCTTGATCTAGGAATAAATTTCATCTTGTCATAGTCCTGCAGCAAGTGACATACTCGGAGAGACCGTGTAGCTGCTGCAGGAGCTGAGAGGCAAGGAGACAAATAACTCCTGCCCCCTGCTTATCCCTGCCTGCCTACTCGAGTGTACAGGAGGAGTCATAAATTAACAGCTCTGATGAATGAAAAAATGTCTGCAAAACAAGGATAAACAGAGTGTGTGTGGGGGGGAGTCCATGTTCTCAGCTTGTTTAAATGCTTTGCGTCTGCTGAAAGAACCAGAGCACTGCTCACCTAGGCTACCTGAGAAGTGTAGGCTATCTTGAGGGACAGCTTCTGCTGTGCTTGCTGTGTTAAACTGACTGCATGTACGTACTTACATGAGTGTGCATTTATTTATGTAAATATTCTTCTTTTGCAGTTTGATCCAAATGGTTATTTGTGGGCTTTTATTCACTTGATCTGTCTCGGTAAGTCATTGTCTTTAAAAAAAAAAAAAAAAAAAAAAAAAAAGAAAAATAAATGTGTTAGAAAAGCAAACCATACCTCTATTATGTAACTATTGATATTTAAGATTCTTGATATAAGAACCACTTGGAAAGGATAAAGGTGCTGAGGAAAGATGGTAAAGTTCATTTCCTTTATAGTTTTTATGCTGCAATCAAGGATACAGTAAACTAGAGGTAGCAGTTACTTAACGTGAGAAAATGCATGTGTAGGTTTAGTCACCAGTAAACTTTTCTGGGAAGTTTTGATGATTGCCTGCTAAGAGACCTTCCTTGCAGAAGTGGGAGGGAATTAGAAACATTGTGTGTGGGGGGGGATTAAAAACAACAAGGAATACTTTGCAGTTAGAAGTTTATTGCACACACTGGTTTTATTTCAAAACTGACAAAAAATATTCTAAAATATAATTGAATATGCTCCCAGAGGAAAGATGTTGTAATGTTGGGGTTTTTGGTGCAATCATACACTTTTTCTTTTTTTTAACTTTAAGTCTGGGTTTCATAACCTGTCAGTATTTTTATATTTCTCTTCTGTCTTTAAGATAAATCTTTTGTCTCTTTTTATATAAATCATATTCTCCCCTGAAAGCTTTAACAACAAGAAACAGAGAACCTGAAGAAAAGTAGCAATTTTTAACTAGGAGAAGGTAATTTTGTGTCTTTCGGAGCTTTAGACTGGGTAATAAGGAACTTATGTTTAGTTCGTAGCTGTCTTTGAGTGACTGATTCATATGTGAAGTCTCGTCTGCAAAGTAGAGATGAATCTGTCTTTATTTTGTCTATTCTTATTGTAAACTTTTCAGGCGGAGGTTGTGTCTTTTTATGTGTTTGTGTCTAGGAAGGTCTAGAGATTTCATTTTAAAATCTTGTTAACATACAAATAACAAACAGTGGGAGCTCTTTTTTTTTTTTTTTTTTTCCCCCTTCTCCTTTAGGAAATGTTATATGGTAAATATTTGCACATTTAGGTAAAAACAAAAAGCTAAGGATTTTTCCACTTCAAATATTTGTGTTTGCTGTAACAAGTGATGTTATTGCTTTCTCCAGGTCACAAGGTCTCATTTGTACAACAGTGCTGGGCACAGAGGTAGAAGACAGCTTGGAGGGTTTCAGGAACCCTCTGCCGTATGGTTAAAACGTGTAGGAAGTGCCAGGGTGATGTTTATGCTCCAAATACAGCTTCTTTCAGTTACTCTTGATTTGGAGAGAAAGCTGTTGAGATGCCTGTTGGAGATTTTTATGTAGTTAAAGAGAGGGGAAATGGAGAACGAACTTAACTTATAGTTTAATTAAGACGGCATTTAAGGAAGGGTATGTGTGTGTGCTACCTTTCAGTTTGGTTAAAGGAGGCAGAATTGAGATTTATTGCATAGTGTTCTAGCAGATCTGCTTATCACATTGGGATTTTTCTTTGTGATTGGAAAAAAAAAAAAAAAAACAACGAAGAAACAGTCTGAAAAAAATAGACTGGAGCTTTATTATTCTTTCCCTGCCTAGTTAAAGACTTTCCCAGAACAGAGGTGGGAAGCACACCAGGAGGTGAACAGGTTAAGGGTGCCAAGAACCTGGACTGTCCAAAGCTGAGGAGACTTCAGACAGCAAAGAGCAAATAGGGACAGCAGCCTTCATGGATGAAGATATCATAGAAGTCCCCCCACAAAGTGGGCTGGCCCACAGAACCCATTTTCTGCAGCAGTACTCTTCATATATTTATACACGCACCCATTTACCAACGTACCTTTATAGTTGCTATGAGCTTGGAGTCAGCTTCTCAGAAAAACTAGGAGAAATGTGTAGTATGACAGTACTCGGAGATGAAAATTATTTGAAAGCCATTAATTTGAAGTGATAGGTGACTTTATTCATGGTTTAAGCATCCTTTGTACCATGTAGCTGACTGTAATTCAGAAGGTTCCTTGTCTGTCTGCACCTTGGCCAAACAAATCATTGTTTGGCAGAATGATTGCATGTTGCAGCGATTATACTTGTCATTTCAATTACAGGGGCTTACAAAGTATTTCACAAGTTATGGAAACCTAGCTGTCTAAGGTAATGTGTTCCAATTTTTTTTTAAAGGGAAAAGGTTGCTATTGTAGAGATCTAGATTTTTATTTATGTAGCAGTCAGGCAACTAGGAATTTCTGCTTTAGTAGGACAAACTGGGGCATACCTGGATGACTATTAATGACTTTTTGCCAGAGGAGCAGTATTTATTGCTCATAGTTTTAACTATACCATGTAGCTGTTGATATTTATCCTCACTCAAACACTACATTAGTTTTAAATACTATGTTATCAAAGGATGATGACTTCTTTCTGGAGAAAGGTGCCCTTATTGATATCAGAGGCATTGAGAGGAAATGGTGGTTTGTGTTAGCCTTGAAAGCTGGAGGGTTTGTCTGTTACTATCTCTTCGCAACAAGGTCTGCAAAGCCTGTAGCAGCTGGTGGCTTGCAACAAAACTTGAATATCTAAGTACCTTAATCTTGTAATCTTGCACCAATCCCACGAGAGCTTTAGCGTTAAGCCAAGAGTAAGAAAGTTTGTTTTGAAATGAGGTGTTTATGTGTTCACAACATCTGTAATCTGCCGTCCTCTGTAGAGATGGAGATGGCTGTCTTCCTGCTGAATGTAATGGACATTCATGTGAACATAATACATATATGGATAGCATATGGATAGGCTCATTTATTTCAAGAGTGCTTTCCTTTGGTGCTCAAAGGGTTCCAGTCTCCAGTCAATCTTGTATTATCCTGACTTTAAGTGAGCATTACCATTGGCATAGTAACACAGAAGTAATGTAAAAGCAGTGTAAATGATGTGTAAATTAATATATCAATCTCTTCAATCAAATATCAAATGAACTGTTTTACTAAAAGAGCATCTTTTGTTCTCTCCCCTTTGCAGTGACCTGGACCAGCAGTACATCAACTATGTATTCAGGTAAAATCAATAAGCTTTTGATATACCATAGTTGGTTTTATGTGGTATATGTTTTCATTTTCAACCACGTCTTGCTTAGAAAACTCATAGCTGCTACTACTTAATGTGGTTAGCAGGACATTCATGGAAGTGAATGAACATGGCTTAGCAGACGAGTTTAGGCTTTGGTTACAGATGCGTATGCCAATATACACCTGAGAAGATAATGAAGTGTTAATTACAATTTGTAATCGCCATGTGCATCTCTGGAAGAGATATCCAGAATAATATTTAAAGAGTAGCTCCCTGGCAGTCCCCACTCACAAAATCAAACTTGCACAGAATTGCCAGCGGGGAGACAGTGATTGTGTATGTACCATGTGCAAAGAGCATGAGCAGTAACTGATTGTTCAGAGTGCTGTTAGGAGGGTTGAGTAATTCAGACCTTTAGTTGTTTTCTTGATTTGGAGATATGAAACTGGTTTGTTAATTTGTGGTTAGCAAAAGAGCTTGAGTCACCCACCAGAGTCCCTTGTGCCTGTGTGGTTGTGGTTGTGTGATTTCCCGCCACTATCGTTTCCCTAAAGAGCCATCTAAGCCAGTGTAATCAGCTTGCCTGGCTTCAACTGGAGTTTTTTCTGAAGTTCTATTTCAAGTGAGGCATGCAGAGATTTTGTTAGACCCTCTTCCATCCATAAGAAAACCTCTTGCCTCATGTTTGCTTGTGCTCATTGACCTTTTTTCTTGAAATGGTGGATGAGGTTACGAGGAAGTGTGATGTGTTGTGAATACTCAGCTCTTGGGAGGAAGGGTGGTCAGGAGGAATGAAACCCACCAATGCGCTGGGTAGGAGCAGAACAGAGAACTTAAGTTATGGGTAAGCATAACAGAAGTGAAATGCTAGTTTATTCGATAAGATGGCTTTGTACTCTTGCCTGGCCACATTTGGTAAGGATCCTTGCTAGGGATGCAGCAGGAACACTGCTGTGGGACAGTTGTTTGTCTGCAGCTTCCCATTGCCTTGTGAACATCAACTTGATAACATGATCCATCTTGGTCTGATCAAATCTCCTGTCCCCATAAATGAATAGTGGGGCGTTCTGACTAGTGGTTTTTATGGTACCAGGGAGCACTCACTGATGCTCCAGGCAGTATCTGAGTACCAGTTTGCTGGCAGAGCCTTTGTTTCGAGTCAGTTGTTTTCTATCTACTGTGAAGTGCAAAGCAGATGTGGTTTAGGCAAAGAAGGCAGTTATGTCTGTTGAAGCTCTTTGGAAGGACATTGTAGTTGCATAACTTGGAGATACGCTGCTGTGTACAGAAGTAACCCAGGGAGTCTTGAGAGAACTGTTCTGCTAAAGTAGCTAGAGTGGTAAATCTTTTTTTTTTTTTTTTCCCCCCCTCACCTCTCTGTCTAATTGTAGCTCTCAATTTTAATTTTAGTCAGAGCTCACTTGGGTCTGAACCTGCAGATTCAGATTTTAGCTGAAATGCCTTTAGATTTAAAAATGAGGGTGTGTTAGCTTGAAGGCTGTGAGGTTATGTCCAGCAGAGAGCAGGAGTTGCCCACTGAATGGGAAGGGTAATTGAAAATGAGATACTGTTAGCTAAGCAGCTGATGGTGCAGTGGTTTGTGTTTAAAAGCTGCCAGGTTTTTAGGCAAGGGGACTGGAGAGATTTTTTCCTTTTTTTGTAGCAGCTCTTTACAATCAAAATATGTTTTCAGAGCTCAGGGAGGTTTTCATCCTTGCTGAAGGTCAGTGTGGCTCAGAGGCAGTGGCAAGCAGGTGCAGGTGGGCTTGCAGGTCACGGGCACACGCACCTCCCCGCTGGAGAGCACTGTGGGCTGGACTCCTCATCGTGTCCAGGGAAAACCCTTGGTTCCAGGAGCAGAGCAGCAGCTGGCATCTGGTTTCTCACAGGCTTCTGCCATGGTCAATGACGCTCAGCAGGGAAGAGTCTTGGCAGAAGCTCCTTCCTTGTTTGTGACCTTCGTGAGGTAATACTGCAGTGGCGATTCTCAAGTGTCTAAAGAGCTTTCTGTGGCAGAGGGGCCAGATGGGAATTGCTTCTTCCAGAGCCCTGTGGGCCTGTAACTACCTTTGAGATGTCTGCTCCTTAAATTTGAGTGAAACTTGGCAGTGTGTTTGAGAGCCGTAAGGGGTGACTGACAAACACAGCATTATCGCATAAGCTTAGTTACCATGGAAGATAGTCAAAAATATTTAGATCATATTTAAGTAAAACCTATTTTATTTTGAACATTGAATGAGTGTTAAATTCTTATGGCCACTTCTTGGTCAGAATTAGTGCAAATATGTGACTGCTGCTGGCAGAGGGTAATCAGCACTGCTCAGTGGTTTAGCATGTGTGGAGCGATGTGCTGCTCTCTATGCAACAGGTCTCTCACCCGTTTAGCTGATATCGGATCTTGGGTCCACCTCCCAAGATAGTGGGACGCGCTGGAGGCCCTGTCTGTGTGTCTGAAGAAACTCCGTGCTGTAGTATCCATACTACTGTTTTTTTGTTGGGAATAGTATCAATAGGCCTTTACAGATCCTTGTTTTTAATGTAGATCAAACAACTAACATGTGACTAGGGGGAAAAGAGAGCAGCTGTGTGAACACAGCCAGAGTGTTTATTATAGTAGGGGCTGTTGAAAACACTGTTGAAAGTGTTTGGTACAAAAACAGAGTTGTACTCTGAGTGTAGATGCTGTCTGGGTAGAGCAGATTAAAAGTTTTGCCCCAGGCTAATAGATATTTTCATGTAGTAATATGTTAGATTAAAAATACATATTGAGATTAAAAAGTATTTACCTACCTTGGCTCAGTTGGACTTTGCCAGAGGTGCAACTGAAAGTAGCAGAATTGTCTACCATGCTCTGTCCCTACACGTACTATTTCTTGTTTTAAAATCTGGAACAAATTCTTTAGGAGAATGTTTTAAGCTAGAGTGTTAGCAAATGTATGTGAATGGGAAATTCCCAGAACCAAATAGTCTGAAGAAATATTTGCTGCTGTTGAAAGCGTGACATTCCTCTCACTTCATCACTTACAGCATGTTTCTCAGTCTTTGATGTATACATATTTAAAGGAGCCAAATAGGGGATAGATGTAGGAGGGAAAACAAAGCTGTGCTTTATACACAAAGGGATGGGTGGTGCTGCTGTTTCTTTTGTCCCTTTCCTTTGCATTGGAGTTTTACCTGTCATGTTGAGGGATACATGATGCTTCTTCAAAGCGGGTCACAGCTCGTCTTGATATTTTTCATATGCTGAGGAGGAAGAAGATACATTGATCCTGGAAAAAGGTTTTGGTTCATCCCAGTGTCTCTGTTTGCAAAGACAGACAATCTGGTGAAGAGCAGACTGAGCAGCAGAATATCAAACGTTGAGTAAATGGCACTGGCAACAACGTGGGGTAAAGGCTGTAGCCTGCGCAACTATTCGGATTGTGTTGGAAGAACTGGTATTTTATCACACTGGTGAATTTAGAAAGCTGCAGTAGATTTCCTGCAATAGGGAAAGGCAGCTTTGTGGGCATAGATTGTTTTTCCTAATGACAATTAGGTCTTTTTAGCCGGATGTAAGCCTGCAGATGAGCCAGATAAAGCACTGTGTTACAAGCATGGGAGTAGAGAAGAGGAACGCAGGAGCCCCGCACAGGAATTTTGTTTCTTCTGTGGCCTGATGTCCAGACTGTTCTCCTAGAAACCACTGAATCCCTGGTCTGCTCCTGCAGCATCCTGGTGTCTTTCCTTCTATCAGGGCAGAGCGCCAGCGTGGCTCTATTGCCACCTAAGCCATTTGCCTGCCCTGTGCTCTCAAAAAGGCCGTTTTCCTCCCGTTTTCTTTGGATTCAAGCCTGGGATGTCTGATGGGGATTATCAGTTTCTCTTGGTTGCAGAAGGAAGTTTCTCTTCGAGCATTTCCCAATCTCATCTTTTTTTGTTTGTTGTTTGAGAAGTAATAGAGAAGAAGCAAAGCTGCAGAACACAGCTTGGTTGTGATTCTCATCACTGCTGAGACAGTTACACCTGTCCTTCCAGTCCCCTGTTATCTTCCTTATTCAGTCAAAAGCAATAGGCTTTTGTTTCCTGCTTGCATTTGTCTTTTACTGCTACTACTGGGTCTGGTGAGAATTGCTGATAACTAGGGGAAATTACCTAGCTTCAGTATTCATAGCATTAATAAATGTCTTTATCTTCATGCTTGCTGCTCACAGAAAAGACCTCTCCTGATGCTGTTGTCCCTTGTGTCCGTTGCTTGCATGTGTTGGTGGTATCTGGAGGGAGCAGCAGTTTTTCTTCAAAAGATTTGCTTGATACTTCCAGCTTGCTGTTCCCCAGTATCTTTGTAGCCTTTGAACTTTGGAAATGATGTGAAATGACAGGAACAGCCAGTAGTGATGAAGAAACCTCTGTACAGCCTCTAGTACAACTCAGAGCCTGAAGTTCTTATGGCATCTCAAAAGTATTAAGTGATCTGCCAATAAAGAACTAGTCATAGCTGATTTTCTTATTCACTTACATCTTTGTTAAAAAAAAAAAAAAAAAAAAAGAGGGGCATGACTTGAGATGATGCTCTGTATTTAAAAATACACAAAAAATGCAGCATGTCTTTTTTAAATGACATTTGGGGCATGAATGTACTAGGCATGCACAGTAATATCTGTGTATGCAATATCTGACACTTAACATAAAGTATGTGTGTGTCTAAAGACCGGTCACTTGCATACACACCATTAAAACCCTGCAAGTTGAGGCACAAATCCAGTTCCATAGAGGTTCTCTCTCACTGGTGTCACCAAGTGGCAAAGCTGAACAGATCAGTAAGATGCACTCATGGCAAGTTAAGGCAAACTGGGCTTACTGTAATGCTTATATAGTGATGGCAAGAGGTATAAATTAGATGGTTTAAAATCTGCACCTTAGAGGTGGTTGGGTGACAGAGTGCTGTGGAATCTGCACTCTGGGAAACTCTTAAGACGTGGCTGGGCAAAGTCAAGGAGCATGTCCAGGTATTGGTGCTAGGCCCACTTCTGCAGCTGGGCTAGGGACCCCAGAGAGCCTTCCCAGCATTAATGTCACTTATTCCTCAGCTCTTCTACTGCTGTGAAATGGATTTCACTCATGAAATAACACATGCAGAGCTGTCTGTATGTTCAGGCCATGTTATAAATACTGTAGTATACATTTTTTTATTTCTTTTTTTTTTCAGTGTGGTGCTGTTGGCCTCTGCATCCCATCCAGCAGGTAAAGTGGATTGAGATGTTCCTTTTCTTAGGTTTGCATATTGCCTTTCCCTTTTTGTGCATGTGAACTCCTAATCCTGTAGGTTTAGGAGACATAATAATGTGGCAGCCTATAGACAGAGGAGGAAGGTACCTAGAACCATGCAGTCTGTGATATTTAGTAATACCTTTCCTACCTGTCCTTTGCAAAGAAGCAGTATGGGACAAACAACAGCTTTGAGCTGTTTTGGATGAAGAATCCTTATTTTACCATAAAATAAAAGGATAAAAGTGGAAAAACTGAGTACTTGAGGGTAGCTAATATTCCTCCCATACTGGTGTTTCAGTAGTTCGAAGAATAAAGTTAATGTATTGCTTTCAGTAGAACATTGCTTAGATAGAAAGATAAAAGATATTAAAAATCCTCTTTTGCCTGGTTGTTCACATTGTATATGCAGCATTCCCACACAGAAATGTCCAGGAAAATAGACCTGTGTTTCAAAAAGTGAAAGACAGAGCTTTCCTTGTATCTGTAGAGCACTGAAGAAAGGCAAGAAAACTCCAGGGATTTTTGGATTTTTTACCTAGAGCTTCTGGGCCCAAGTGCCTGAAAGTCCAAGTATTCCAGAGCTCTGCCTGGATGTGGGAGAATGTTCTTAAGCTTCCCAACTTGTGCTGCATGTCAGAGTTCAAATTCCAGAAGGGGAAAGAGCCAACACATGTTTGTGTTTCCTGGTGCTTCAGTCAGTTTCCTGACTTCAGCAGGAGCCATTGCGAGCTCTCAAGTAAGAGGTGGGTAGGATGCATGTCTCGCTCGCAACTGTTGCTTCAACAGGATTGTTTGTATAATAACACAGGGTATTCTTAGGATTTATGTAATCGCTATCCCCGTTTACAGCTGAAGGCAGGAACTGACTAGAATCAAGAAGCTCAGAGTGCTACCATTAGACACACTAGAAATGTGGACAGCATCATAAGTGAAAAGTCAGCAGCTGTGAGGGCCCAAAAGAATGTTAAGCAAGTAATGGTCCCTATGCTGTTCCGCTGCCTGCAAGGATGGGTGTTTCTTTCTCCTCTGCTGCTTTGCACTGAGTGTACTGCTTTGTCCCTCAGGTGATCTCCTCAGTGCCTTGGACTTCCCATTCCTGTACTTCTACAGATTTCACAGCAGCTGCTGTGCCAGGTAACCTTTCTATAACAGGGCATGTGTGTGTGCTCAGAATAAGAGAACCTGTTGCCTTCCAAGCTTGACTTGCAGTTGAAAATTTGAAGCATGCAAAACCTTAGCTACACCAATTTCTCCTGGAACGAGTCAGTAAAACTGCAGAGAGGTGACTCTGTCCATACGCACTTGCAGGCTTGTCACAGAGGCAAGTATACATGTTTATTTGTGAGTATATTCTGACCGTGAGGGTTCTCAGTCTCCAGTAAAATATGTAAGCAAGCTTTGCTAAACTCAAATGCTTCTCAAGTTGGATTAGCCGTTGTAAAACTTGCTGTTTTCAGTGATTACAAAGTATTAGACTTCAGCAGTATATGAGTGAACGTGGATTTATTTGCCCGTACATCTTGTTATTTGGCAGAATGCTTTTTTGGGGTAAAAGGGAAAAGCTTTAACAGACGTCTCTCTATTTTGAGCAGCAGAAGTTCACAGCCCTCACAGATAACATAAGTATGTCTTTGCAGTTCTTAATTATCTCAAATCTCATTCTTTGTTCTTATCCAAACTTCTGCCTGGGGAAAGTATTTTCTTTTTAAATGGGATGAAAAAAAAAGTATTTTCATGCTAATTGATGGCAAAGTATTTTTTGTTTGTTAGGGCTTTTCTGATCTGTGCCTGGCTGTCTGTTAAAAGGAGATGTGAAAGAAATGATCATTAAATAATTCCCTTGCATAGATACTTTTTGGTGCAAGTATAACTTTATTCAAGAGTAGACTAAGAACTCACATTGGTTGTGATGAAAGCTCGTTCCATAGTAGTTATGAGAAATACATTCCTTGAAGACGTGATCCAACTTCAGGCACCAGTGAATATTAGCTAGCCAAGAACCTTCTTTTCTTCTCTTTTACTTCATGTTTCTTTTCTTTTACTTACTGCCTACTTTGATCCTGTTTCCTTTCCCGTGCTCCCTGCCACAATACTTCATATATAAACTTCTATGTCTCTATACTAGCCAGGCAGTGATTTGTTCCTTATGTATTTGAAATCCCTCTCTATTCCCTTCTTGCTTACACTATCCCTGTGCTTCATAACCAGTGGGATGCAAATATATTAAAAGTGAAACTAAATCCAGAGCCCAAGATTACAGTTTGTCTGAAGTCCGGTGAAATGTGGAAGAGTTTCCTTAAGAGTAGGCTTGGCTGCAGGAGCCTACTCTCCTAAATAATTTGAGAATCAGAATTCACTTACCAGTAAGCTGAGAGCTTTAGAGTGCTCTCTTCCCTGGCACCAATGAGTTGTCTGTTTGGTGTCTACTGGAGGTGCATTTGACTTGCTTGCAATTTGGGCTTTATGAAGTTTGTATAACTTGAAAGCTTCAGGTAGAATTATTTTGGTGGTATGGAGTTTGGGATTTTTATTCCTCCCATCTAAGGCACTATGAAGGTTGAATTGAGACAGTGGATAAATATGTGGCTCCTGTTGAAATTTGCACTCCCTTTATTCAGAGCTCTTTCAATGCCTGAAGTTAATATTTGACCCCATGTTTCCAATAATCTCTACTTTTCTGATTATGCAAGTGCATTAGAGACCAAGCATAACACTGTCTGACTTACTTTCCTCAGACTGCAGCTGCTGGTTGAACAAAACCCCAACTTCATGTCCAGTAAATCAAGTTCTTTGTACACCAGCTTTCTTTCTTGAAATGGGATTAACACTGCTTGAGGGGTATCTGTTCAGTTGTGCATTAGGAAAACCAAGATGCCTGTAAGAGGCTGCTTAGCTGAAATTAAGAGACTTTATTAACAAAATCTTTCCCCATCTTTTGCAGTGGACTGTTGGGATTCTTTTTGATGTTGCACACAGCGAAACTTAGAAACAGCACAACCTCAGGGCAATATGCAGCATGGAATTTCCTTGCAAAGGTAAGAGAAAGACCACAACAGGATCCTTGTGTATCCTAGGAGAACTGTGAGGAGGTTCAGCTCTAGTTTGCCTAGCTATTCCTATCAGATTTCCTATAGGCCCTGTCCATATAACATTCTGCCTAAAGACATGAGACAATAAATATCAGTCGCTTGTGTAACAAAGCAGGATTTTTGGCAAAGGCAAAGTATAGAAGTTAGACTGAGTTAATGTGCTGATTAATTGCAGCTGAGTATTTGGCATACTGAATCCAAGTAATACAAATCAATGCTCTCCAGAGGATTTTTTTTCTGGAAAAATTACTCCTTCTGAGAGTGTGTACACCAGCCATTGTTTCTGAAGTGTCTTCCCAGCAGTACTGAGTTACAGAGTCAAGAAATAAACCTAGATACATGCAGCTTAATACCAGAACTCCCACTGCCCTCATTACAGGGATGTCACTTGCATTGACTTTAGCAAATCTCCCACAAAGTTCTTGTATCCAATCAGAATTACAGTCTAGGTAGGGAGATAATTGGATAGGTAAAAAACTGGCTGGGTGATCAGGCTTAGAGGGTAGAAGTTAACAGGTCAAAATCTACCCAGAGTGCTTGATGGTAATGCAGGCTGGGTGGCTGGAGAGCAGCTCTGGGGAAAAGAACCTGGGGGTTTTGGGGGACAGCAAGCTGACCATTAGCCAGCAGTGCATCCTGCCAGCAAGGGAAGCCAGCAGTATCCTGGGTTTTATTAGCAGGAGCACCAGCAGCAGAGTCAGGGAACTGATTATCCTGTTCAACTAAGCACTTGCTAGGTCACGTCTGGGACAATGAGTCTTGTTTTGGACCCCTCAGTACAGGACAGGCAAGTTGGACTGGCAAATTTACCCAGGTTCAGACTGGCTATAAGGAAAAAAACTATTTCAACTTGAGGATGGGCAAACAGGGGCACAGGTAGCCCAGAGGTTGGGCAGTCTCCATCGTTAGAGGTTTCCAAGGATCGACTGGGCAAAGGCCTGAGCAACTTGGGCTGATTTTTGCAGCTGATTCTGCTTGAAGCAGGGGTTTGGTCTGGAGACCTGCTGAGATTCCTTCTTACTTGAATTATCCTATGAGCCATGGCTTTAGGGGTCTGACTTTTTATTATCAGAATAGCAACGTGGTTTTTTTTGTTTGTTTGTTTGTTTTTCAATTAAAAGTTTTTGACATTTCATTTGTTAACTTATCTGTTGGGAATGCAGTGAAAAGGGTTAATTTGACATCTTTTCCCCAGACAAATATACCACATTTCATCACTATCAGCTTGACCATCTGAAAATCAATCAAAATATTGTTGCATGTTTTGTGATCGCAGCTTTTCTTCTGCAGTGAGTGAAGCTTAACCAAAGTGGACCTGCATAAGATACTTGTTTAGAAACTGTAGTCAAATCATTCATTTTTTTTTTTTCTCCTGGGAAGAATCAGAAAGGAGCAATGTGGCAGCTTTTGTGCTTGGCAAGCTTTTTCTCACCGTACAATCATAGTTTCTTATTGGTTTGAATTTCTCTCAGGACCTCTGAAACAGGCTGCATGTGGAGTTTTCGGTATTTTTGGTCCTTCCTTTTCCTTCGTAGCAAGTCAACTGATCAAATGCTTGCTGTTGCTTTTTTCATTTATTTACTTTTGTAATGCTTAGAGTAAGAGATGGGAAAAACTGGCTTTGCTAGCAGGTATTGTGAATAAGAAAAAATAGTTCTGCCTGTGGTATTTATGATCTATCTGAAAAAAAATGCAGGCAAAGATGTGTTGTGAAATATATTTTAAGCAGATCTGGGTCCTTCCCAAGCTGAAGTGAATCAGAGCCACAAAGTCTGGACTGGATCAAAGCTTTCCCAAAGTTCAAGGATTTCCAGATCTGCGGGATTTTGGCCAACTCCATATCTA
This sequence comes from Crypturellus undulatus, assembly GCA_013389825.1. Taxonomy (NCBI): domain Eukaryota; kingdom Metazoa; phylum Chordata; class Aves; order Tinamiformes; family Tinamidae; genus Crypturellus; species Crypturellus undulatus. The sequence continues at coordinate 244,255 of VWPW01021480.1, forward strand.
GACTTCACAAAGTTTATTCTAGCCACTGTTGACAATGAGATTACATGCCTTGACTGCAACTCAAGATTTGTCTTTGTATCATTGTGATAATTTAAGCTTGTCTTGTTTTGTAAACAACCTTAAAAGTCTGATTTGTTCATGTGCAAGTCTGTGATTTAATTAGTTTTGCTTAGGAGGGATTTTGTAACAACAACAACAACAAAAAAATCAGTCCTTTTCCTGTTATAACTTCTAATCTGTTGTTCAATCTATATGTCTTGTCTTGAGTTCCAAGGCAGGATGGGAGAAAAGTGCTAAAGACATAAAGGCTCCCATTAACTAAAAATAATAACAAAACTAGTCGTTTCCCTAATATTTTTCACTAGCATTTTTTAAAGCCTGTTACAGGAATGTTGTTATGAGTCAGTCAGAGCCTTCTGAGAAAATACGAGCAATATGCAGGAGCTGCTGCTCTCAGTGATGCAATGGTGCTAATGCTGGTGTCAAAGTTGGGGAATGCTTAAAATGCACCGCTTTTGGAATGGGGAGGAAAGAAGACTGCAGAGAAGGAGGCAGAAAACATTGAGCTGAACTGGAATTTGCATGCAAGGGTTGGGACACATGCATCAGCATCTACAAAATTTTTCCAAGTTATCTTATAACAATAAGGAACCATAGATTTTAGGTGTGGCCTAATCAGAAAAATCATATGTGTGTGTTCGCTAATGCTGCTTTCTACAGGTGTCTTGAAGTATTAGAGCTGAATTAATTCAACGGACATTGTATGAGCATGAGGCCTGGCTCCGTCACGCCACAAGTCATTATAGGTGCAGAAAAGCAGTCCTTAACTAATGCTGCAAGAATGTGTTTGAATCCAAGTGTTCAACTCCACTCCCCTTAAAGAGTTGGAAGGAAGCTGATGTGGATAGAGAATAAAGATAGAAACTGTTTGAATCTGGACTTGCAGAATGAGATGCAGTGGAAAAAAACAAAAAACCTCTGGGTCACAACAGCAGCTTTGCGTTCCCACATGAGCATTTTTCTTGGATTGAGTAGTGCCTCAGATCATCCTCCTGATCTCTGAGACTGACTGGAGTTTTCACCAGCAGTTGGAAGGAAGCAGTGTTTGAGGCTGGAATATGTTTATCTTGCCAGTGAGCCAGGAAAGGAGAATGCTGCCTTCCCCAGGCAGCAGCGCAGGGCTCCAAGGAGGAGAGGAGAATCAGAAAATATGTTTTCCATTTGCTGGCTTTGTACTTTTGTGACTGATGGGCTGGGACTAAGATTGCTGCCATTGCTTCAGGTCTCGTTCAGTGCTGGTAGCCCCATCAGCTCACCATGAGATCTAATCCGTTCTGCTTTGCAGATTCAAGGAAACGTTCCCTGTGAAGTACACATACTTGGCCTCCTTGCCCTCTAATTTTTCATTCACTTAAAAACTGGAGCTGGGTCATGACTTGTTTTTATGATACTTACTTTGGCTGTAGCAACTTGGTCAGTGTTGTGGGTTTTTAAATTCTTGCCCTGTAGTGGGTGTTTTTTTTTTTTTTTCTTTTTGACAACTTTAGTGTCAAAGCTTTGTTCTGTGCAAAGAGAAAGCCCAGGATTCATCTGTGTGTATAGCCCTATATGATATTTATAATGACAAATAACACTCTGCACTTTTGCTGGGAAAGCAAATAGCCTGTGCATTAGTCATATCTGTGTAGAGCTGTGAGCCAAAAATGCTAAAACGATCTGTAAAACAAAAACGACTTTTAAGAAAACCCATAAATATGAAATTGTCATAGCCTTGCATATGTTTAATCCCCAGAAGAACCAGTGTTTGAAGCTGTATTATGATTCCTTGTTTAATTTGAAAATAATGCTAGCAGCGTGGGTCATGCACCAGAAGGAAAAAAATGGAGATGCTCCTATACACAGAGAGCAGCATCTGGTGACAGCACTAATGAGCTCAAGCAGGGCTGTGAGTGAGTTTTAGATTAAGACTGCTAATCTATATCTGGTGATGAAACCTGTTAAATTCTCTAGAAATTAGGCAGCAGAAATAGCTGAAATCATGAATAGAAGGGAGCAAGGGCATTTCATCCCTTTTCATCAGCGAGATACTGGTTATTTATAAATATCTACTCCTCTATCATGCCTAGTGTTATCCCAGTACAATTTGCAGTGGCTTGTTTCTAGTAGGGAACTTACTGAGATGGTCCCTTACAAAGAAGAGTAAATGGGAAGGACATTAGAAAGTGCATTTTGTGTTCTTTCTTTCTCCCTCTGAAGAAGGATAAGTGGACTCAAGCTGCACTGGCTTTTCCACTGGTTTTCTTGTATTCTGGTTGGAAGAAAACTTAGCTTCATATTAACAGGAATATGCAGCTCTTCCCTATGGCCTTTCCATGGCCTTATGTAATCCCTAGTGTATCCGAGTAGTGTTAGTGTCTGTCTGGTGCTTACATGACAGCTGCTTTGCTTCCGTGTTTGTCAGCTTCAGGAGGGTTTCTCCCCAGTCACCCCGTGTTTATTGCCAGCTGCCAGACATTGCCAGCGTACTTTTGCAGGAGCCTCTGAAGGCTTTCTTATCTCCAGGTAATATATAACTAACTCTACCCAGTGTACTTACACCCCAGGAGTTTTAGCTCTCCCTGCAACATATATAACAACTGTTAGAATATCTCCTGTAGTCTCTGAATTTATTTTTTTTGTCAGTGTATCTGTTTTTAAGTCCTTACAGTGTTTGAGAAAGGATAGATAGATTCATCTTCATTCAGCTTAGAGGTGGATGATATTCCTCTTTAAAAAAAAAAAAAAAAAAAAAAAAAAGACTGATGCTTTTTACTAAAGTAGAAATTCTTTCTTTTTCTGGCTTCTGACAAGGCAGAGGCGCCACCACTACAAGTCTTTAGGGACTCCTAAAGACTCCTGGCTATGCTCACTGCTTTCTGATAGCAACTCACATAAACTTGTATCTGCTTTAATTTCAGAGGCATGTGAACCAAGAAGTGGAAGAAATTCATGATTTTCCATGTTTTTAGTTCACTTAAAAAAATGTATTTATATATATATAAATCATGAATATCTGTATTATATATTTTTAGATGAGGCAAAAATGTGGAAAATCACTAAATATATATAGGTGTATGTACATATATACACACACACACATATATATATACACACACACATACATATATATATATATATGTATGAAAGTTTCTGTATATGTACCTCTTAATTCCTCTCTCACACTATTGCGTAGCATGCAAATGGCATGTGATAGTCTGGTTCAGCCTGTCAGTGCCTTGTTTTGCTGAGAAGCACCTAATTGCAAAAAGAGGTGCCACTGTGGGAGTCCTGCCTTGACACTTGCTGAAGCAAGTGGCTGTCTTGTATCTGTGCTTCAGTGGAAGAGCTGTGCAAGTATCAGGACCAGAACAAGAAGAACATCCTACAAGAAGTAGGATCCTGGCACTTGCCCATTTAGTTATGTCGCAGTTTCAAGTAGTGTCATCGTGCGTGCTGGTAGGCAGAAGAAACTGAGATTTTTGTCTTGGCTTGAACCTCATGAAACTCTGCACAAGAGTGTCATAAACTCCCACAGGCGTTTCATAAACACAGTATATTGTCATTTGGCAAGTCTCCTGCACAGTCTGTGAGACCGTCTTGAGATCTCGGTTTCTGACCTGGAAAAACTACATAGATGCAAACCAAAGTCCTAGAAGAGGGAAAATGGTGTGCCAGAACTCATCAGGCTATGCTGGCACATGCAGGTGGCACAGATATGGTTTAAATACATCTCTAACCTGAGATGTGGGCTTCTAAAACCTTCACGTATGCTGAGGAGGTTTTTGAAGGTAAAAGACTTAAGTGAGCTTCAGGCATCGGCCCACCGTGTGTATTTTCATGTATATGCATAAATACATGTAAGAATGAAAAATCTTTATTCATTTGTGACGTTCACTCTGTGAAATACAGAACATACTTTATTCTTGACACATATAACTGATTCCTGTCAACTAACATAAACACCGTATAAATATCTTGGAAGAGAGAATATGTTTCTCAGCTAAGCCTGGCAAACAAGTAAGACAAGTCGTGTGCTCTTAAGAACATCTTAACGGTCTATAAAAAATACCAGTTGCTGGAACCCTAAAAGTATAGGGTTTTGCTGGTTACCATGGAGACAGCATTGTAGCATCCAGCACTAATTACAGCCTGGAATTGCTGGGAAGACATGAGTCTCCATAACAACTCCTCCTTGTGCTACATGACCTCTGAGCTGAGTGGCACATGTTCCAGGGGCACTAATGCCATTTGTTAAGGAAGCTGTCGTGTGAAAACAGCTGAGACTCGCTGGGCATCTTAAGATGCTTTGTAAGTTTTAATATGTTTATTAACAGGTGTTGCACAGGGCTGCATGCAAGTTATGTGTCTACTGAAAATAACAGGTTTTGGGCATGGCAGAGTTATACAAGTAAGTAGGTAAAGTTACCTGATGCAGCTTGGAGTAGTCAGTTTTCATTTGTGCTTGATGAAATGCATTCCTTTTGCAGTCTCAACAGGCATTAATGGACTGAGCACAGAGGGATGCACTAACCAAGCTTCTTTCCTATCTATCCTGTTACCCATTTAAAATACATTCTCCTGAGCATAAAGATAAGTGTGGAATTGCTGGTTTAGTGTATGTCTTGTGAAGGTGCTATTTCACCCTTACCATTGACAAGCCACCTCTATTTTTGTATATTGGAAATCAGAGATTTACAAATTAAAAACAATTTTTGTTAAATCTAGCTGATTTTCAAACTGCAGGGCAAGTAGGTTCATTTGATCTTCTGCATAATAGAGATTTACACTTCCTATGTTTTTATGTAGCCTTCTAGATTCCTTATGTCTTGTGGGATTCTTCTATGGACAATTGAGGCTGAGAAGTCAATTGTAAGTGTGACAAGGAGAAGACAGAAAAATGGCAACTGGTTTGGAAATTGTTTTCATGCCTAGTGTCCAGATGTAAATGCCAAATCATATGGGAGAGCCATGTGTGCTATCTCACAGACTACTGCAGAAGTTGCCGAAGTTAACTGTGCTTCAGAATCCAAAAACGACCAAACCAGCCACATTCCACTCCCTTGCTATTCCCCTGCTCTCAGGAAATCATTCTTATTGCAGAGGTTCCTCCCCCATTCTCAGGTAATGAGAGACCAAATTTGGAGTTTGTGGTCACTTCTGTCCCTGTCTCCTCATCCATTAGAAGCCCCTGAACAGCCGAGGCCCACAGAGTTAACTCTGTGCCCTTTTGACATTGCTCATAAAAGGAATTACTCAAAATGGATTAACTCTATTAACATTTTTTAAAGTACCGCATTTTTTTAAGGTCTTTGATGGAATATTCTGACCTTTTGTAGCAGTGAATGGTTAGAAAACCTTGGACAAGCTTTTGTTTTTGAATGGAAAATTAAAAGCTTAACTAATACCAGTCTTGTTTGCAGTCCTTAGCATAATAATAATATTACTAATACTAATAGCATGTCAATTTCTTTCCATTGCATCATTACTGAAACAGCATAAACACACCAGAAAGTGGCAATGTGGAGACTGTGGTTCTGTTATTGTTGGGTTGTATGGAAAAGGGTCAGTAGAGAAACATAGTTATCTGGTCTGGGAATTGTTTGTTTATGGAGTAGGTTTTCTCAAAGGAGCCATGAGATGGGAAATACAATAGGAAATGGACTTTATACATGCACAGAAATACCAAAACTGTTAAGTGTCATGCAAGAGAGCTTGATGGAAACTTGCTATTTTTGCTAACAGAATTTTCAAAAATACTTGGTTATGCATCCTCAAGTTTCCTGTGCTATTTTTGATGCTAGCAGTACCCCCCCCCCAGAGTACTGAGGTTTCGATAAAAGGGTTTTACATCTGTTTTGGTTGACTACAAATATAAAGACTACAGGAGTTTTTACAGATAGTAACGGTGATGGGGGGAGGAAAGCTTTGTATTATTTTTTGCAGCTAAAATATTCCCCCTAAATTAGATGTCCTTATGGGTTCTAGCAATATTGAAGCAGAGGGTCACAGCACATCTTGGTCATTTAAGGCAGTCGCGGAGGTGACTTGGGAGCACGAAGCTGGGAAGATGATCACCTGCACGGTGTTTATGTGAGGGTTCGTGGTTGTAGCAGGGGCACAGCCGTGTGCTTTTCACCACGGTGAGCCAGGAGTGGCAACAAAGCATATTAAAGCCAGGGTGGAGAAGTCAATAGGAACATAGGTCCCATCTTGTGTCTTGGAGGAGATCACACACAGCATTTTCTGGGGTTTGTGGTGTGTTTAATGTGACTCAAGGCTGGGGAGTGGATGTAGAGGAGTGTTGGCTTCACTGCACATCTGATAGCTCTTACTGGGGAGGGATGAGGATATGCAGCTGATGGTGTCAGGATGCAACCCAAGTGTAAAGCGTGGGGTTTTCCAACTACACAGCAGAAAGCAAGCCCTGTTCGGGCTTTAGATTCCCCAGGTTGCTCAAGGGATATTTTCTGCTGTCAGTCTTCTATTTTGTTGGGTGTTACCTGGTATAGGAGAATCCCTAAATAAATGGCCTTGGATTTTGTGTCAGGCTGGCCTTTGAAAAGCCCTTTGCAAAGTTCTTGAGGTGCATGAAAACATGTTGATTTTAGCTTGTAGCGTATCTGCCTTTTGTCTCTATTTGTTGTCTTAGCCACCTCACTGGTGAAACTCTTTCAGAAGTTGTTCCTTGAGCTGTTGTTCTCTCACACTTCAGGAGAGAACAAGCAGAAAGCGATTGAAACTGTTAGATTTGAACTATGCTCAGAGCTCGGAAGTGGCGCACATAGTATCTAATTAAATGCTGAAGTGCTATCAGCCACTAAGCAACCTGCCCTTAAGTATTGTCTTCCACCACAATGCTGACGTAGCCACCCCAAGTCAATTTGCCTGTTCTTCGTGGGCTGAAGCTGCCAAGAACTTCACGCTCTGCTTGCTGGAACCAGCTTTTTTTTTTTTAACCTGGATGTCAGCTGTCACCTCTGTGGGGGACCATGGTCCACGTGCGACACGATGGGAACTTCCTCACCTCATACCTTTTCTTTTAAAAGGATCTGATGCTATGAGGTGGGTTGTCACAGAAGCCTCAGGCTAGTTCCTGCCAGGGTTGGACACAAGCCCAGGCCCACTGGTAGGGGGCACGTCGAAGGACGCGGGCACAGGCAGCTGCTGAACTTGCATCTTCCCAAGGAGCCCATGTAGGTAGTGCCAGGACTGTACAGCAAACTGGCAGCGCCCCTGAACCCCCAAGGGTGGCAATGACAAATAGGGTTTTCATACCAGCCTCCTCTGTCTCCTTATAGTAATTGCTATTTCGTAATCTTACAAGGGTTAGATGAGGTGAAGAATAATTTGTAATGCCAAAAGGCTAGCTCTTGGCGAGCGTAATAGAAGAGGAAGAGAATTTTATTGCACTGTTTTGCATCAAGAGAGCACTAGAAGAGCTGCTCCTCCAAGCTGAAAAATAGTACATTTTAAATCTGAAGAAATAGTTCTTTAGCATAGTATAGGGTGTCACTGACCAGGAAAAACAAGGGTGTCAAATGTAAGAAGTACTGGGAAAAGTGACTGAGTAAGTGAAGAGAGGTTTATATTTTATGTGGACTGAGATCTGCACAAAAGGTTTCAGGGGCCACATTCCTAGTAATTTCAGCAAAAGCAGGTGTTATATGTAAATCTTTCTAGACTAGGAGTGAGGAGACTATTAAAAAACTGTATGTCTTGGGGTGTAAGTTTTGTTAACTGTTAAGGTCAAGATGCAAATTCTTCCTTTTCTCTGATGTGCACCTGAATTGCAGACTACCTGCAGTGTGGGAGGATCTTAAATTCTCCTAATGTCTCTAGTACTTGAGTAAAAAACCACTCATCCACTCCAACAAAGCAGTGGCTGTAAAATGCTTCACTGCTGATGGTGCTATTGTTCAATAAATGCTTACTCCACTGTACAAATATTTAATAATTCATAAATTAAGAGCAACAGGATGAATTGCCTGGCCCTGCCAACTAGTGAGCTCAGAGGAGAGACTAAATATGAGGAGCCATTTAAAGCTTTTGTAGTAGTGGGACAGAGTTTAAGGAACAGCGACTCCTTGATGGGCTGAAATGACAGATGGTTGTGCAGAGAGCTCCTCGCTGAGCACTGAGAAAGGGCAATGTGTGAAGCATTACGGGAGATAGGAAGCTTTGGGGACCTAAGTTTGGTATAACCTCAAAATACAAAATTACTTCACCTTTTGGTCAAAACTATATGAATCAACAATCAGTCGTGTAACAGCAAGAATGGAGGAAAAAAAAAAACCTACTTCTTGACAGAATCAAAGTTACTTGTCCTAATGAAGCCTTCTCTTATTCCTCCTCAAATGATCTTTACTTTATTTGGCAAGATTTCAGCTGCTGAATCAATTCTGTCCTCATTTTTTCCAGGCTTCAGCTAGACATATGCTGTTAATCTGAAGCATATATGTGCACCTGTTTGAGTTGTGATCGATAGAGATTTCGTATCAGCACAGCATGCCTCAGGGAGAACTTACATGAGTTGCATAAGGTTCCCCATTTCCTCTTCAATGCAGAAGCTGAATAGCCAGGGAAATATTTGTATCTGGATTACATTTACAGTGGTTACATTTAAGGGAAATATTTAAATATGAACTGAAGCATGGTTAAAATTGAATCCTGCAGTGTAACTACAGTACATTTTATAGTCTGAAGCTTGGTGGCCCTTCCTCAGCTATCTCATTAGTCATAGGAAGGGGAAATGTATGTTTTGGCTATTATCTGCAGTAGCAGAGAACACGTGCTTCTTGTTTTGACTTTCTCTTTATTAGGACAGGACGTCTGATATTTGTGTTTGAGTTCAGGTAGGGTGGAGTGGTTACTTGATGTCCAAAAAGAACCAACCAAATCTAGTGTTTCACAAATGGCAAAATAATTTTCTCTTTTAGGGTTCTCAAGGTATCTTTAATTATTTGCAAGGAATTAGTGAGTTATGATTGAGTAGTCCTCTTGTAATTCAGCAGTTATGCGTATTATATGTTTGTATAGTACATATATATATGTATATCTTTTGTTTATATGTGAATGTATATATTGATATATATATTTGTATCTAGATGGATGTAGGCCTTTCTGAAGAGCAAAAAACTCTTGTTTATGTCTGATCATTGTAAATGAGCATGGTATCACTATATTTATAGTAAGAGGAGAGCTGTCTTATGTAAGCTGTTTATTACATTCCAAGTATCTATCTTTACTTTTGTGTTCTTAACTGCTGTAATGTGACTATGCAATATAAAATAATTGTTGCACCTTTGTGTGGTGGAAGTACAGAACCAAGGAAGCTAAGGAATCGCCAAGGACCAGAAGGGCTGTCCATGAGCTCTACACTAAAATCTTTGCAGGGCTGGGAGCTACTAGACAGGTGTCACGTACTTTGAAGAGGTGAGGGTGGAGGGATTTCTGAACAGTGATTCGGAAGCAAGAGGGGAAGGGGCTTTTTGTGCCCCTTCTGCACTGTGGGTCGGGGCTGGGCACACAGCTGGGGACCTGGGATGATGAGCCTCAGTCTCTGCAGGTGACTCATGGGGCAGCAGGGGATGAGTGAGGTGTGTACAGTTAAAGAAAAATAGCTTGGCCACCCTTATCTTCTAAGGAAGAAAAGAACAATGAAGTGAGCCAACAATTCAGTAGTTCTTTTGGCATTCACGTGATGTTTCAGATTCTTTAATATATATATTAAAAAAATTAACACCAGCAAAAACTTCATCATATCATTGGCAACATATTAATCTGATAAGATTGAGCTCTGAATGACTCTGAGAGTTGATACAATCATCTGTTGCTTCAGTTCTGCCCTGGGAGCGCTTGCAGGATCAGGGTTTTAGGTGTGTGGGTTAACCCATCACATCCCAGGACAAAAAGAACCTTCCAAGAAACAGCACTGAGGAGATCTTCATAAATGTGACTGCAAGTAGAGGATGTGTGGCTAATTCCCAAACTTGGGACTATGTACGATTATTTGGGTATAGTATTTTGCAGCATTCTATACACTGAAGTCATAGAGGAGACGTTCAAGAAATCTGCTTTCTTGTGGCAATTGAAAAGCTAATATATAAAAACACTTCCCTGTGAGTGATACCAAAAATAACAATCTGTAGCAGTGTGGTTTAAAAAAACAAAAACTTGAGCACATTTACTACCGCTATTCTGAAGATGTTTTAGAAGACAGGCTGCTGATTTTGGTTTTGGTTGTCACTTAACCCCCTGCCTTTTTTCATACTTTTATAGTTGTTTTAAATGTATCATGTAGCTGTTTGGACTGAGAGTTAATTACTATCTGAATAGATTTGTTTACACTGGAACTAATTATTAGACATATGATTGCTGGCCTTACATAGGCAATGACTGATTTCAGATTGCAGGACATGAAGCTAATTGTGTTCTTAAAGAATCATTTGAATTTGCCATTGTAGTTCTAATAATGCTTAAAATTTAGAATTAGAATACAAGGACAGGGCAAAAGGTAGTGACCAAACCTCCTTTGAGGACAGTGTCCCCTAGCGAGGCTGGGACCTGTGCAGGCACTTAAGCAAGTACGAAGAAAAGGATCTGGAATTTTTCACAGCTGGTCAGGCTGCTGTGTGGCTCTGTCCCCATTGCTATGGTGCCACCAGTGCCTTGGTGCCAGCAGCACTAGGGTCTCATTTAAGCAATGAGCCTGCCCGGGCCTGCTTACCTCTTGATCGGGGATATTTCCTAACACGTTTCACTTAAAATCATTTGTTTCTCTCCTTCAGGCTGCTCAGCGTCTCAGGCAGGATCATGGCATTGCTGTTGCCTTGAGGAAGGGCCATATTTTTTGATTTCAAGGCTAAAGGTTTTTTTTTTTTTTTTTTTTTTCCCCCCTGCCTTATTTTGTCTTTCCTTTTGTCTGGGCACTCGACATCAGACAGACCCTCAGGATGAAAGAAAGTCAGTGTGCATCTCTCTGGATCAGCTTATTCTTACTTAGGTTTAAATGAGTTTCCCATTTGGCAATGCTTGATTGCCTTAAATTTGGATTTAGCAAAGCAGAGGAGAGCTAGGTATAAGTGGCTTATAGTTCAGATGAAATGAAAAGTACATGTAAAAAAATGAGGAATAATATATAATACTATATTATATAAATACTATAATACTAATAGTTTGGAAAATTCGTGTGAATTAATGAATATAGATGATAGCATTGAAAGGTGCACTATATGTATATATGCACAGACATACACAAGAATTAACTCAGATATTTGGGAAATGATTTCAGTGGCTCTCTGAAGAAAAGAAAGAGAATGTTATTGCTGATTTTGCCTGCTGTAATTTTTGCCTTCGTTGTAGTACCGGATTATCTTGATTTAACTGTTTTCAGTGGCACCAACAGTGATCCATTTCCCTGGCGATTTTTGATGATTATCTTAGCAGCTGGTTAAAACATGCAGAAGAAGGACAAAACAAATATTATGGCTATAAAAAGCCTGACACTGCTTCAGTTCCACCAGTAGAATGAAAACAAAGGTTACGTATATTAGAAGCTTTTTCCTGATGTTTTGAGAAGATGACCTGATAATAAATAAGTTTCAGAACAGTCCTTGGAAAAAAATGCCTTTTTTTTTTTTTTTTTTAAAGGACAGAAGTTTTGGCGGTTTAGGGAATTGAGAGTTAAATGGACTGGCTCTGTATACACAAACGAAGGAAAACTTCCAGAAGATATTCTATGTTCACTTACAGCACGAACCATGGCATTTAACTCACAATCAGGGTGAATCAGAAGAAACATACTTATTCTAGGGCATATAAAAGTATGTCATAACTAATTTTTTTTTTAAAAAAAAAAAGGTTATCTGGACTAAATTCCCCTGTATCTTTAAATTCTGGAAGATTAATCAACATCTGAATTTTGGAAATATCCAAATCTTTGTGCAGGAACATACATCTTGTATGTTCCTGAATTGCTTGGAAACACTAGGTATTCAAAATCCAGACCCAGATTTTGCAGTTTGAAAATTTCTCCATGAGTAATGGGTACATCAGGGATGGAAGAGATCACCTATTTTTGTCAAGAACATTTGTCTGCTCTGCTGGTTTGAACCCTGAGAACTGACACGACAGGGGCTGTGGGTGACCCACACTCTGCGGTGGAGGGAGCAAGGCAGCAAGGAAGGCTCATACCACGCTTCTGTGTCTCCCAGGATTTGAGTGGCTGCTTAGCCAAGACCTGGCAGCTCCAAGGATGCCATTGGTATCTCCTGTCCTTCCGGACCATACTTTTTCCAGGATTTTCTTAAATGGCCAGAAGTAGATCTCTTTGGAAAACGGGACTAGCTTTGATTTTTGCCTCCAAGATCCTTCAGCAAAAAATTATCTGAACCATCTATACTTGCTTCATTGTCTATAAAGCTTTTTTTCCATCAAAACACATCTTAAATCTTTCCTGCTAAATTCAGGTGCAGTAATTCTTATCCTTGAGAGGATGTGACTAGTTGGTTCGGATTAGTGTGCGGGGAATCCTTTTCCAAGACACTGAGAAGTCAGGAGATCTTGACTTCTGTCTCTAGCAGGGATGTGGGCAAGCTCAGCTGGGACTACATACTGATGTCACTGTCTACCTTCAGGAACAGCTGATGCCCGAGTCAGTCCTGGCACTAGTAGGACTCAGCAGCAGATTGCACCTCTAGCAGTGACAGAAGTAATGCGTGCAGGGGAGGTAGCTGATTTACCCCGTAGTAGTGTCTCTTGCCAAGTTTACTTTCCTGTGTTCGGTTGTGCCTCTTGGTGCAGGGAAGGTGTCCCCAGTTGGACTGTCCTGTTTCCTTTCGGGAGGACAGCGATGCCTCTGCAGGGCTCTGGTTTCATGGCTGTTACAAACCAGCAGGCACCTGTATCTGGGAAGCTGGTGCAGTGCTTGGCCTGCCCTACTCTCCTATGTGCACAGGAATCGCCAGGCTCCACTGCATGGGCTTCTGTGGAGGGTTGGTGTTTCCTTACTGTCGGCCTTCACACTGACTTTGCACAGAAGCATCTCAGCAAGCCTGGGGAAGAGCAAGAGAGAGGGTGGGAGCCTCCAGGAAAAGGCAAAAATGCTCTTTGGCCATAACTGTGATAGGGCTAAATTGCCATAGGCCCCTCACCAGTACAGTTGGGCCAACAATGTTGCTTTGGTTTGTTTAGCATCATGAGCACCTAACAATAGGCTCCTAATTTTAATTTATACCTTGTGCCATTGGTTACTACTGGTTCTGCAACTCCACTGCAGCCATCGCTATGATGGAAGTGTAAAAATCTGAATCCTGGCCAGTCTGTGCTGGGAAAGCAGCACTGCTCCTGGAAGACAGGCAGGCTCAGGTATGTCGGTACTCATCAGTAGAACATAAGATACCCATAGAGTTTCTGTTGGAAGGAGACCAGGGTTATGAGAATAAAAAGCGTATCATTTCATCATGTTCTGAAGCATCACCAAATGGGTACATACCAATGCCAGCGTCACTGGTTTTATGTGTATCGTCTCTGTGTCTACCTTCTTCATATCTTCCAACAAACTCGCACTGGCACTGAGGGCCTGAAGACACTGACCTGCTTTGCTGTTGGCAACAGAGCTCAATCCTTGCTGCCACTGTGCATCTGGTGTGTCCTGCTGACCATAGTGCTAGCTGGGATTTCATCTGCCTCCTCAGTGCCTCCTAAATATGCAGCGCCTTCAGGAAGCACATGAGTCATTTGATATGACCATCAGCTGAATTCCTGCTAGAGTCCTACAACATTTCCTGTGTGTGATGTGCTTGAGAACATTGCTTCTCTAAACTTCTTTCTCCTCCTGGGCTGGAGATGAGCAAACTGTTCATTCACAGCCCTGGTCCTTACATGAAGCTTTCTATCACAAGGATAAAGTTGTTTCCCTCGAGTGCCTGCCAATAAACTCTGTAAAGAGCTAGAGCTGCTTTTGGTGGAGATGGAGAGGAGCAAATGCAGTCTGTAATACCAAGATTTTTGTTTATGTTCTTACCTGTAAATAATTCACTGATGGGAACTATAGAGATGTTCAAAATTGAGGTAAATATGTGTTAATCAAGTGTTTCTTCTAAATGGTTGCCATTTCCACAGTACAACAGAGTGGCACATTAAATTTAGACTGATTTATTTTAGGAAGCAAGCTTTTTTCCTTTTGTGCAAGTAGCTGTTTGAAATGATTTCTTAGGAACAGTTTCAGCTCACATGGAGATACTTTCTTAAATGATGTTGTACCAGGATTTTTTTCCTAATTACTGAAAGCTGTGTCAGAATTTTATAGAAATGCTCACAGTATACACATCTTTAAAAGTAGCTTGTGCAGTACTGTGTAGGCACAGGCTTTTTTAAACACGTAAGGAGTCAGAATGAATGGTGTCTGAGTGTTTGAGGTTGTTGGGATTCACCCATCTAGTCTGAACTGTTTGGTGGGGTTAGTGACTATATGTTAAAATCTCGGAGAACTTGGTTTATAATATGCTGTTACAAATAATTAAAAAAATATTTCCATCTTTTAGTTTTAATGATTCAGCAGGATAATAGATTTTGCAGTCATCAACTTTAGTTTGCCCTTTACTTGATTTGTTTTGTCTTGTAAGCTTATTCCTTTTCCTAAGGCATCTTCTGAGTGCCTAGGAAGACAACTGTGACCTTTAAAGTGAGGAAAGGGAGATTACTGCACTTACCATTATTTTATTTTTTTTAAAGGACATTCAAAATGTCTATGTAGGTGTTTATCTAAATACATGTGCACTTAAAACCCTCCAGAAAGTGCTGAAATGTAGTAAAAGGAAAATGAGCTTCTGACCTATAGCTATGCCCATAGATTTTAGATTGTTCCTCTGGAGCAAATTGTATGATTTTCTTCCCTGAAAAAATGTTTTTAATTTTTGAATGTGGCGTTCTTTGGTGTAAACAAGAGGAGGTGGCCACTTCAGTGTGTTTTCCTTTTCTTTTTTTCCTTCTTGCACACACTCTTCCACCCATGTTTTGTTTCTCTTCGGCACTGAGATGCTCTTACATAATTTTTGAAGAATACAAGTGTTCTGCAGTAATAGTTGAAAAAGCTACAGACTGCAGCAGGGTTTTTGCACAGGTTTGGGGACCACAGTAGAACGGTGCGTTACTTTTGACAAGACTTGTTCTCAGAGAGTTCTTAAATGCCTCTTTCTCTGTTCTTGGCCTTTTCCCAAGTTTCTAATAAACACGGTTACAATGGAGTGGATGACACAGCTTCAACTTGCAGCACTCCTCAAGTACAGTTTCTTTCAGGAGATCAACTCAAGTTAAAGAATTTGTCTGTAGATATCATGGTTGCCACTCTTTACTTATTCCTATTTACAGGTTTGGTAGCAGGTACTGTATGTTTTTATATACTAAACTAGCATTAGCCGAAGACAAGCGCGGTATAATTGGCTGTATTTAGGTAAACTGTGTTAGCAGATTCGTCTTCCAAGTGGTTAGTGGCTCCTAGTGAAACAGTCCAAGGTACGACCTGACCTCAGTGCGGACAGTTGCGGTACCATCTTGGGTTCGGAACAGTAGCTCTCACTTGGTGGCACGTCCTTCTCCTCTACCAGGCTCTCTGGGGTGCCACTCTTTATGCACAGGTTCATCTGTGAATTGTTTTACCGGCACACGGCGGAGGAGGAGGGCTAATACTATTCCCTGTGCAGGACGCCTGTGCCATAGGCCAGCCGGGAGCAGGCACACCATGAGGCGGGAAGCTGAAGGAAGGAAAAACCCCCGCGTGCATCTCTGAGTCTCCCGAAGCAGCGCGTCGCCAAGGAGGCCGCAGAGGCCCTGGCTCTGCAGTGTCCACCAAGGCCCACAGCTTGTTGTGGTCTCACTGCCGTCTCCCTGCCCAGCGGGGGCAGATGAGCCCCCTCCTCTGGGCCCGCTGCTCCCGGCAGCCTCCGAGCCCCGTCCCCTCACGTGTCCCGTCACAAACCGCGTGGGTTTTGGCTAAAGAGCTGTTACTGCCTGTTCTGGTGTGCAGAGTTGTGGCATTTGCCCTAAAGTGGCATTTGCTTCCCCGCTGCGCATGCATTAGTGATTTTTTTTTAACAAGTCTTTAGTGAATTAAGTAATGAAATTTCTGCTGGCTCCCCTGGGAGACGAATAGACAAACAACTGTTAGGAAATCTTTCCTGATTATTATTTAGATGTTTAGTTTCTTAATTTCATCTTTTCACTTGGGCAATTTGGTATTATCCTAAACAGTTCCTTTCATTCTTCAGCGCTTGTGTTTCCCAAGCATTTGTAAATCACTACCATGTCTTCCTTTCCCACAGGCGTTGCTTATCCGAACTGTTGACTGAAAATCAATCCCTCCATCTAATGGCTCTGTCACTGTTCTCTGAACTCCTTCCATTTTATGTTATCCATCTGGCAACAAAATGTCCAAAACTGAATGCGGAGTGCAGATGTGGTAGCTCCATAGTTGTTGAAACAGGGATATATTACAAACTATTGTATGTTGGAAGCTAGCTGTTGCCAGCTGTTTCTTGGATCAGTGCTATAAAGATAGGAAGTTATTTGCCACCATCTTCTCCAAGCCTTTCTGAGGACACCTTGGTATAATGAGATATTTGAGACATAAACATATCAAAATTGCATCAATTTTCTTTATCCCGCACCCTTTCCTTTTTCTTTCTTTTTTTTTTTTCCTTCTTCCTTTACATCCCCGAACACACATCAAGCTCTCATTCTTCTCAGAAATACTACGTTTTTCAAGCCCAAGGCTTGACTGCTGCTCACAGAAAGAACAGAGTGGGGTAACAGGGGACTCTGCTCTAGTTCCCTGCCCTACCTCCTCTGCATCTCAAGTCCTCTAGGAGTAAAAACGCAACTGTAGTGGGTTGTGGCCGTGCCATCTTTGTCGTTGCTCTCCCAGCCTAATGAGCAGCAGTGATTTTTTCAAGTGCTTCCTGCATTTCAGGTGCCTACTGCTGGCTGCACAGCTATTGCTTCCCTGTGTCATTCTCCTGTTTCTGACCACAGTAAAAAATGCAGTGCCTTTATTTCTCTGTACTTATGTAGGGGAGGGAGGTTTGACAGGACTGGTAGTTTATGTTCAGCAGTTTGTCTCGCTGGTATTCCTGCCATCAATTGACTGTTTTAGGTACTGAATCTGGGGATTAAAATAATGATAATAATAAAGTGACACATATAGGAATTCAATTTTTTATTTTCAACAAAAATATTTCGTTTTTTACTTGTGATACCAAGTTTTTATTTCGTTTTCAATTTGCAGGTTATCACTGCTAGTTTATCACCATTCTTCTTTGTCATGACGGCCAATGTACTAACAATTTCCTGGTAAGTGCCTACGTGAGCTTTTTTTTTAATAACAAAAATGAGTTTCCACACAGTGCGTAATACCTTTTAAATGGCAAGTTCTATTGTATCAGTAATATTTTACATGTAAGGAGAACCAGGTGTGCAATGAGGGATGCAGTATAGTAATACAAATGGAACAGAATTGCTTCCGCCTTTGTGGGGAGAACATGGACATTTTTGGACGTTGGGTTTCACCACAATTCACTCAGCACATTTTATGGCTAGATAAATGGATGCAATAGGCAAATAAATGACCCATTCAAAGTCAGACTATAAATCAGTGGCAGAGCTGGAAGTAAAACATGGGAGTCTTGGTTTTGCAACAGCTTTGTTCTAGCCCACAGAGAGTGCTTTCAAACTTCTGAACAGTCCCTGACACAGTGTGCACTCCGAATACATTAATACCAGTAGGAAAATGAAATAGTATTTAACTCTTTCCAAATGTCTGTTTGGCTTTTGTAACATGTGGCCTAAAATATTATGAATTATCTAACTTGAAATTGTTAGGAAGTGATATAAACATTTAGGTTGCCAGCTCCTTTAGTCAAGGCAATATTTTGGGGGTTAAGTGTGTATTTCTAAGGTAAGATTTGTTATTGGAAATAAAAATCTGCTTGCTTCTGGAAAGTTTTAGGCCTCCTCTTTTTCTTCCTAGTCTGACCACCACCAATACTAGGATTAATTTCTGTACAAAGTGAAATTAGCTTTTTTTTTTTCTAGGTGAGATATTTAAAATAGTATTAGGACCCTGAATTAATATGTCACTAGCCCCAGATTTGTTTTTGAGGATCTCCTGAGGAGATGTTTCTAAATCTCTGTTCTGATGACATGTGCCAATTTTTAACCGTTTGAAACTTGCTTTTTTCTGTGCTACTACTAATAATAAGACTATATTGCTAAAGCAAACATCGATAAAAGCACATTGACACCTGAATACTTCATTTAATCCAGGGAGAGTGGGGAAGAGGGAAAAAAAAAGGAAGACTTCACACATCCCAGTAGGGTTCCTGTGTTTGAATGCTGCGTTTACACACAGATGGTCTGATATACGAACCCAGGCTTTGAAAACTGCTTCTGACACTTAATTCCAGGCTATAATCTGTAGGTGTATATTCTCATTTTACTTGGACAGTGCTGGAACCAGTGCACCATTTGCAGTCTTTTATGGTAAATAACTGCATGTGTGTGTCCTATGTAGCTCAAATATTGCCATTCTGTGACACATAATCCAGTTTGTATTGTACTTAACTCTTCTTCCTTGTCTCAAAGAATTTCAGAAGTGAAAAGCACAAATTTTCTTTCTGTATTTGATGTTTTCTTGGTTATGTAAAAGGAATTTGTGCCTTAATTACCCAGAAGTAAAGAATCATTATGAAATGTGACCCTGAGAATGGAATATAAAATATTGCCTCTGCCACCATGCAACCATTACAGGAGAAACTGTGTGTTTAGTATCTACCAGGAGTCCTTGGAAACATACTGAAATGGATTTAAAATGCTGCCATTTGTGTTCTGCTCTGTTTTTCCCAAGTGATTTCTCCTCTTGCCTTTTCCCTAGCTGCTGCTTGGAAGTTAAAGAAGTTACTGAAAGCAGAGTCTCAATTTATACTAGCCCCATATATGTATGTGTGAGTGTGCATCCATATATGCATGTTGTGCACATATAATTTCAAATGCTGAAATAAATCATGTATATTTTTCTTTAGCTCTAGGAACATGTTTCTGTGTGTATAAGGAGGCTGAACTAGTATCAGTGCACCTACAACACTCCCAGTCCAAGCCATTGATTTGCTGTATCTCACCATGTTTTACATGTGCCTGTGCAGTTCTATCATATGCATGCTATAGGAGATCTTTGTAATATATACACATTTACTAACATGTACATTAAAAAGAAAAAAATCGTGTGCAACTGTGAATGTGAATATGTGGACCTGTACAGTTGCACACCTAGTACATATCCTATATGCATTGGCAGTGACATAAATAACAAAAATGCTCACGTCTTTGCAAGAAACTTGCTTTGGCCCTTAGGCTTCTTTTTTATGTTTTGCATGCTACAATTCAAGAAGATAAACATTTCTTATTTATTGTCAGTGAAGCTCTGAAAATAGTTTGTTAGATGACAGGAGATCACAGCTCACTGAGGTTTTTAGTTACTCCTATGTTATTGTGGCATGTTATCCGTGAGTTATTTGTGCATGGTGGGCAAGCATGATTAGCTGTCTCCCCATAACAAACAGATTCCAGAGGATTTGCACTGAAGTGAAGTACTGGTTTTAGCCATGTTTTTTGGTTTGCCACATCTTGAAGTTATAGTGATTGCTTCTGTTGGCCCTGGTGAACATGGATTGCAATAGGTGTGTGAACACCTCCAATTTCAGGTGTTGCAAAAGAGGGTTCTTCTTCTAATGTAGAACATAAGATATTAAAGATATTAAAGCATGATTTAGATGCAAACACCCTTTTACAGAGCATTGCTTTACAGTTTAACACCTTCTGTACCAATTGCTGGTCTGACTTTTTAGAATGCTGTGGCAGAGAGAATTATAGAAAACTCCACTTCCATAAAAAATAGAAACGAAAAAAGATTTGAATCATTTTTAAGAATCTGTTTGTATTAGTCCTCCTGATATTCATTCTGATTTTTCCCGAGGATAAGGAAATAATGCAGAGAGAATGGTAATAACTGGAGGGGAAATCTAAGCAAGACAGAAGGTTAAACCCAGATAAGAGTGCTTCAAGATTGTTAGTGACGAGATGCAGAGAAACTCCTGTGTTTTAGGTCTTCCTGAAAAGCTCGTGTCCGTAGCAGCCGCCTGCTGTTTCTCTGGGTAATTGCTCACCCAAAGGTAGACAGACCCTCTCCACAAGGGGATGTTTCTGTCTCCCTAGCGCCTAGTTCCCAGGTCCGTTTACTGTGTTGTTAGAAAATGCTACGCTTTTGTTGCATAACGTTAGTTCCTTTCAGGAACCAGTGAATTATGTGATTTTTAAACCAATTTGCTGAAGCTAAGAAGTAAATAAATGTAATGGTATTAAACTCCAGTCATCTGTTGGCTTTACATGTTAGGGTTTGTTTTTTTTTTTCTTTTTCCAAGAAAAAAAATGCCCTCTTAACTATGAACTTACAAAAGTTTGTTTTGTTTATAAAGTTCATTAAGGAGCTTTCCTGTTTCATAAGCTAACTAAGCTGTGAGGCTAAGAGGAAAGGCCAGTACACTAACTTTAAACTGTTACAAAAGAGGAGAAGAGTCTTTGTCCTGCCGTATTCATCTTGACTATGATAGCAGAGGCGATTTGGGGATTATCAGCTATTGCACAATGAGCTTATTTCAGAATTATCTTTTTTTTTGTAAAACCATTCATTCTTATTTGAAACCCAACTTTTAGCCTAAGTCTTGGAAAAAAAAAAGGAAATATTAGTGCTGTGAGGAAGTTCTTGTGCTTTTTGGGCCTGGGCAGTTCTGTTCTGCTGGATTCCCCACCCAAAAGAGGACCAGATAAAGGAATTTCCACAGGTCTGGCTGGGCCAGAGGGCTCCCCCCCAAACAAAATTCCTGATTTCCTTGGTCCCCCAAACCTAGGCTGACATCTCCCTTCGGATTTGTTAGGTAGCAGGTTTTCAGACTAGAATACAAGCAGAAATTGCAAAGGGGAATCGTTAATATGGTCAGTTCAAACTCTCCTGCCTTTCTGTCCTTTCTTGCCCGTGTGCTAGTGTGCAGCTCTTTTCACATCTAGATGTAATTTTTCTCTATGTAGAGCTCTGCCTACATACTTTCTATATACCACAAGCCCTAAATTATAGGAGGGAAAAATTCTGATCTGTAAGATAAGATATTTCTAATTTCAGTCATTTCTTAGCAAGAAGAATGAAAAAAACTCACGTGGAGTGTTGTCACTGGAATGAGATGTGTCTAGACAAACTAATACGTTTTTCATTATTGTGTTTTGGTATTTTATCAAGTGGAGGGATTGCCTGATGCTAAATTGTGCTGTGCTTTGTTTACAGCCTTGTGATGGGTGGAGTTGGAGAAGCTTTGCTTGTTTACACTGAAAGGACAGGCACATAAAGAGGAACCACATCTCCCCAGTTGGAAGAGGACTGGCCTGCAGCTTAGAAACTCGATCATGAATAACGTGCAGCAAGAATGAAGAAATACAACCAAACCCAAGGAAAGAGACCCTTTTTTTTCAACAAGGGAAAAATATGCTATTAATAGTTCTGGTAAGACAGCAGCATAGCTGGTAGGGTGATTTAGGAGGCTTTGCCTCAAAGCACAAGACAAAAGCTGTTTCTGATTGATGAGGCAAAGCAAGAACTGCGCTGTCTCATGCTGATGGCTCTGTGTGGGAACCTCCTAGTAGCAGCTTCTTGTCCAGGGATCTGAACTCAGGAAAAGCAATATTCCTCACCGGATACCCCCTATTTTTGTTGGAGGCTGGCAACGATGTCAGAATCCAGATCCTGCCATGAATCAAGTATGAGGAAGCATGGACTTTGTTTCTAACGGTTCTGGAGCAGCCAGCTCCACAGGGGCACACAGTGTCTCTGGTCACGTTGTCTGAACTGCCATCGTGAAGGTAGTTCCTGTCTGTGATTGACAGCTTTGAATGGGGAAATCAGCAATAAATCTCACTGTCTGTAGTACTTCCTCTTTGTGTATTTTTCCTCCTTCCATTCTGCAAGATTTCTCTTGAACTCTGAATTTTTGCCAGCCAGAGGGGACTGAAGGAACTCATGCTGATCCCAGCAGTGCTTTGGCTCTTAAATTATTGCAAGAGGTGAAAGAAACTTTGAATGAATGTCAGAAAGAATAGAAGGTAATTCAACTCAAGAGTTCCTAAACTAGCTTCATTTCCAGTTGTTTAATAACTGTTAGAAATTAGGCTTGACATTAATGCCTGGGAAAACAATCTGTTTAAAAACAATATTAAATGGTCATTTGATAATGTTGTGGGGAAAATTTACATGGTAAAAGAAGTTCAGTAACAAAAATCTTAAGTGGAGGAGAGGGACTTTTCTCACATAACAGACTACTCGTTAGATATCTAATGTTAATCTAGATTGGTTAAATTTCCTCTTTAGTCAGTGGAAAGAGGGATACCCTCACTGAGGTGATCGATTGCTGTGTTAAGGTGGCTGGAAGACCCTCTGGAAGCTCTTTTCCATATACAGGTGGAAACTACGTGACTAATCCACATAAGACATCAGCTTTTAGGAGGCTACAGTTAGCTAGGATATATATGCCTTAGTCTTGCCAGCTGGGATTTAAAACATAACATCATTTAAACTTTAAATAAAACAGCATATTTTCAACAAGTAAGGCCCATCTTACAAAGGATTGCTTGATTTCTACGTCTGTGAGTGTTAGGTTGAACAAGGGACTCTCATGAAGGAGTCACTGTGCTTCGGTTTCGCAATTGCCAATGCAGCCTTTGCTGTGGGAGAAGCTCTTTCTGCACCTCTCTTGCATAACATCATGGATAGGCTGCAGTCTGGGCTGTGTTTCCCTTCTTGTCCTTGCTGTCAAGAGCAGCGTGCCAGGACCTGCCTTCCTGCTGGTGGGCTCAGCAGAAAGGCAGTGGCCCGTGAGCGGCGTGACTGCCGCCCTTGTTCAGTTCCAGAAGGCAGGTTTGGGCTGGGAAGGTGGTTGAGGGAAGGTTATTTGGTGTCTTAGGTGGAAGTGTAGAGCAAGACTGCAGCAGATGTGAGCCATGATGGGGGTCCCCCTGCCTAAACTGGGACCTGAGCGGGTCAGGTCCTGGAGTGTAACCAGAACTAATAGGAAAGACAGGCTATGAGCTGGGAGACTTGTTGTCTTCTGTTTTGTTTAGAAGTAGAGCTTTTAACTGATTGTGTTGTTTTCTAGCAAGACAAAAAACCGTACTTTGTTCCCAGTCAGCCATAGAGCAGGTTGAGCTTAAGGGGATTGGCGACTAGAGGGGAAGGGGTAGAGTAAATGTGGCAGTTTCCTGAGGAAGAAAATGGGCTGATCTCACCTCAGCCCTGTCTCTAAAAGAGGATACTGCTGGGGTAAAAACCACTTCTCAGGGTTGCAGTATTGATCTTCAAATATGAAACCTTGAAAGTCCAGCCTTAAGATTGCTCTTGCAAGACATGCAAACAATTGAATTCAGTAACTTTTGAGAGCGAATATGCAAAAGGCAGAGTGTTTACATTTAATTGCCTTTTTCCGTGGTCATTCAAAGACAGCAAATACAGAGTTCTGAGGAAGGAGAAGTTTGTTTACACTGGAGAGATTGCAGTAAAACTAATTATTACCTAAATGTGTAGCAGTGGTTCTGTGGTTAAGCTGGTGGAAGAACCTCTGTTTTTTTCAATATCCTTCCTTTAAGGACCCTTAGCGCCTAAAGGCTTTTCAGTCCTTGGGCCTGCAGAATGTGGGGTGACAGAGACAGGCTTGAGACTGGTGGCCTTTTTGAGGGCAAGCAGTCTGGTGGCTTCTGTGTCGCCCTGTTTTCGTATCTCCTGACTTTGATCAAACTGCTCTGACAGGAGATGGTCCTGAATCATTTAACACCTTTTTCATCTTGTGTTGCCTACACCTCTATTTCCCATGTGTGCCATGGAGCGAAGATGGAGGTAGTAAAGCTGATGGTTGTGGACTGCGAGTGGGTTACAAAAACACAGGCCGTAGAGGTGGTGCATAGAAACAATCTTCTGGATCTGGCTGCTCGGCTGTAGCTTGCAGAAGATTTTATTGGATGGATGAAGTGAATCGGGTGCCTAGCACTGAAGCACTTCTTCTGTTGTTGCTCACTGCAGTGTGATCAGCGTGCTTAGCTGGGAAGGGACCGCGTGCCAGTCTTTCAGTACTCATTTAATACTGAAGCTGAAAATCTGCAGAGCCAGTGATCTTAGCAAAAAGCAAGAGGAAAGGGTATTATTTTTTAAAAAGAGAAGGGAGTGTGTTACATGTCTTGGTATAGGACAGAGTTCTGGATAACAGTTATGCTTTGAACAACTGTGTTGTAGCAGAGTGTGTAAATTTATGTTCTTTTTTCCCATCCTCAAACAAGAAGATATGAAGAATTCAAGATACATTATCTGGGCATAAAGCATATTTGGAAAGGAATGCTTTTAGTGGGTATGGTAGAGAAGTCGATTACTTGGAGCTGTCTAGAGGTCTGAGGAAAGAACATTTCTTCTAATTTTCTGTTCACCATAAGCTAAATGAGGTAGCATGTTGAAGAAGACTCTGTAGCAAATTGTCTTGCCCAAGCTGAATGAATACCTTTCAAAACTAGCATTTGTTACTGTGAACCAGACAAGAGTCCCAGTGCAAACCTTAATCCTGCTCCAGGTGCTAGGCACAAGGACAGACTTGAGTTTTGTTTTGGAAATAGGGTGAGGCTTGGAGGCTGAGGGCAGGACAGAAAAAAGGCTGAGGCTGAATAGATTTCTGCCGGGAGATAAAACAGTAAGAGAGGGGTATTTTGCTTCTGAAAATGTGTTGAAATATGCATGTGTGTTTTTTTTTTTTTTTTTGATTGGATTATGCTATAAATTCATAGTTGTTTAGTCTCCAGAAGGAATTAAAGGAGCCCATGCGGGTTGTGTAACCATTTCCACGTTAACTGCATTGTTGTAGAAAGTTTACAGGTTCTTAACTACACTTTGAAAGTGAAATTATGTAAGCTTTGATATCTACTAGAAAAAACACCCCTATCATTTTGGGAAAGCAGGAGAAAGTTACATTTTCTCTTCATCATCAGGGTGGGGAAGGGGCCTCTTCCCCTGCTGGGGTTGTCCCGAGTCAGAATGGGTGCTCCCCCTTTTGATAAATAATGTTGCTGCTTCCAGAACAGATGGGGTTAGTCAGCTGCCACATGCTGAGTTCTTAATTTGACGATATATAAAGTCTCTTTGAAAACCATGATGTGAACATGCTTAGTATATTTTTTTAGGCTTTGTGGTGAATATTTAGAAATACATCACTCAGAACTTGTCAAATTGTTAGTTTGTCCTTGTGTAGAAGAGTAAACCCCACAATTCTCTGAATTCTGAAGTGGACAAGATGCCTCCTGAGCAGCTGCACGCGATCCCAGAATTGTGCTCGCCGACCTTGCTCTAGGAGATGCGTCAGGAGCCGAGAACACACCGCTTCCCTTCCTGCTATTTGCCAATAGTGCTTCCCCTCCTTTCACAGCTCTTGCCCATTGGAGCCAAATTTCATTTTGCGAGAGATTCAGGCCTTCTCTTTTACACTTTTCTGAAGAAGTGGTAGTTACTCTACTCTGTTGGCTCAGGCAACTTGATACACATTTGGGAGGTAGAGTTAAGGATTATTTTAATTGAGAAATTTGATCCATGTTTACAGTTAAACTTGTGATTTCTGTACCTTCTGATGATGAAAAACAAGGTGATGTAGCAGCACATTTGTTTATTCTCATCCAGTGTCTTGCAATACTGTGTAGTAATGAGGTCCGCGCGAAGCAAGTTGTCTGAATGAAACCCGCCTCCAGACTCCTTGGAAAGTTAAGGAGAAGGTTAAGGAGAACAGTTGTTCTGGAGGGAATGGATATTCAGACTGAGAAATTGGTAGGTTGGAGCTTTCCCTGGTCAGGTCATAAGACATGGCCCATAGTCAGGGAAGGAGAGAGAGCTGGAATCCCATTTGTCCTGCCTAAGCACAAAAGGAATAGCACTAATGCAAGATGAATGAGCGGGTTAACGTTTCTAAGAAAGTCATGGTTCAAGCATGAAGCTGTTCCTGGGTGGAAATGTCTCAGAGACTTCAGGTGCCACAGTGAGAAGTGCACTGCTGTGGTCAGCAGTGCCCAAAGCACTCCACAGGGTTGTGCCAGCCACGCGGGACAGCTGTGTCTCAGGTTTTGCTTTGCTTTGATGAGAGCACCGGAGATGGGGCTGGTCAGGTTCCTTGCGCAGGCTGGGTCTGGAAGGAGCTGCAGGAGAGCCTTGTTTCTGTGTCACGCAGCTGCTAGGACAGCACGGGGTCAGGTGGCCATGGCTTGCAGCAAGGCATGGAGGACTTTCCTCAAGGAGTCTCCTCTCTCTTACTGATGCCTAGAAATCAGTTTGCTGTTTGCCTCACCAGTGAAGGGATGTCCTATGCATCATTTGTGCCCAGGTTGCCCTTGTGTGTTACCAAATGCAGTTATTTCAGGTCAGAGGATCGGAGATCAAGTCAGAGGTACAGCTGTGTGCAACTCTGCAAGCTTTGCCTTGCATCTCACCTGCCTGCAGGTGAACACTCTGGTTTATTTATGTAGCTATTTACGTAGCATATTTACATGTACTCATCATGAAGCAGTTAGGGGGCAACACACGAATAGCTGCAATTTTAACAAATGCAATAAATTTTATCAGGCAGAAGAGAATAGCATCCAAATGCTTCTCTTCACCACCCTGCTTCTGGCTCTATTGCTGCCAGTGCCCGAGATCTGCACATCGCTGTGGCAGAGGCCTGTAAAATGGAGCTGAACTTTCAAATGCTCCATTGCCTCAGGGCTAACTTCATTGTATTCTACCATTTAGTGTCTGTAGTTATATTCAAGGAATTAGGATGTAGGATAGACACAGAAGCTAAAAATTTCAGCAAGACAACTTTTGTATCTTTGTTATACTTCTCTGCTCATACTGTCTTCAGCATGGGTGCTTGTTGAACTTATTATTAATGACAGAT
Organism: Crypturellus undulatus; assembly: GCA_013389825.1. Classification (NCBI taxonomy): domain Eukaryota; kingdom Metazoa; phylum Chordata; class Aves; order Tinamiformes; family Tinamidae; genus Crypturellus; species Crypturellus undulatus. The sequence goes on from VWPW01021480.1 coordinate 271,335, forward strand.
AAGACCAGACTGTTCAGAGATGAACACAGATGGTTGTAGCCTCAAGACTTGAAGAGCTGTAACCAAAGAAAATAAATCCCTTCTTCCAAGGAGAGGGGGAGCAAGCCTTACACAACTGAATTTTGTGCAGCTCAGCTGTATTCCAAGCAGAGGAGCAAAACTGCTGAGCAAAGCAGCGAGCGGCTCGTGGGCTGGACAGCCGTGTTGGAAGTTGCCTACTGCAGCCCCGCGAATGGAAAAAACCTCGGCTGTATTGTTTCCCTTTGGGGTAAGATAAACAAGCGCTTCCGTGATGCCGAAGGCTGTGGAGGAGAGCAGCGCACCAGAGCAAATGCTGACTCGCAAGGCAGCAGCAGCCAAAATCAGGACAGAGGAGGTTGTAGCACCCGGCACAGAAATTGATGGAGAAACCAGAAAGCAGCAACCCTTTTCCCTACAAAGTATCTCTCGTTTTTTTATTTTACTTTTCTGGTTTCTGAACATATGGCACAAGGACACTGGGATTCTGGGTCAGAGTCTTCTCTAACATCACACAAACTCATTTTTAAAGAGTAATTGCAGGGAATAATATCTAAGAGAACCACGTAACCACTTGCCTGCAGCATCTGCAGCTTTAAGTAAAGCAGTAGGCAACTCAAGTCTCAATGGGAAACTACCGAGAGATTTCTAAGGCAGAGGAAACTTGGGTCTATCACCACAGTTTGCACTATGAATTAATAAACTCCGTGTGTACCTCTACAATCTGAATCTGCTTATCATTCAGTCATGATATTCCATTCGCTTCATGGGGGCCTCAGGCTAGATACAGCTCCCCTAAAGATGTGACTGTGCTGCTGGGAATGTCTTATGCTGTGAATTCAGATAGGAGGAAGAAAGTATGGAAAATTATATTGCAACAGCTATTATTGCAATTATGTTTTTATGGGGAGAAAGAAAAAGGGAAATGTGCTCTTAAGAGTTGTCTTTTGTGTTGGTTCTCTCTGAGAGACTTCATTAAGTCACTTCATGACAAATTGTTTTTTGAGTTGGAGGTTTGACTATATTACCATAGATAGGCTGCTCCAAAATTATATTCCTGCTTTTTGTCTTCATTTTCCATGTGATCATTTGGAAACAAACAGTAAAAGAAGCTTGTGGGTTTCTTTAAGGGTCTGGAATATTTTTTTTTTGTAGAGCCCATTGAATTTTCAGGTCACTGCTTGCATTTCTTCCTTTAGTCTGTAGTAATCTTTTTTTTAATAGTTATGGTTATAGTTATACTATTTTTCTTTAACTTTTTGGATCTTATTGCTACACTGTTAACTGGAAAAGTACTCTTTATCATATGAGCATTGTTATAAAATCAATCAGCAGGTCTAAGGTCTGTTTTTTTCCAGCTTTTGATTCACTTTTTTTTTCCCCCCTTAAGAATTCCAGGGCTAGCACCTAAGCTCCTTTGTGCTTTGAAACGTCTATTCATAGTGCTTGCAATTTGGAAGCAAGCTAGCTAGACAGCACACAGCTCAGTGTGTCTATGAGCACCTTTAGCATTGTAAGCAGAGTCTGCTCAACAAGCTGCTCTGTAGGCAGCAGCATTACAGATGTAGGTGCTTTCCCAGGGCATATTTGATGAGCTTCTCCAGTGTCTGATAAAGTCTTCAGTGGAGGCAGCTCCTGTGACTTCTTCCCTCAGCTTCTTATTTTAATGAGTCTTCCAGGAGCATTTCTCTGCTATTCCTACCACTTTCTGCAACTTACTGAGGGCTGCAAAAACTGGCAGGGAGAGGCCAGAGTATGATCAAACAAGTCTCAGATCTTTACGGAACTAAGGAGAATATTTTGGATAGATAGCCATTCTAATGGCACTAGGGATAGGTCTCCTATCCCATCGCTTCAACAGATTAGTCTTGCAGAGCGCCTGAACTTCACCACTGGACTCCAGAATGGCCTTTCACAAGATACCAAGAGAAGGAAAGAATCTGTGCGTCTATGCACAGTGCTTCTGAAAGGAAAATGAACTAACAACTTCTCTGAATTACAATCTGTGAAGAGAAAATTCAGGAATAATTCATGGCTTTGTGTTTTTGTTTTGCTTTTAAACTAAGCAATTCTTTTCTGTTACCTAACTCAGAAGAAATAAGATTGTGAAAGGGATGTGGGACTGTAGAAAAAAAGTCCCATTCTCCTTTTCTGCACTTCACATCAATCAGATTATCTAGGCCACCTCTATGGGCTCCAACAGGCCCATTGTGGCTAGGTTTCCCTGAGGATTTGACAACTCTTATGGCAGAAAAGAACGTGTACCTATGCATCAGCCTCTCCCAGAATGAAGAGTACCATACAGATGAGTACAGGCTGTTAGTTTAAGTTGTGAACATGTTGTCAGCACACCACCTTGCAAGTTTATAGGTCAGAAAGGTTCCTTGTAGTCTGCACTGGGTGAAGCGTGAGATGCTACTGGGACTCCTCAGGAAGCAAGGGGTAACGGGTAACGTGCGCTCTGTGGTGCAAATCTTGTGCGCCTACTGTTCTGTTTTAGCTGATAGAGGGTTTAAAATATCCCTTGAAATAGCCTCAGGCTCTGTTGGGAGAACGTCCAGGTCTCCATGCCAGAGGTTGCCTTCCCTGCTGTCCCGAGGGCGAATGGGGAGGGTTGGGAGATGACTTCCCTTGGGCCCTCAGTGGACCAGCTTGGAGGGCCCTCACAGCTGTGCTTCTGTGTCCTGCTCTGATTCCAGTCCAAAGTAGAGCTGTTCCCTGGTTATTCCCTGTTCTACTCAGCTGCAGTAAGAGCCCGTAGTTATATATTTGCATATTAAGCAGTGTTAGTCCTATTGGGGAAGAGGAATGAGGTGTGTGCTGTGAGAGAAGTGTCCTAGGTAGAAAGCTGCAGAGTTAAATGTGGTGGGGAGTGGTGCTGGGAGCTGTGGGAGCTGCAAAATGGTGATTTTTTCCTGCTCTGCTGTCTGCAAACCTCTTGGTTGCTGCTGGAAGGAACCGAACTTCCAGCTGGCAAGGAGTATTTTCTCAGCCTTGTGGCCTTGTAGCCTTTCATGTCACCCTCTCCGTCTAACCAAGGATCTGCTTTGGATCACAGGTTGCCATTCTGCAGTGTTTGTCCATAATAATTGTGTTGCCACCATCAATTAAATTCACCAGATGTTTTCCCTCCTGGACTCCAGTAGCTTTAATCTGAGACTTTCCTTTTTCCACTCCATGGACACCATCATAGCCTGAACAGAGCCCAATTTTCCGTTAAGGGACACAGCAGGCTTTTAAAGTAAATCAGACACAGGGTGGAGCCTGCAGCTCCGGGTGCACTGTATGAAAGTCACCCCGACCCGACTCCCAGCATTGCACCATTGCACCAGTTTTTTTTTTTTTTCCTTATCTTTAGGCATACTGATACCATAACAAGTGGAAAAAAAAAACAGTCAAAGGCAAAGCAGCTAATGAGGAATGAAAGAGGAAATGGGACCTGGTAATTCTCTGTTTATCCGTGTGACCAGCAATTTAAACCTTGATACCTGGAATGTTCATTGGAGAAGACATCTGGATGTGGTGGTTTGTATGCTGCACTGATCAAGTTAAAAGAGACTGAAGATTGAGCACTAGGCAAAAAAACTAGTTTTTCCTTGACATATGTGGTTTATTTAATTCCGCTGCAATCTGTACACAAAGAAGGTGACACGAGGTAGCCCTGCAAGGCAGTCGACAGCTTATGGAGTTTTGGATCGAGAGTATTAGTAACCCTTTCAGTCCATCGGGGAGTTGAACACTTTTCAACTCTGGTTTAGGGTTTGAATTTGAACATTTGAGGTATGAATTTTAACATTTGCTCATGAGAGTACTCCAGTTCCTGATGGGCTTCCAATCTGTGCTGCTGGAGGAGGATGTTTCAAGATAGCAGGGATGATGTGTAAATTGCTGCAGAAAAGGGCGGTAAACGCTCACAACTAGAAGAGCGTGAGGTTAGAACGACCTTTGGGTGTCCGGAGTTGCGCTGGGCTTTGCCTAGGCCATGTCGAGATGGCTGTTTGAAATGCCTGTGCCCCGCGAGGAAGGACCTGGTGGTCTCTGAACAGCTTTTGGCCTTCAAGGCAGAAGGTAGTTGGCTGCTCACGGTGCTTCAGTGGGGCCACCCCGAACCGCGCGGTCCTGTCAGGCAGCGGGAGGAGGGAGTCTCCCCTTCTCCACAGCAGGGGTGACGTGTCGGGGGGTAGTTGCTGCTCTGGGGCTCTTTTCTTTACGTGGGCCTGTCTTGGTTCTCCGTTTCCATCGAGGGATGCTCAGGCGAACGGTGTAAGGACGGACGTGGCCGGGGCTGCTCGCACCCCGTCTTGTTGGCGCCGGAGCTGGCGGGTGCCTCCTGCCACCACAGCGTGGACAGGGCCGGGGAAGCGGCCCTGAGAAGTGGAAGGGTGAGGGAAAATTGCCACAAATGTCCTGCTTCCGCCAGCTGGGGAGTTCCATACCGGGAGAGGGGCAAAGGGACCAACACGTAGCGTGTCTCAGACTCCCAAGTCTTCCCTCTCCTCAGTCAATGGACAGAATCTATTCCTCTAAGAGTGATCTGTTTGTGAACATAGGAACTTAATATAGGCTTGTAAATAAACTGGGGTTTATATTCTCCCCTTATACTTCTCCATTCTCTTTAATTAAATAAAAGCTGAAAATAACCCTCTCCAGCTGCTGGTGAAGGGAAGCAGTGGGGAAACTTCCCCTTCTTGCCTGCATATGCTGACAAGGAAAGGATGGAAGAGGACCAAGTAGAAAGAGTAGCCTCTTCCATCATCGGGAAGGAGCTTCTTGGGTGCGCTCTGGCATTGCATGGAGTCAGCAGCAATTTCCTGGCATTCCTTTTCCCTTGCATTGAATGCATGTAGTTCATTTTCCAGGATCATAATTCATTCGTGCTCTTTTTTTCTGTAACATAGGGCAACTGTTAGTTTTAGTCTCACTCACTAGTCCTCAGCTCTGCTCTTGGGCTCTGGGCAATGCTTTTTGGATTTAGACCGAATGAGAAGATAGTCGCTGAACTCATCTGGACCAGATGCCCTCATTACAGATGTGCCTGCAGGTGCCACAACTCCCTGCACAAGGCGTTTCCCTCCACTACTTTATTCCTGAAAGTGCTTGTGGCAAGAGAAGCTTGATTTAAAACATATGCCTTTGATTTAATGTGGAATTAGCTTTAATAAATCCAAATTTAACTTTAATTTCTCTGAACATATTTAGCTTGAAAACCCTCCAAGACTGATCCTCCAGTTAGGAGGGGATGAGGGAGGAGAGGAGCTTCTGCTCTGCCTGGGGAATTGCAGGTCTGGTCAATCTGCTTTGAAACGCGGCTGAGGCGGTTAGGAAAGGCCCAGGGCCTTGGGGTGCCGAGCGGGTGATGCGGGGTGCCCCCATGCAGCTCCCGCATCTCTTTGCTCCCCTCTCTGGGGGAAGGATGAGTTTGGGTTTGCTTGTAGGCCTCCTGCTCTTGTCAGCATGGAGCTTAGTGCATGGTCACTGTGGGTGCCACGGGTGCATGCAAGGCATAGAGAAAACATCAGCCTGAAAGTAGCATGCTGCAAAGATTGTCTTTTGCCTGATTCTGTTCCTGTGGTTAGAATAAGGCTTGTTCTCATGCTGAAGCACTGAGTTAACAGTCACGGGAAAGTGTCACCGTCTTGTAACAAGCCAATTCCTTGCCATTTCCAAAGACATATCGTGCACTGCGTACTATGCAGTCAGGTAAGCTCATTTCATTTAAAGACAATGTGAAGTAGCCCAAAGAAGACCCTGGGCTGCTTGCTAATAGTTTTGGAAGTGATTAGCAAAGCAGTTTATTTCTCATGTATTTAATGTTCTAGGCTCTGCATAAATCTTGTTAACATGTGTATTGCCACAAGTACCAGTTTGCAACTAAGAGTCTCCAACCCAGACAGTGATGGGTAGTCAGACCTTTGGCAGTTGTTTATTAATGTGGATGTGGACTCGAGGGATGCAAGGACAGGCTGCTGTTTGGAGAGGTGCTGGCAAAAATGTTAGTTTAAATTGTGAGCCCTGATTTGCCATTCTCATGTGTGCAAGCGAACATCTGAGGCTGAACTCCTGAACGCGCGCACAGAAGCATTTAAGTATTGCTGAGCAGGTAAGGATTAGCATGGTAAAGAAGATGCATCTCCTGATCATCCATATCCTGAAGCTTTTTGCGGGGGGAAAGTGGAGCCCAGGGCTTCTGATTTTAGTTGGCTCACGAGGTATAACTGGAGTTACTAGTAGTACTGCCATTGGCTTAGTGATGAGCAGTGTTATATCCCAGAGGAAGGCAGAACCGAAAACATTCGGCACACACAGATAAAAGAACTGAATAATTTTGCTTACTGTCACTGGTGGAAAAAGAGTCTTAGCTTTTCAATTTTTTAAAAAATATTTATTTTAGAAAAGGAAAAAAAAAAACTCTGCATGGTAGAGCGTACGGTATATAATCTCAAAACATAACAAGTGATATGGAATGGATTATTTTCCAAACTATTTAAAGTCGAACCTAAAATCATTTGTAAATCAACACTCATTACCATGAAGACAAAGGCAAACAATCAACATTTGTCTGTTTGTTTGTTTGGTACAGATTTCCTTGGTAACTTCAGCCTGAATTTTCCCAGGGTTGGTGAAAAAAGGGGGCAAATACTGCCTGTTGTCCTAACCGTAACGCTACTGACCAAGCTTTGTGCTTTGACATGTAGCATCATATGGCTTTATATACGTTCCGAAGCGAACAGTGCAACATCGTCACCATCGTGTTCGTTCCACGTTCGAGTTGTAACTGAACATGACTCCAAAAGCCTTCCTGAAACAATGACAGAAGCAGAAAGTCTCCAGCAATCAGATTTCATCCCAGAAATCCACATAAACCGTAGCTCAGGGCTGGGAAGCCGCACAGAAGACAAGGATGTGACAGCACTTTCAAGGGCATCCCTACAGGCTACATGAGACTCATTCTGCAGGCAGTTATCTTGCCATCACTACTCGCTTTTTCCCTGCAATACCACGAAACAACGTTAAAATCTGACTCGAAAGCAAAACGTTTCGGGAGGACGTTTCTATGCATCCCCTCTCCCCTGGTCCTGGTGGAATGTGTCCAGTTCACACTCAGGTAAGCAGGAATAACAGCACAGTGACCCCCACCTCCCCCTGCAAACAAGAGGGAGAGCAGCGGCACCCAGCAAACTCCCCTTGGCCTGACCCTGCTTTTGGGTAACCCTTGCAGAGCCCACAGAGCAAGCGCACACAGGCATTTCTCAAACTAGGATTTGCAGGTAGAAAAGCCAGGAAAGAGACTGGACGTTTCCTGGCCTCGCTGAAGGAATAATAAAACCGATTAAAGTAAAAGCCAAAGAAAGCAAGCGTTAGTGTGTTTGCATCCTCTGCTACATCCCACTCCTCCACCCTCTGCTCACAAGCCCTTCCCGTACTCGGAGCAAGCGCCCCCAGATTGAGAGGCGTAAGGCTGCAGCCAAAACCTCATGGCTGAGGGGGGTGTTTCTGTTTGGAATACCATAACTGTGTTTGACTTGAGTGCACCTGCGTGGGGCTTGTTCAGGGCAAGGCTAGTTCAGTGAATCGGCACAGGAGAAGACTGGACTTGGGTCTAAGCTCATGGGTTAATTAAAAGCAACTGAAGAGTGTCCCCAGGCACGGCACTAGCATAGTGTACACAGCATCAGGGCTGGGATGGGCGTCCCCAGCCTCTCCTGGGCATCCAGTCAGAACCACGGAAGCTGAGGAAGTTTACTGTAAATCTCCAGTACTGAAATGGCTAAAGAAACTGGACCTTTAACTGGTCACTCATCTTAAGTTTTGCACAACCAATTCTAGTTAAAACAAAACCAAAAATAACAATAGCTGATGTCTCTGTTGTTGGAGCCTTAAGACACCTGTTATACTACTGAGCCCTACACTTTTTTTTTTTTTTAATAAAACACTGTTTTAAGATACAGCACAATCAATGTGCTTATTATGCACTCTAACATAGAGCACAGAAATACAACACTACAGAGTGCAAGTCTAACCATCTCCACAGTGGGAAAAGTGCGAAGGTTAAAAATATGCATGTGGCTGAACACAAGACATTTTTATAAAACATGACGTGGAAATCTCGTACTAACGCTTTGATCTTTGTCACGCACGTGAGTGAACAGGAATGGTCAGCTGCTGATTCTCCTCTCGTAGTAGTAGTGTAACCCTTTCAAAGGTAAAACATTGGAAAGATCAGAGAATAAAAAACAAAAAAAAAGAAAAAAAAGTGTCCAAAAATGTTCCCGTTTACCACTTTTCCAGTAGTTATGTTTCTCAAGAAGTAAACACGTACGGTCACCTTGCTCCTCGCCACCAGGAAGGGAAGCTGTGGCAAAGCCGCCTCCCGGCCCCAGAGCACTCCCATGTCGTACACGCACACGCAAAAACACCCCACAGGAAAAAGTGCACTTTCAGCTGCGGATACAAAAATAGATTGGCACATTCTTTTTTTTTTTTTTTTTGACACAGTGAAGAAATCCTCTGTAAAAGCTTTTTTGCAGCGGCTATGAAGTCCCCGTGTCAGTCAGGGCAGGTTGGCAGAAAAAGCCCTGGGCGAAGGCGCTCGAGGGGGCGGTGGGGGCTGCCCTTTGCGTTTGTGGTGTCTGGTTCAGGGTCGCTGACTCCTCCATGCGCAGTCCCTGCGGGCAGCGCCAGCTTCAGCCAATGTCAGTCATTAACCAACATCTCGGGCTTCACCTGCTTGGAGAAAATAGCAATATGGAAAGCTGTCAAAGCGGAGAGTCTTACGTCAACGCAGAGTTTCCTATATGTTGCTGGAAAAAGGAAAAACAAAACAAAACTGTTTCCGGAGAGCGAGAGCAGGGCGAGCGAGTGGAGCGTCGCGGGCCACTTGCGCGTGTCCAGCCGTGGTGGCAGCTCCGCGGAGCCGGCGCGGAGTCCGGAGCCCCTCCGGAAGGGCAGCCGGCGCTAGGAGTGCTGCAGCAGGCGTCTGTAGTGCGGCATCACCTCGTGCTCGGGCAGGTGCAGCGCAAACTCCAGGGCCACCAGCACAGGGAACTCGAAGGCGATGAGCTCGCGCCGGTTCAGACGGAACTTCTCTTCCAGTTTCTGCAACGAGAGCGGCACAGAAACGGCCCCGTGAGCGATGCCATCCCCTTGCAGCACGGGGCGTTCCAGACGCACGCGCGAGCCCTTGCTGCTCCCGCTAAGCCTCTGCCTTGCTGGTGGCTCCTGGAGTCACGGCTTCCTCCTCCCACCCCCTGCCTGCGCCTACGCACGCAGGCGCTGAGGATCGTCCCTCACTGCCGCTTTACTCAGCAAGATACCTCTTTTACCTAACTGTCCTGAATGTGCTACTTCTCCTGCTCTACTCGTTCCATTTCTAGCAGATCTATCTTTTACTCATCATAGTGATTATCAGTGCAGGAAGAGGGAATACCCTGCTTCATGCATACATCAAAAACCACTTGCGTGGTAGAATACAGACTTCTTGCAAATGCCCATGAAGTTCATTCCCGTCCTGTAATCATGAAATGTCCTGTCAGCATTAGAATGAGTTAGAACCTCCTACCAGGAAAATCAGTCCTATTGCAATTAGGTCTGCTTCATTTTATAGACATTTGAGAGGCCAAAGGTGTCATCTGCAACAATTTTAAGACCAATAAATAAAAGAAGCCACTGTCCTCAATGTTGAGGAGATGGGCTGCACAGTTGGCTTTCTGCTGTAACATATTAAATCTCTCTTCTGTTTTCAGAAGTTTTGGATACTAGAGGGCGGCAGCCAGTTGTACAGGATTTCCTCCTTCCCCTTCGCTTCTCATGACCTGCCTGGCTTGCTGCCTCTCTACCTACTGGGTCGAATGAAAAGCTCAGGTTGTCTTAAATAGAGGATCAATATTTCAAGGTAGCAAGACAGGCCAAATCAATTCCCACTCATTTTTTTTTCTGATTATTTGTAGGCCACTCTAATAAACTGACTGTCAAACCATTTCTGTGACTGTGGTATAAAGGCATGAATCCACTTCTGCTTCCCAACGACTTTCTTGTGTCTTTTGAACCAAGCAGAGCTCGGTAGCCAAGCACCTGTCTATCTGTCTGATTTTCTGCACAGGTATATGAGATGAGATAGTCATTTCAGTGCTTACAACTGGATTAGGGAATTACTTTAGCACGATGTGGGCAGAAGACCAAACACAGAAAGCAGGTTGAGGTAAAGTGTTCTCATGGAAAACGATGTCCTACGCTCAAAAACTTAACTTGAGGAAGGGAATCCAAACCTCGTAGCTTATTACACTCTGCATTTACCTTTCAAAGGAGAGGCATTTACGTTTCAAAGGAGAGTCCTTAATGGTTCTTGAAAACATGGTTAAAGGAAAATGAATGCTTGAAGGTTAACTTTTGGCTGGTATCAGGTAAGACAGTATGTGACACCACGCTGCCCAACATCACCACACGAGCTTCTGACTTCTCTACGGTGGCACTGGGCACTGCCACCTCTAAATCAACGTATAACAAGGGCAGGCAGGTGGCTGGCTGAGCGGCCGGACTCCTGCAGGAGGACATACGTACGTCTATAAGATGCTTGACTTCGTGTTTTTTGAGGTCGCTGCCGATCTTGGCGGCGAGGAGCACGCAGGCGCCTGCACAGAGCTTCCTGTTCTGCTTGTTGAGCTTGCCCTTGAGCGCCAGCTTCTCGAAGTACACGAAGGCCATGGCCACGGTGGGCTCCTCGAAACCACACTCCTCCTGAGCAAGCTTGCGCATCTCCCTCTTCAAGCTGCAGAGAGAAACCAGGCAGGCATGCCATGAGGTGCGTGGCAAAGCATTTCTGTTTCACCGCTAGGGTCCTTCTTTCAGACATTTCTGCTTGGTCAAAGGGAGGGGTAAAGGAAGATGTAATTTACTGGGCAAATGTCCTGATACTCTCTTTTGGGGATTATATTTCGACCTCATCCTCAATAAATAGCTGTAGCAAACTACAGAAGCACCTAAAAAGCTTTGACATGTTCAATAAAATGACTTCATCAGAAGTCTTAAGCTACATACAATTTACTAGCGACAACAACTTCATTGCTTGTGATCTATGTGCAGCTTTACTGTTGGTTCTATTTGGCCAAATTCAAATTAACAGTCCCCCAGCGTACTGCAGACTTCTCTAGTTAGCGAACACGGCTCAGCACCCTTTCAGACACCTCCATCACAGGAGTCAAATGAAGTCCTCATTACTTCAGCAAGGCAGTATGTCTAGCCTGCTCCACTGGAAAGAAAGACGAAATATTACAATTTTGTCGTGAAGGCGATCACTTGTTTTCCTTCTGAGCATGCCCTCTGAACAAGGCAAAAGGATTCTCTTTCTTCTTCTGTTTTTAAGCTAAGTAAGTACCATAAGGCTTCTTTGTTTTCTGTTCCCTAGGTTTCACAGTATAGCCTGCACTCACTTTGCATCCTCCCTCCATCAGATACTGTTTTACACCTGACTGGTACATGGTTGAACACGTTCCCCCATTTTGTTTACTTGGGCCATTAATCAGAGAAATCATCTGACTTATTCAACGCCTCCACAGATGACTGTTCCTGGAAAATCGATCAGTACTCCGCTTCTCTTTGTGTACAACAACAACTGCACTGAAATGTGAGGCAGCTGCACCGCGTTGCAGCTGTATCAGGCCTGGCAACGTACCTTCGTATTTTACTGAGGGTTAACTTGATGTGAGGGAACTTCTCCTTGAAGGTCTCATTCATGTCCTTCTTGAGATCTGATGGCTTCACATAGTCAATGACTGTGGTCTGTAACAGAGCAGTCAAGAGAAAATGACTCTTGCAGTTTGCAGCCAACACTATTCAATACCATGTTTCCCGAGGCTGAAAAGTAAGGAATACAAAAAAATGTGCTGGTCTTCATGTTCTCAGATAGGGGAAAGTTAAGTCTGAATTAGGCTAACAACTTCCTTGTGATGGCTTCGTCGGAGAATGTGACCTGAAATCTGGAAAGACCATTCAGCACAAGCCTCAAACACTGCACCTGATGAGGAGCCTTCCAAATATGAGTGAGTTTAAGCTAAGTGGGGGTGGATTAAACCCAGCTGCCAATTCTCATTACACAGGACAAGGCACTACGGTCACGGGTTCACTGAGATCTCGTGTGCTTTTCTGGGTGTTGTGCTTCTGACACATACTGCCGTTCTTTCAGAGTGATTAAGGGAACCTGCGGGACAAATTTTTGAGTACTCACACCACGCATTTGCAACAAAGTAAATGGCAGGTATTTCAATATAAGGCAAGATATTAACACTGTCATAAGTTGCTGAAATGGATAGAAATATCGAGTTAGGACAACATGCTTGTGTGTCTTCTTTATGCTGATATTCCTACTCCTTTCTGCTACAGCTTGGGAAGATTTCCCTAAGTATAAGGCAGCCCTCCTGACCAATATTGCAATACTAGCCCTGTGTGTGGACACACACATGTGTGTGTGTGGGTAGCACTATTCTTATTCCTTCAGCCTCCATTCAGGAAGCACTTTGCCAAAATCCTGTCACCACTCAGCTGGCGAAACCTATCAGCCGAACAACAAACAAACCCTCGTCTGGGAATGTGCCAGTTCTCCTGAGGCTGTTTGGGATTTTGGTTTGGATGCTTCTCCCGGGACAGAAGCAGAAAAGACCCCTGGCTGCTGCAGCCTGGAGACAAGCTGGTCCCCAGGCTCTTGAAGCGTGGACGAGGGGAGAGCAGGCTCCAGCGCGGTGGGCACCCACCTCCTCCTGCTGCAGACACATCCTATGGTGCCAGGCCATGCTAAGGAGCCCTTGGGTATGCCCCATACGGATTAGATAGCCTGCCCTCTCCTTCCTTTCTAATCATTGCTTATGATTAGCCTATATTATGGCAAAGGGCTGTTACTCTAAATGGCAAGAGATGGGAAAATATGGGCAAAATACTTGCCCCGTGTTCTGCTTTTTAGGGAGGCTTAGCCTCGCTGAGTTATTGCGCTCTGAACTTCACTGAATCACAGAATCACAGAATGGTTGAGGTTGGAAGGAACCTCTAGAGATCATCTAGTCCAACCCCCCTGCTCCAGCAGGAACACCCAGAGCACGTGGCACAGGGTGGCATCCAGGCGGGTTTGGAAGATCTCCAGAGAAGGAGACTCCACAGCCTCTCTGGGCAGCCTGTGCCAGGGCTCTGTCACCCTCACAGGAAAGAAGTTCTTCACATGGAGATGGAACTTGCTGTGTTATTACCCCCTTGCCCATTAGCCCTTGTCCCATCCTCCCTACATTCACCCCTAAGATCCTTGTACTTGTTGATCAGATTTCCTCTCAGTCTTCTCTAGGCTTCAGCACGCAGAAATGCTGCTTGGGGAGCGCTGCTCCTCCTCTCTGCATACTGGGCCAGGTGTGTGTAGCTGGGTTTGGCGAGAGACGTGGCAAGGCAAACGGATGCCTGGATCTAAGGGAGTGGGCACGATGTCGGGGCCGATGTCTGTGCTCGGCACACACTTTTTGCAGGGCTGGCAGTTTTGAACTTGGAGGCTACCTTGTGGCTTATGCATTTTCAAGCAACTGTAGGGATGGAGGGACAATGCCTGAAGTGACTGGAAAGACAGGGAAGATGAAATACTGTTGAAAATAAATCCGACTTTCGCAAGCCAAAGGGGATCTAGCCTTGGATGCCTTCTCCCTCCTAAGAAGGATGAATAAAATCAGAATAAAAGAAGTGAATAAAACCAAATTCCTACAATAGGGTCCCTTTGGGTATCACTACTGCAAACCTGCTCCATACTGAATAGACAGAAGACTCGTGTGCTTAACAGAAGCACCATGGCAAGTGATTAACTGCAAAACAGATGAAAAGATGCCCATGGACTCTCTGCTGGCGTGTGCACTGCTGCCTGGCTGCTCACATCAGGGTCCCTGCGCAGCTGGAAGCTGTCGGGA
>VWPW01021481.1:4633-343762 GCA_013389825.1 Crypturellus undulatus
GGGGGAGGCGGCGGGCGCCGCGATTGGCAGAGCGGAGCGGCGGCGTCCAGGAAACGGCTCGGGTTGCAGCGGGGGGAGTGCCCGGGGGCGGGAGGAAGGGAGCCGCGGCGGCGAGCGGGGAGGCAGAGCGAGAGCGAGAGAGCGAGGGGAAGGGGAAAAAAAGGAGGAAAAGGGAGGAAAAGAAAGAGAGAAAAAAAAAGAGAATAAATAAAAAGGAAGAAGGAAAGTGGTGAAGAAAGACAAATCCCCCTCACACATGTAGATTCTCCTCCCAGAGNGCGGGCGCGGGGCGACATCCCCGGGCGACATCCGCGATGTCGCGCGGGTCTCGGCGCGACGGGAGCGGGACCCTCCACTCCGCCGGTCCCCGCGGGCCCCGCGCCCCGACGGGCAGCGGCAGCTCCGCGCTGCGCTGCGCGGGTAGAGGGGCGCGCGGCCCGAAACGGCTCGAAACAGCCCGAAACGGCCCAAAACGGCCCGAAACGGCTCGAAACGGCCCGAAACGGCCCCCGCCTCGGGTCACCCTGCGTGTGCGTGCTGTGGGGGGTGTTGGTTGCGCGGGGATCCGCGGAGAGATATATATTTAAATGCAAAACGGCCCGTTCAAACAGTGATCCATTATGCGCTTGGTGTGAAACGCTATCAACATTTAAAACTTCATTGTCTCCTTTGTACCAAATCCCTGTAAATCTTCCACTAGCCTTTACTCATTTTCATGTGAAAAGCCTGTTTGGGCTGAATAGACAGCAATCAGCAGCCTCTGGACTTCTCTCTCTCTCTCTGGAATGTCAATTAAAATGCAGATTTTTTTTTTTTTCTGATCTCTTAGTGGCAAAAGACTTGAGAAAAACAGGATAGTCCTGGAAAGCAAATGAAAGGAGTTTGAACAATGAAAAAGTCCTGAAGCCGCCAGCCGGTTCCCATTAGTCCCCCAGAATTAATGTTTAATAGCTGGGATGCTCAGATCTACTTGCAGACTGACCTGTGATGCCGAGTCTTGTTATCTTTATATGTGTATGTAGATACCCCCCACATGTATTTGTTTTTCATATATGTGATTATACAAATGTGTGACAGCTGGTTTTAAAGCTGCACGTACCTGGATGTTTATTTTTTCTGATGTTGCTGCTAGACTGTAGTTGGGGCATTTGGGTTTGCTTTGAGGAGGGAAGCTCCAATTTTACTATTCTCTGCCCCAAGAAAGATGCTCAAGACTTATAAGCAACATATAGATCTGGGTAACATCCCCTGCACATCGTCCTCTCCCGGGGGAGCGATAAACATCTCTCTTATAGACAACAGTGGCAGCAGATTAAAAAAGAGCACGGAGCGTTGAATTTAATTAATGCCACCGCCGAACAAGTACGACTTGTTTGTGCGTGTGCTTAAAGCAAAGTGCAGCTCGCAGGAATTTGGTCGGGCTCCCAAACCAGTCGGCGTTCCCATGCTTGTCAGTTTGGCAAAGAAATTTTCGGGCAGGTATGTGAGGAGGTGAAAATTGCCTCGCTGAGCGAGTGGCGAGGAGAGGCATCCATCAGGGCGGCTGACAGCTCCTCCGCGCCGCGCGCTCCGCTCCGCTCCGACAGGGCTCCTTTTCAAGGGGAAAAATAAACACGACGTGTGGCTCTCGCCGAGGCTCCGGGAGGGATTATTGCAGTCAGGAAGGCAGCGCTGGGCAGGCCAAGAAGCATGTGGGGCTCCGGTCCAAACGGCGGCACTGAGGGCCCCCCGTAATTGCCCCGCGCAGGAGGTCTTGCCGGGGACGTGTCCCCCAGCAACTGCGGCCACTTGGCTATGAAAAGAATTTGATTTTGTTGCTTTTCCATTGGACTTTTTTATTTTTTGGAGTTTTTTTTTTTGAGAGAGAGGGGAAAGGGCAATCCTTGAGGCACGGTCGCTGTCGTGCTGGTGGAAGGTGCTTGGTTGCATGGACGGGGCCAGAGTTCTGAGTTTTGCTGCCCCTTTGCAAGACGCTTCTTGGGATTTTGTGTTGGCCTGAGGATGAAGAAGCCCTTCTTGCTGCTGGCAAAGGTTCAGGGGCAGAAACGGTCAGAAACCTCCAGGTGAGAAGGTGCCTTGGGCAGGAGCCTTGTGCTGCAGGTCAGGACGTGGGACGGTTGGTGGGAGCTACGTGCTTTAACTGGCTTGGATGGAGCCTGTGGGTCTTCAGGAGCTGAAATGTGGATAGAATTGATGCCGTTTGCAGAACAGTCTGGAATCTGTGTTAGCATGCCAGTATGTTTTCTTTTTATTTTGCAGAATTATGATTAAATTTTGCATTTATGCACCTAGCCTTTAATCAGGTTTCATGGGGCGGTTTGTGGAAATTGAATTAGCATTACATCCAGCCTGTTAATTGAGGTTTTTGCCCCCTTTACAGCTGGATAAACACAGCCCTGTGGCTGTCACAGTGAATCAGAGGGTATTTTGGGGGGCAGTGACCAGGGGGGACTGGCCAGTCCCGCAGACAGAGCTGCCCTCAGCACCTGCTTGGCCCTTATTTCAAGAAGCACCTTCACAAATGCAGTGGTTTCGTGGTGTTTCCACTGACCGTTTACTCGTGGTTGCTAACTTGTGGGCTAGAAGGGGACTGAGCATCGAGCTGGGACTAGCAGAGGCGGAAAAAAAGTCTTGAACTCTCATGGCTTCACTAGAAATACCATGTGCCTGCTTTTCCCCTGCGACTGCCTTATTTATGTCTTCTAAAACCCACCTCTGCTGACTCCAGAAGTTGTTTTATGGAGTATCCAGCATGAGAGAGCAAAACCTGAGCACTGCTGCCCTGAACACGGTGAACCTGGTTTGTGTTTAGCAGGTCTTAGCTAGAGATTAAGAAAATTGGAGTGCTCTTTTCAAGGGTTGGCTCTGTGAGGAGGGAATATTTGTCCCTGTTTCTGAGTGTCACCTGTGGAGGTGCCATAGGGCTCTGCACGTTCCCATGCCTGGGGTTTCTGAGCCATTTGCCTTCATCCCTACATTTCACCCTTCCCCTTCTTAAGGCTGAGGACAAGAGGGAAGAAGAGGGTTATGGAAGGGAGAAGGATCCTGGGGAGATCAAACTCGATATGGATTTTAATTGCTTGCAGTGCAGTTTAATTAAGCACCTCTGCAAAGGCTGACTGGATTCTCAGACATTCAGATGGACACTGGGCTAAGGTGGAAGGAGGGAAGTGTATGGAAGATGTGGAATTCCTCAAGGAATATAAAGTTCTCCTGATTATTTAAGCCTTGGGAATATTTTTCAATTGTTTTCCTTGTAGAAAAGTATTGAATTACTGAAAATTCAGACAACTGCAGGACTGCCTAGGAGAAAGCACTGAGAAGCAAGGCAAACTTACATAAACTTTCAAACAATAACAAGAATATAATTTGTATAATTGTGGCAATTTTGTAGCATTAAAGGTTATGTGCCCGCACATGCGCCTGCTTTTATTTTCTTAGAGCTGTATATTTTTCTGTCATTAAAATAGCTCCCTAAATATGTGCTGAGAAGTGATTTTGTGCAAACAAGGAGGACTTGGTTACGCCTCAGGTGATGATGGAAACTGCTAACAGAAAATGAAAAGTCACTCACTTTTCACGTATTCCTGAAGCTGGAAAACCGCTTTTCCCACCCTCCTCCTCCTCCTCCCCGCTCCGCGCGGTCTGGGGCTTCGGGCAGTTTTGCGTTGGGATGTGTCACTGACCCGGCTCCGTGTCCCTCTCGCCCGCAGCAGCAGAGGACGTTCGCGGCGAGGACGCGTCCCCGTGGCCGCCGGCGCTGCCTTCTGCCCATGCTTCTGTAGAGGTGCTCCGATGGGATTAACGTCCGCATGGAGATATGGAAATGGACCAGGAATTTACACTAAAAAGATGGTCAGCTGGGATTCGGGTTGCCTTATGTGCCTGGTGGTGGTCACCATGGCTGGACTTTCCCTGGCTCGACCTTCCTTTAATTTAGTCGTGGAAGACGCCACGTTGGAACCTGAAGGTAAATCACTCTGCGGTGCTTAATTATGGAATATAAGTGGATTTTAAATGCCTGAATAGCTGAGATTTCAACCTCTTTATGTGCTGTTGTGAACATAAGGCAAGTAACAGCTTAGCCCTCAATAATTCCATGATTTTTCACTCTTCCTGTTGCATATGGACTCTGTTCAATACAAGCATGCTTATACTTAACCCTGTGGAAGTGGTGTTGGTGTTTTTTTCTGATTCTTGTTACTCTATATAATCTCAGTTTATGCCTGAAAGTTTCCAGAAATGGGTCTGCAAGAAAAGCAGGTTGTTTCCTTGCATCCCGGCTACATCCTGGCATCTCCAGACGCGACAGTGCTGCTCTAGCTGCATGTTTAAGTTAAGAGGGAAAGAAAAATCCTGATAATTCCTCCTGGTACATCCCGGTTGTTTAACTTTGCTGGGCACTCTGCTGAGAGAATGAAAACAAGCGGCTCCGCGTTATTGCTGTTTGTAGCTGGTTACTATAAATCTCCCTGCTGTTGCCCGTGTCCCGGAGCCCTCGGTGCACGCCGTGCATTGCTGACCATGGAAGTGTTTGCATCTGAGGAGCTTCCATAGGGGTGTATTACTGGGAAGGCAAATGCTCACTAAAACATTTATATTGAGAGATGTTTCGACGAAACCTCCTGCTTTGAGCTTGTGTCTGATGGTGTTTTCATAGATAGATCTTTCACCCAAACTTTCCAAAGTGCTTTGCTGCTGCGAAGGGTTAAGAAAAGGCTGCTGTTTTATTGGCACGAGTTGGCTGTGTTACCATCAGAAGGATGTTACTGTTAATTTTCATGCAAAACTTACTTGTTTCTACCCATTGCCTCTAAAAATAGATGCCACCAGCCAGCACATCCTTAGAATCCTTCCCAAGTCCATTTTTATTGATGGCAGAGCTTGAATTATTTAGCGGTGATGAACCATCCTCTAGCAGGCATTCCTGAGAAAGCCTAACAAAGTGTGGTGATATTGTGATATATCATTGACGGGGCTTGTTGATAGCAAATATTTTTCATTTTTCCTTTTTTTCTTAGAGGTTACATGAGAATCAAAAAGCCCAGCTCTCACCAACACTTACTGTCTTGTTTGTTAGTTGTACGTCTGGTGCCCTTTGGCTTTTCAGAAGAATGGCAAAATTATGAATAATTCTGGTTTCCCATGAGCTGCTTCCAGGGATGTCCCCTATGTTTAGGGCTAAGTCACAGTGCGGTCCCATGACTGGTGAAGTATTTTACAGGGAGAAGAGCAACGTTTTCTACTTGTGCTTGGTGATCTTTTATTTTCAGCTTTTCCCTGTTGTTATTTTGAAAAGCACAGCTTAAAAGTGTGCTCCTTCCAAAATGAATGTCCAGTGGGTGGAATCTTGGTTTTATCAAAGTCTAAAGTGTTAAAAGGGATGTAAAACATCTTCCCTGGGCAGGAATGTTACTTACGTGAAACAATTTCAGATGTGCAAACCCTGAATCATTACCAGAAAGGAGAAAAAATGCTTCCAAGTTAATGGTATAATGCAAGCTTTTATGCTGTGAAATACAGGGAATCGTGTGGGATTTATATCAGAGATTTGGGAAATAAAACCTCCTTTATGTACTTCATTAAACCCCTTAAAAAAATACCGATTTTCTACACAATCACCTTCTCTGCATTTCATCACTGCCACCCACAAGCTCTCTGGGCCGAAAACAAAACAAGAAACCTTTGGGAAAAAAGTCCTTCAAAGACAAAGCTGACCTTTTTTTCTTCTTTTTTTTTTTTAAATTTTGTAAATGCCAAATATCTGTGAGAAGAAGGTGAGGTGTTCCAGCAGCACAAGCTGAAGGTGCTGCAGCATCTGGAGCAGCGCAGAGGGTCCACAGGGCTCTGACATTTCATGGTACTTTGATCCTTACGTTTGATAAAACCTATTTGGTGCCTCTATCTGTTGGTTCCTGTCGATATTTCTTTTCCCAAACTTCCCACCGACTGGACCTACCTTAGATCCTGTCTCTAGATGGTGGGTGCTCTGGTTGGAGTCCCATGACTCCGAAGGCAACCTCAGCAGGAACTGAGCTTGCAGCTTGTCCTCTCTTTCAACTGTAATATTTAACATCTAATGGACACATATTCCTGTCTCTTAGCTAGGGATACATGCAACTATTTTGTGCAGAGTATCCGATTCAATATGTACTCTAGCACAAGCAGTATTTATCCAATAGGGGATTCAGCTGCATAGATGTGGGTGCAGGACATGGTACCTGTGAGACACTGCAGTGTGTCGAGTATTTTGCTTTAGTTATGTGCAGTCTCGCTGGTGTCTTTAGTGGCAAACTTTGGTTTTTATGAAACGCTGGGCTGGCAGAGCTCTTCTTTGACCTGAGACCGTTCCATAGAAGCATTTGCACCGTAGATGGTATCTGGAGCCCCTGCAATTTGCAATGTCAGTGTTGATGTAAGGGATGCTCACTAAGGGCTGGATCCTGAACCTGTTCCTGGCTGTTGCAGTGTTTTCTTCCTTAAACCGTGATTAGTGAAACCTGAGCGCCAAAACAGGACCCGCAGAAATTTGGGCACTGTCAACTTTCAAACAGCATCTCGCATCAAGTGCTTATATATACGTGTTTTACTCTTGGGAGCTTAAAGAATTTCTGCTGTGAAGTATTTAGGAGCAACATCCGTCCACCCCAGTGCGTATGAAGGAGTCGTTCTCCCTCCGCGCCCGGGCTGTGGAGCCCTTTGATGATAACCAACATTTCACAAGGGCTTTGACCGCACACCCGGGATGAAGGGTTACTTTGTGAACTGAATAATTAGTTTAGACATATATTTGATAAATAGCAAGCTCTCCCTTGACCTTTCCTTACCCAAGTTGTGTGTTACCGTTCTGCTGGGCAGCTAATTTAGCCTCTTCTGCCCGGAGTGGCCTTGGAGCACCCACTCGGGTGCAGCGCCGGTGTGTTTCAGTTCTTTTAATTTAGGTCAAATTTCAAAGGACTAATTTAAGCTTTCCACAAGAGACAGCCTAATTCCATCTCCTGTGAAAGTCGCAGTAGTTTAAAATGGGCCTTAAACGTGCGTTTGGGAGGTTCCAGGAGGGACTGAGATGGGCCCCGCTTTAGTGGGTGAAGCTTAGCTGGGCTCTGGCAGCGAGTCCCAGTTTGTCACTGGGTTTTAACTGTGTCACAGCTGTTTGCTGACACCAAGCAACATAAAACAGGTCCCGTGCAGCACCCAAAGCAATGCAGTCATTTTATTTTGTTTAAAAAGGAAGGAAAAACGGGCAAATGGCCGCGCTTCGAGGCTAAGGACACATAGGACTGCAGAGCCCGACCGCACGTGGCTCCAAGTGGCATTTGCCTTTATGCAAATGCATTCACAGATTGGTGCTTTCTTGGAATGAATGTTTTGTTTAGGGGCACATAGAAGTGGGAGAATACTTAGCTGTGCTGCTTTTGTATCATTAATGAGGAAAATTCCTTATTAGAAGTCTCGTATTTTTAAGCGTTAAACATTTTGTGATCCTCACGATTGAAGCTGTGCAATGACAGACTTTTTCTTGCAAGCGAGCGAACACCCTAGCAGTCTAAACCTGTGTTCTTAATAGAAGCAGCACCCACTTAGGCAAGTTCTGTCTTGCCTGTTTGCAGTTCTGCACCTGGTTTAATTAGAAGAGAAAATTTATTTCAGTGTAGTTCAGCAAGTGCAGGACTGAAAAGACACGGGGAACCCAAAACATGTCCAAAGTGATTAAGCGCTTGGCGTTTTGCACCCGTTTTGCCCCGGGTTTGGTTCTGCCGTCGTTAACCCCAGGCGCGCTGCGCTCCTGGCTCCTGCGTTTGCAACTGGAAAACAGGCCCTGCTTCGTCTGGCAGGGAGCCGGCCTGGGTAAAATTATCCTTCAGGTCATTTTGGAACTGATTTTGGCGCGAGAGTGAGTTTTAATGTGGGTTTGCCTTGCTGCGCCGTGCGGCAGTAGCGCTGGTGTCAACTCCACACCTTGTGCCCCCAAATCAGACTCCCTCGTGCCATCCCAGAGCCTGGTTCTTAAGCCGATTGCAGGCGAAGCTGGAACAGCTCCTCATACAGGCAAATCCTAAATAAAGACCAGATTTGGGAGCGCGCGGAGCCAAGAGCTCCTGTTATAATTACGCAAGGGGCGCTTGGAGCGCGGGGCGGCGCGGCCTGCTCCAAGCAGCACTCACGGAATCAGCAGAATCCCGCGCGGCACTCGAGCTGGGCCTCCTTTGGAAAAATAACAGTTGCAAAACACAACATTGTGCAAAAGCAACTTTTTATATATATACTTTTAGAGGCAAGCATTTATTACCAGTTAATGCACATCTCTGCTGTATCTTCTGTCTTTATTGTTATTGCTGTTTTTTTAAGGAAACCCCATTTAGCTGTTTCAGAAAAGCTTTGTCTTTCCTGGGTTCTGATTCCCAGAGTAGCCAGCCCTGCTGGCACAGACGGGTTTCAGGGACTGCAGTTTTTGCTGGTTCAGGTCCTTTTCATTGCTTGTCACTGCAGAAATGATGCTCTCCGTATCAAAGAGGGGCAGGAGGGCAAGGCGAGCGCTGGCTGAATTCTGCTGTGCCGCTTCCCTCAGTCGCCTTGCTATTTTTATTTTAATTGTATTTTTTGAAACGACCGTGGTGAAAGCATTTGGTAAACCTCAGAGAAGCTGCAGAGTTTGGAGATGTGACCTACTTTAATTCCCTTCCTCACATGCCTTTGCAAGTTCTGTGTAATTATTGCTTTTCCTCCCCCACAAAGCCCTGGCTCCTCGCACTCTGGGACATTAACCGATTTCCAGCAGCTTTCCAAGGCTCCCTGCCGTAACGAGCCTGCCCGAACGGCGAGCAGGGGATAAACAGGCTCCAGTTGGGAGAGTTTAGTGGGAAGGGCAATGGTAGTGGGAAGGGAGAAAGAGGAGGATGAGCCAACTGGGAGTACAAAATCTCTTCTTTCCTTTCCTTTCCTTTCCTTTCCTTTCCTTTCCTTTCCTTTCCTTTCCTTTCCTTTCCTTTCCTTTCCTTTCCTTTCCTTTCCTTTCCTTTCCTTTCCTTTCCTTTCCTTTCCTTTCCCTTCCTTTCCTCCCTTCTCCTCTCCTTTCCTTTCCTTTCCTTTCCTTTCCTCTCCTCTCCTCTCTCCTCATCTCCCCTCCTTTCCTCTCCTTTCCTCTCCCTCTCCCTCCTTTGTTTTCTGGACTTTTATTTTTCCTTTTTCCCCCTTTTCTTTTCCCTTCCCTTTTCCTCCCAGCTTTCCAGGAGGCCTATTTTGAGAGGGGGGTTGTGACACGGTAGTTATCACCTTGTGCTCTCTCCCAGGGGGCTTGTCCGCGTTGTTGCCGTGTTTACACGGGATTGGGAATTGGATACTGCGGCTGGACTTGCC
This sequence comes from Crypturellus undulatus, assembly GCA_013389825.1. Classification (NCBI taxonomy): domain Eukaryota; kingdom Metazoa; phylum Chordata; class Aves; order Tinamiformes; family Tinamidae; genus Crypturellus; species Crypturellus undulatus. The sequence goes on from VWPW01021481.1 coordinate 13,991, forward strand.
CTAGCAGCCTGTGCTGAGCGGGACGAGGCTGCAGGACACTAAGTTGTGGGTAGATGCAAAGGCAGCAGCCCCAGCACCCTGCTGCATCCCAAGTTTTCCATGTGATGGAGGTGTTTGCTCTTCCTGGAGGTTGTCACCCTCCTCCTTTGGGACATGAGGAGCGGATGGTGGATGTGCAGGGGCACGGGGACACTGCGCACGAGCGGCTGCCCTAGCAGGACTCTGCTCAGTGTCTCGTGTCGCAATGTTTAATTTGCTTCACGTAAAGCAACGTGATCTGTAATCCTCAGGGCTGCCGTAGGCCACCCAACGCTCCTTAAAAAACATTTAAAAAACAATCTGGTTACATTTTGAGCAGCTCTGGAGCTTAGTTCTGGTAAAAATGATTTCATGGTGGAAAATATAATCGTGTTTTGATTTTCCTCAGTAAAATGGTGCAAAAGTACCAGAGTACCCAGGGGCAGTTTACAGATTTATCTGGTAGTTCAAACGCTGGCAGAGCACAGCCCTTTCCAACGTGCAGGATTCACATGCCAAATTGCAGCAAATCCCCGGCGCACCCCTACCTTCCTACCTTGGAAACATTGGGAATATCTCCCATTAAAATGGCTTCGTACCTGAGAGTGACTGCCCCAATGCTGGGTGACTGAGAGGTCTTTACGTTGGCAATAATCCTGATTTTGTGGAGCTGGACTTACTTAAATTAGCTTTTGCTTCCAGTGAGAAGGGAGCCTGCCATGCCTTGAAGCTCAGGCATTGGGAATATCCCATGGTTTACAGCCATTGAAGACGGGGCTTACAAAAGAGCTGGAGGGATGTTTGGAGGATCTTGTTTCATGTGTCTTCTTTTTTTCTTTTTTTTTTTCTTCCAACCTTGCTTTTCAAAGTGGTAGACTTCATCTTTTAGAGGAATAAGCAAGATGAGACTTCCCAATGAGCTGCTGAAATTAAGGGGATTTGTAGAGTCAAGTAAAAATGGGATTGCACACAAAAGAAACACAGGCTGACTTGCTTATAGCGAATGTGAATAGATGTTCTGTGCGTCCAGAACTAACATTTGAACATGAAATTGTGCAATTTTTAACCTTACAGTTGTAATTTACTGCTTTTGCATGCTGAGTTGTAATAATAGTCTTAAATGTGGCCATTGGCAAACCTGGAACAGAAAGAATATGTTTTTGTGTTTTGTTCTATGCTTATGTTAAGTTTTTATGTTGCTCTTGAAATGTAAATAAAGGACCTGAAATAAGTTATAGTTTGGAATAGATGTAAGAAAATATGAAAAATAATAACACCCTGTGCAATTAAATATTCAGGCTCATCCCTTTTCCTAAGGCTGTATGAGACCTTTCCCAAGCAGACTTTAATGCTAAGCTGGAAGATGAGGTTGGTTAAATTGCTCTGCCGCTTCGTTCTACCTCGAATACTGTGGGGAAGATTAATGTTCTATTGCTGAAAGGAGAAACAAGCAGAAAACGATCCCAGTCTCTTCTCTGATTGTGCCTTTAAGATATAGGAAGGTTAGGGGTTTTTTTTCAGCACTTCGTTCAAGGTTGTGACAAAAGGTGATACATTTCCCCCTTGTATTGTATAATAGATTACATGAGAAGACCCTTCTGTAATGAGTTTGAAGATTAGTTAATTATTTTTGCGATTGCATTACATATGCGCTAGGTTTATATTATACTCCCCAGCACACTTAGTCAGCACGGAGCCCGTCACTTGATTTATGGGGCTGGTGGAGCTCAGGGCTGCCCCAGGAACGGTCCAGATTGGGGTTGTGGGAACCAGGTCCCGGTCCTGAAGGTGGCCTGGAGCTTCCCAACACGATGGTGCCACGATAAAAGGCAGCGAAATAGCATTAGGGTTCCTGGTGTGGCTGCTCCTGTGGACACGGGTTGTGCCACGAGATCTTTGTCCCACAGGGAGCAGATGCTGGAGCGTGGGGACAACCAGGAAGAAACGGCGGGCAGTTCCCAGCAGCAGGAGGTGGCCGTGCTGGTCTCGTGCTGTTTGCTCTCGGCTTGGCACGCACGGAGCCTTCCCTGGCTCGCTTTCCGAACGCACAAAGCACACAGCCAAGCCCACGGGCATGGGAGACTTGGCATTTTTGACGGGCGTTGGGTGGTTGGGCACCCATAACTCAACGATCACAAGTGCAAAGACAGGTAGGAGCAGGCAGGCTATAAACCGCCGGAATTTTTAATGTCTGCATGAAGCATAGACAAATACTTTTATTTTTCCCACTTGGGAAGGAGTTCATCTCCTTAACCATGGAAATGGGGGTGGGAAGCATCAACCCAACTGCTCTGCACCGAGGTTTTCCTGCCACGTCCAATTTGCCACCCTACAAGGTCCAGCTTTGCCACCGCTGCTCTGTTCTGCAGGGTATGATGGACATCCTTGGCTCTGAGGCCAGGACTAACTGCACCAAGGGCAGTTACCTACAGAGTTTCTTTCTACAATTTCAGCTCTGCCAAGCAGTATTACACAAGGCAGACTGGCCCAATCATGCGAGGAAAAAAAATTGGGTATATGCGCAAAGCTTTTATCTCAGCCAGTGGGATCTGCAAGTGATGGAACTCTGCAATATACCAGAATTATTTATTTTTCTAAGTCTTCAAAGCTAAGGAAAACAAGTCAGTGCAGTGTAATATTTTCCCTTACCCGTGATGATATTGGCAAGTGTTTCAATTGGAGGAGATTCATGTTTTTTTCCATCATCTTAGTATATATAAGATTCAATAGGAGTTGCCATGATCCTGTAGGTCTACAGTCCAGCAGGTCAGTGGGACTGAGAGCTCTGCACATGCATGTGAAATGCAGCAGTACTTACCTTGCTTTGCAGTTTTTCACTTCCAGAGCAACAGGCTTCTTCCTCTCACTCCTCTCATTTTACCCCCTTTTTCTTTTATATATCCATTAAATGCCAGGGTCCTTAGTGAGTAAGGATAATAGGAAAAAGTCCTCAATTTATTTAGGAGAATCTGTTTCTTAGTGTTTTATAGCAGTCCCTGTGTTTTCAATAGAGCAGCCTAGGAGCTTATTTAAGGGAACAGATGAAAAATTAGAATCTGCCACATTTTTGTTCGTAACCACCCCATGCATCTCCCGCTCTTTGGCTTCACGTTTGGTGAAGTTTTTCTACCAGGCCTAGATCTTTTTCATCCAGTTTGAACAACTAATGTCTTTAGACATCGGGGAGGGGGTGATTCCTCCTCTTAGTAATGTTCTTTTCTTTCTTTTTTTTTTTGTGTGTGAACTCCAGTAAGTTTGAAAGGGAAAACAAAAGTATTCTCCGAGAACACAGGGACTTCCTGATTATGCCTGGCCGGGGCATAGCCGGGCATAGCTGGCAGCCGGCTGACGGAAGCGCAGCACAAATAAGACAGCGGGAATCCTGTAACTTGGGAGAAACAGATGGAGCAATTGCAAACCCTGCTTTGTCCCCTGCTGAATACGGGGACGTGCTCAGCTTGGGTGACTTGAGGGCTGCGGGCAGTTAGGGGTAGGTGGGCAGCGTGCTCGGGAATGACTTCATGTTTAAGCCGGTGGCCGTTTCTTGGATAGGTTGAGTTTATTTAGGATCTGTCATCCAGCCAGAAGGGAACAGGGAATTGATCCTAAGACAAATCTTCTGGCTAAAGCTGATGTGGGCAACCATCAGCCTGTACTGAGAGGTAGGAGGGAAGTTGCAAACCTTCTGCCTGGGTTTCCTGATCCTACAGCTGCTCTTTGGTGGCTTTTGGATAGAGTATCAAGTTATGGGGTTGACTCCAGAGTTATGGAGCGTGGGGCTATGCCTCAGGCATAGTCTGACGAGCTCTGATCCCCGCTGATAGTTCAGCACGGTCTGGCTGGACGGATCCTCTACAACCACAGGGAGAAATAGGAGGAAGGGTCGGAGCAGCGGTGTGAGGAGGAATGGTTGGCAGCCTGGTGATCCCCGTGGGGACATTGAGTTTCGCAATGAACATCTTGGATTCCTGACAGGTCGGGTCTGTTGACCCTCCTGGGCACGCTGCAGTGAGCGTTTAGTTATTTACTAAAGGCTCTCGAAGGGAAAGTGGCTTGATGGGGTCTGAGGCTTTTGTGTTACGGGGCGCTGTGTGAGAATCTTTGCTGGGGTTAGCCATTAGCTGTTTGTTTAATTATTTGGCTCTGTAACTAAGTAACTAAATGCCTTGAGCCTTAAGATAAGCAGCTCTTTGTTAACTTCTTAATAAATGGAGGCAAATAATAATAATTTAAAACCTAAGGAAGTACAGATCTCTTGTTCCAGTGCTCTTGAATAGAAAAATGATGGGAATATAACTGTGTGTCTTGTATGAAATGGAGCTTTCTGAGTGTCCCCAGTCCTCTATTGTGGCCACGGCTTTTATGCAAACACTATTCAACCCATTTGATCGCTGGATGGCATAAACCATGCTGAGAGGCTGCATGAGCAGGCAAAGAAAAAAGCCCATGTGTGTTTATTTAAGAGCAATATTGTTTTCTGCGGGGATATTGTTCCAAGGCTCCACCTATACAGTATAAATATGCTCGCATTGTATGTGCCGCTATTGCAAATAAGGATGTAGCTGAGGGCAGACAATACGGAGAAGCAAAGTTCGCTCCCCGTGTCCTCTGGTGATTAAGAATGTCAACAGAAGCCAGCGCGCGCCTTTTTGTGCCTGTTTGGTTTGTTTTTTTCAAAAAGGACCGATGGACAGATGTTATTCCCATCAGTTAATGCGCCTCTGCAATAGGAACTAATGCCACAATTACAGGATTTGCAGGAGACCTTAGACTAGGAAACTGCTCTTGCATTCCCTCTGCTCTGCAGAACTCACCCAGTAAATTGCCAGTCTCGCAGTGATGACTTGAGATAGAGGTATGGGCACAGCTTCCCAGGCTCTATCTTCCGCCTTTTGAGATGTTATTTTGGTTATTTTAACTTAGGATTCTCATGTCTGGGAAAATTCCAGAGGATGCCGCTGTGAAAACACTAGAGGATGGGTACAAGGGGAGGCTGAGTGAATTTACAACCTCATTTTGCTACGCTCAAATGACATGGAAGTGGGGAAATAATCCTCCCGTAAGCCTCAGGGGCAGCGCCGATGCAAGGATACGGTGTGAGAGTGAGTCCGAAATTTGGCCCTAAATCTCAGAATAGTGTGAAAATGCTTACGACGGCCTGCGGTGTCCTGGAGAGAAAGTTAACTCTGCAGTACCGCTGTTTACATGCTGCTGGGATGTTTTAACAGTTTAAAGTCATGGCTTTTCCTTGCGAAACTGTTGGACGGAATAAAGCTTCGGCATCCCACCTGTTCTCTGTTTGCATCTGGGCACCAATTCAAACCCTCGTTGGAAAAGTTTATAGGCAAACATTATAAAAAGTGACAGTCTTAAGTGCTGCTACATTCGAGTTTGGCAACACAAAGCCTTACCTGAAATAACTCACTATTTCCAAGCATGACTTCATCATTTCACGACAAGTCTTGGGGCTCTATCTTCCCCGATGCTCTGAAGAGAAGGAAGTGGAGGACAGTAATGTTTACCACTCTCTTATCTATGTGAAGCTTATTTTTTTTTGTCAGTTCACTGAGTAATTTTTCTTCTAGATCGGTACTTCAGTTTGTCTTTCGGCTTATGTTGAATGATTCTCTGATAGTATTCTAATCTAATTTGAAGATAATGAAATGAAGATAAGGAAAAAGAGATGGTGTCAAGGTTTTGAGGTGTTTTCATGCTTTTTTTTTCACACATAATCAAGAGGGAAGCAGTGTGCAGTGAGGATCCTGCTGCCTCAAAAGCCCTTGGAGTTGGGTTGAGTTGTCCTAACCCACGCTGGCTTTTAAAAAGTAATTTCTAAATGACTTTATAATCGTTATTATAATTTCTAAACCCCTGTAAATGGTTGGCACGGTTGCAAACTCTGTAAAGCAAATTTACATTGCAGGAAGAGCCCTACACAGAAGCCTACTAACCTTCAAAGTAGATTAGCAAGCTGCTTTCACACACTTTTTTTTTCCTGAATTATTTTACAGTGGTCACAATTAAAAAAACTCTCATATATGCTCATTATTGATATGAAATACATGTAGAAATGGCCTGTGCCCCTCAGGCTTCCAGCAGCACTGGGTGGTGCTGCAAGAAGCCTCTGCCTTGTGGATCTGTGGATTCTTCACTCAGCAAGCCTAAATTAGCTTATAACATGTATAAAACTATAGTATAGCTTCTTGTAGACTTTGATAAGTATTTTAATGCTCTAAACAGTGCAGAGACCTGCTTACTCTTCCCATAAATGGCCTTGTTCAGGTTTTAGTCAAGTATATTGGTATTTCAGATGTCTAAATGACACATAGGGCCCAGTGTTTTAAGCACACCGGTATAGCACGGGATTTAAGTGCATTCCCCAAACCTTCTCTGTCGACTAGCTCAGACATGACCCATGTTTTGGGCTTCCCAGGGGAAGGTGTGGTAGAAAAACGGAGAACATTGTGCCCTAAGGACTAGGAACTTGGGTTTCGGTATTCTTAGAAGCAAGGGTGGGCGCTGAGAACTCACCTGTTTTAATAACCCCTCAGACTCCCCCAAACAAGCAATGTTTTATTTATATGTAGGTACATATATATACACCCAGCGGCGCCCAGTTGGTGTGGGCATGTGGGCGCACGGATGTGTGGAGGGCTGAGGAGCAGCTTGGATGTGACCCTCCTCGTGAGCAAACGCAGAGCGGGGTTGTGTCCGTTCCTATTTGTTTTTCATGCTTTTCAGTTACCAGGGCCAGGTTGTTCATGAGGTAAAGCTGGTTTAGCCCTATGTGCAGCGTAGGGACGTCCCTGCTGCCCCTATGGCCATGTCCCCAAGCAAGTGCCAACATTACTCGTGGTTGGGACTCCTTTTCCCCTGCTATAAGGCCATCCTGGAGGAGGGTGATTTAGCCCATAGACACATGTAGTTTTGCAATGATTTTTTAATTTTTTCTTCTTTTCCTTTTCTTGGAGAAAGACTGCAGTTTGCCATTCGTTTTGAACTGATGGACAAGCTGTCCCATTTTGACCTGCTGTGAACACTGTGCCATTGAAATCATCGCTTCTATTCCTAGTTTTCTGGTGGTGGTTTGCGTAGGAGAGCTTGTGAAATAAGAAATAAAATAAAAAATAGTGGAAAAAATACTGAGGCTTGCAGTTGGTGGCAAAGAAGGCAAATATAGAGACTTTGGAAAAGCTGCAGAGGGAAGAATAGAGGACATCTTATATGCTGTGTATAGGAAGTCACGTTTGTTAGTTTAGCTGCTCATGGTTTTCTTAACAGACCTTTTGTTCCTAAATAGCGCTTGGCAAGTTAAAAAAAAAAAAAGAAAAACACTTTTAAAAAAATTTCAAAAACAGATGGAGAAAGATAAACACTCATTGAAATTATAGACATACGTTTTGAAGTCTTCCTTCATGCTCGGGCCTTGGCATGGTGCTTCTGGAGGATGCACAGGATATCAACCCAAAGGGAAGGAGCTTTCTTTGTGATTAACTTTCTGCAATATAATCTATCCCGTATCTGCATGTGATTCAGTTTTATGAGACAGGTCGCTGGGCTAATCCGGATGAAACTTTGTATTTAACGTGACTTGATTTCTGTGGGTACCAGAGGGCCCTCACTGACTTTTGTTGGAAATTCTCTCCTTTCCCTCTTCTTTCTCCTTTTCTTTCCTCCTCCATTCCGTCTTTGCAGAGCCGCCAACCAAATACCAAATCTCTCAGCCCGATGTGTACTCGGCCCTGCCAGGAGAGCCCCTTGAGTTGCGCTGTCAGTTGAAAGACGCCGTCATGATCAGTTGGACTAAGGATGGGGCCCCGCTGGGGCCCGACAATAGGACAGTGATTATTGGGGAGTACTTACAGATTAAGGATGCTGCACCCAGAGATTCGGGCCTCTATGCTTGCACTGCCGTTAGGACCCTAGACAGTGACACTCTCTACTTCATTGTAAATATTACAGGTGAGTTCCGCATGGGTCTTGCATGTAGAAGCTCTACAATGTGATATAAAGTTTTGAAATAACCTCAAACAGCCCAGTTGATTGTGAAGTATTGTTTTTAATTTATTTTTTTATGTAGCTGAGTTTCACATATTTTCTTCTTTGTCCCAATTTTGAAGCAGACCCAGTCTGTATATATCCCATTTACTTTATGGGGTCTATGCTGATGAATAGCTGTTGAAGATCTAGCCTTCTGTTTTATGCTTCCCTGACAGAATTAAGTTATACAGAATCACTGTGATGATGATAAAGCCAGTGAAATGGATACAAAAGGTTTTTTAGTATAGAAGAGTGAGAGGGGTGTCCTACATCCCCTTACACTGCTTTTAGTTTAGCGAGCAATCATTCAGGAACACTTAGTTCTGTTCAACTGAATGTGTTTAAGAAAAAGAAAAATTACAAGTAGAAAGATTTTTGGAGTTAGCAAGCTCTCTTTGGAAACTTTGTAGTGTTTCAGGATTATTAGCTAGTTTTATAGAATGTTATAAGAATAACACATTTTATGGCTGGGTTTTCTGTTTCTATAACTTCTGCACGACTCAAATAACATCTGTTCTCCTCGAGAGATAATTTAAGATGTAGCGTGTTGGTTTATTTGCCCGTAGAGTTTGCTGATTTCAAATCTTGATTATTTTTGATGCAGATGCTCTTTCCTCTGGGGATGATGAAGATGACAATGACGGTTCTGAGGACTTTGTGAATGACAACAACCAGATGAGTAAGTAAGAGCCAACTGCCGGAGGTGACTAGCAGGATCCGCTTGGAAAATACTGTCCAGTTTTGCACTTCTGCCTTTATAGCTTCTTGGATGTTAACTGCATGTGTTACCAAATAGTGTCTTTCTCCTTTTCCTTTTTCTGTTTACACAATTCATTATTTGGAAATGAGAAAAAAAAATAAACTAATATTCTTCTAAACATATTTTCCTGGTCTGTTCTTTCTGTCTCACTTATTCCTTGCCTTTTTTCAGTTTCCTTTCTTCTTCCTGAATTGAAGTTCAGCCCTTGCCTGTGTCAGTCTCACACACACACAGACCAAGCAAAGAGCAAACTCAATTTATTAAATGGTGGGATGGAAACTGTAGAAATCAAATTGAGCTGGAGTGGGGCAAATCCTGAAGTCCTGAATTACATGGAAATCTCATTGCGGAGGATGAGCTGCTTTTGCCCATGAAGGACCTCAGTGTTTGTCACAAAGAGGGCAATCAACCGGTAAACCCACGTAGTTCATATTGCTTGTGGCTGGTGAAACTAGACTAAAAAAGACTTCAATCTATCTGCATGTTAATGTTCAGTCCCTTTCTGGAATTTGGAGGGTTATTAATCGCTCCGGATAGAGCAGTAAGAGGAAAGAAATGTGGAATTAGTATCTGTTCCTTTTGCCCCCGTACCCTATTGCAAAATCCCCTTGGATGCCTGGTAGTTCGCTCTTGCTCCTGGTCCATGAGGTCAATAAGATGAAGAACACGGAGATCCTTCACTGGAGATGTCATCTCGTTAACGAATGTGGTAGGCAGGCAGTATACTTGTTGTTCAAAGTAATTCCTAAGAAGTGGTGTGTGTATGTTATAGTTGAAATGCTTGTGTAGATGATCAAGTCCTAGGCTTATTTCAAGTACTTGAGATGATAGTTACTGCTGCATACGGCTGCCTCTGCTCTGAACTTGTGAAACATTCGATGCTGTTTAAAATTATGTAAGTTGGTAGGTGTCTGCTTGGCCTCTGCGATGATCCTGCTCTGATTCACATGTGCAGCTCCAAGTGGCTGACACCAGGCAGCTGTAGCCTATACCCATCCAAAGGGCTACTGAGATAACAGAATAAGGGGCTGTGATTTCTTGGGAATGTCCTGGATGTGATCCTGTGCCATGTGCTCTAGGCGTCCCAGCTTGAGCAGGGATTTGGACTACATGGTCTCCAGAGATCCCTTCCAACCTCAGCTGTTCTGTGTGTTCTTTGTGAGTAAAAAAAATCTTCCTTCTTTAGGAAACTTCCCTGTATGTGCTACCATCTCAATTTTATTGCTATTTGATAGTAAAAGGCTTGTAATATTTTCAATGTATTAATGAAGATCACAGTGCTTCTAGTCCATACTCATAGCTCTGGAAATTTACTATGAATTTGTTATGCATTATGGAAGTTCAAAAAAATAAGAAGAAAAAGACTTTATTTCAAGGCAACAAAATGTGCTCTGTAACATCCTTGTTACTTCCCTTCCCTATAGAGGAACAGGGAGAACTCCCTAGTGGTGTCTCGTCAGACTAGGGATGCTCTTGTAATTTCAAGCTTTTCAAGCTTCTGTCCATCCGTCTTTGCTCGGGAGATGGTGAAAGGCTCTCAACAATTCCCGTCTGCCAGGCTGGAGCGAACTTCAGCAACGGGCAGTCACACTTTCCCTGGAAAAGTTGAAAACTGCCTCTAATCTGTGCACACTAAAACATCTGAAGTGAGAGCAGAAGAAACTTCTACAGTGCAGAAAATGAGGGAATTGAATAGGACAGAGAGCTCCCGGGTGCTGCATTTTGCAGACATGAGTGTGCTTGTTTTTAGGGTGCCCACGGAGTGCAGGGGCTCCCTGGGGACTGCAGATGGGTGTGTGGAGCAGCATCCACGCTGTCTCCTGGGGTCTGAGCGCTCAACCGGGGCAGCTGGAACCAGAGAAATGTGGCACGGCATCCCTGCGCGCGGTCTGTTTTCAATGAAAAGTTGCATCAGAGTGACTAATTCGTCTGGATTAATACCACTTTGCTGAGAGATGGTTGTGATTTGGCAACATCGGGGCTGTATGAAAGCTAAGGGTGGGACTGATGCTGTTGCGAAGCGCTGCAGCTTGCGTGCTCGGGTGTCCTCCAGGCCTTCCCAGCGGCGTTCTCCTAGATTTTATATGACACCCAAAACATCGCAGCTAATTTGAGGAACTGTGTTGCAATCCAGATTGCAACGGGACTCTTGGAATAGTCCGAGTCTATCCTTTAACTGGCTACATTGCTGTATAGAGGCCAAGAGCCCATCAGCCCGTCCTCCAGCCTGGTGCAAGCAGAGCCCTGGGGGGCTCCAGGACCTCACCATGGTCACTGGTTGCTGCTGAAGAGCTCTTAAATGTTTTCCTGAATCATGGTTTGAACATTACAGATCTAAACCAATTTAACCAATAATTTACATACAAATTACAGCTGTGATCATTAAGGATAAGCAATGGAAATTGGCCTGGTTATGCCTTTATTGATAAAAACAAAAGGCCATAGTCTTCAAAGCTGGTTGCTTTTTGATGGAACGATTCTGATAAAGTCCAGCTGTCCTGGCGTGGTAATTATGACGGGATGAGGCAGGAAGTGGCTGCAGTGCCTTCCCCAGGAACTGAACCTTGGCATTCTCGTGCCTGCATATTTAAAAATAAAGCAAACTTTTTAGAACTGCATTATTTATGGTTGTAAGTTTTCTTTTAAGCTTTTTAAGTTTTCTTGTCTCCTGTTAAAGCATACATTTGCTAAGGGCCAGGTTTCCAAAATGAAGGCAGGAAAATGGATAAGGATGTTCAGCCTAATTTCATGGCTACCCAGCAAACACAACTGCCTTTGGAGTCCATGGAGGCTGCGAGCGCTCAGGAGCTTTGGGAAGCAGCTCAATTTGATGGAAAAGAAGGAATCTGCATGTGCACATGTGAGCTCAACCACTGGCCTTGGTGCATGCTTAAGGAAGAGGCAATGCACAGCAGACCTCACCGTGTGTTCAGTGTCCTCTAGCTTGACAGATATTTTATCTGTCTGAAAAACCTTGTTCCAGACTGCATCCCGAAGAGCTTTTTATCACTCCCAGCTTTTGCTGAAGTGATTAGTGCTTGTGAGGAAGGTGCAGGAGAGGTTCCTCTGCAGAACAGAGTCCTCTTCCCCACAAAAATGGCTTTGATCGATGACCAGTCAGATAGGTTTGGTGGCCAAAACCAAGGTTTTGGTTTTGGAGGGCTGGTCCTGGGCTTTTTCCCTAGGACATTGACTTGAAAATCCCTCTTACAAAGCTAAGGGCTCATCAGTTCTTAGTGGCGAATACCTTAGTGGTACTTCTTGCCTCGTTTTCTTGGTCTGCAGGATGTGCCTTGTCCTGGTCACACTCAAACCTATTGGATAGCCTTGAAATTGCTTCTGTTTTACCTTAAATTCAAGGCAATTGGAGTCAGGGAACTGGGACCTGTATGGGTTTCTTGCCTTTTACAGTTTAAAGAATTTCTTCTAGGCCAAGCTATGGTAAATTGGCACCGGGAACAAAAAGTGTCTAAATGTAATCCACATGCTGTTCTTTTCATGCCTTGAAGAATTTCAGAAAGGATAAGAAAAGCTTCAAATTCATCAAATCCTTTAGAGTGGAAACCCACTCAAGGGAGCAGCAAAAATCGGATGTTGCCTGGAAGTGCTTTTTAATTAAAGGTCAAATACAATTGTACTGGAAACCTTGGGGCAATTTGTGGCCATTTCAGATGGACCATTGCCTGCTCAAGGTGGTTGTCAGTCAGGCTTGGAGTTGTCTCTCTTTGTATTTCTTTGTAGCAGATAGGTTTAACAAAATCCAGGAATCTTGAAGTAAAGTGGTCCCCTGGGTTGTCTAATTTCAATTTCACATGTAGGAGATTTGCCTGATTAGATTTAATGTATTTGCAGTCGAGTGCAGTGGGGGTCAGCAGGATATTTTCTCCACTAATGAGGGTTCTAAAAGCAATCAGGAATTCCCACCAGTTTGCCTCCTGCTCATTACTGTGATGGGCTGGAGGCTGCCCTGGCATCGCTGTGAACTTTTAACACGGGCTCTTCACCTGCCCTGGTGGTTGGAAACCTGGGCTACAGAGTGGGCAGTGGACGGGGTGTGTTGGATAAGTAGGTTCCTTCTTGGTTTTAGCAGATCTGGGCGTTTTCCCTCTCAAAATAGATAAAAGAGTAAAGGTGCCTATAGGTCTTGGTAAGATCATTACAAAGAGAAATGCCTCGTGCTCATCAATTAGTCTCCATGTTACGGTTTGTAGACACTGCTGCCTCTTTCTCTGTGTTTTTATTTTATTTTAAAGTTAAGCTGCCGATATATGTTGCCGTTATCTAGTGGAAAATGGCAGGGCGTCTTGAAGAGTTTTCCAAGCAGATCCCTCTCTCCCAGCATAGCAGGGTCCTCTCCTCCTCCTCTCCAGACCTGCTGCATCCTCCCAAGGCTGCGTCTTCTACCTCATGCTGCCCTATGCAATATGATTAATGATCCACAGAAAACGCTCTTTTTGCTTATCAGTACCAACAAGCAATTCTGCCTGTGCCTAATGTAGTGTTGTAGTTAAATTTTCAATAGTTACCTGATTTTCTATTTTGACTACATGCACAAATTTCCTTTGCTTTTCTACTTCATTAATTTTAACACTAATTGCCTCTTCAGGCTAAAAAAAAAATCACTTATCGTTCTTAGCATCATTTTAAGACTTGCTATTGGAATGTTTGCTTTATGCAGAGGAAAATGTTGTTAAAGGATTTATTCCTGTATTTTCTATCCAGCTGTATTTTTATTTAGAGGGGGTGGCAGGATTTCTGAGTTTGCACTGATTATAAGAACTGCTATAAATATTTGCTGAACGGAAGGGCTTATTTATAGTGGAGTGTTAGGCTGCTAATGAAGGAAATGAAACAGGACTGAGAGAAATAAAGTTATTTTTCTGGACCCCTCTAGTCCTAAAAATTCCTCACTAATCTAATTTATTTCAGGAAGAATTTATTGTAAAAGAACTTAGTGTTTCCTACCTTTAAATGGATCCCAAGTCTTTACTTATTTAAAAAATGATTGTAGTGATGCAAATGGACTAATGTCATGAAAACACTACTCAATTTGGCCCAGTGGTGCTGGGATCCAGGGCATGGGCGAACTTATATATGTTTAGTTTCCTGCTCTTTGGGTAAGATTTCCAAAATACTTCCTCTGTAAGTAAATGAGTGGCTTCTGCAGTAGTTAATGCAGTTCATGTTGCCGTGACTGCTCTCAGTTCAAACACACCATCAGGTGGGTAAGTGTGTTCCCCCCTGCTAACACGGGGCAGGGGAAATTAATACTGAGGTGTCAAACGGGTCTTCTGACTTTTTATGTCCAGCTCCAGAGCTTGGGTCCAAGAAATGAGAGTTTGCTAAGCACACACCACAACTCAAGTTGAGTTTGAACATTTGAGTTTGCTGAAAATTCAGTACCTTGGTCTTTTTTGATGCACAAAACAAAGGATATCTGTGGTTAATTATTGAAATTTTGTCACAAATCATATACTAAAAGCTGCAGATGGAGCTTATTTTCAAATCTCTAGTCAACACTGATCCAATCACATACTCCAAACTCACACCAGCTCTACTCAGGCAAACACTTGCAGCTCTTTAGGTCTGGATAGTGCTGGAAAAGGAGCCTGTTTTTTCAGCACTTTTACATTTCTGGATGTATTTTTTCGGAACAGGAGCGCCCTATTGGACTCACACGGACAAAATGGAGAAGAGGCTCCACGCGGTGCCAGCAGCCAACACGGTCAAGTTCCGCTGCCCAGCCATGGGAAACCCAACGCCCACCATGCGGTGGCTGAAAAACGGGAAGGAATTCAAGCAAGAGCATCGTATCGGCGGCTATAAGGTAAGATCATGTTACGCTATTTTGCAATTTTTTTATTCTGGACAAAAGCTGTAAAAAAGCCCAACTTGCTGAAGTCAACAGAAAATCTTTTAATGGGCTTGGATCAAATTTGGGAGCAAAAAGTTATTGTTTTCTTCTGGGGAAGGGTGGGTGGCTTTTTGGCTGTTACTAAGCTTTTATTTTGCTTTTTTTAATTCAAGTTTGTGGAACACAATTGCAACTAAAGAATATAAAGAATTACTTAGGAAATTGACTTTGCAAAGTACAGTTAGAAATAAAGTTTTTGGCTTGTTCTCTCAGCTGCACTGCTGAAAAGATGACCATCTACTTTGGTGATTATAGGCAATTTAATGAAGGAAGGGTCGGAATTCAAAAATTAGCATTTTCTACAGGGTTTATGGCCTGTGAAAATGAAATGGGAAGCAGAATTTGAGGGAAAGTAACAGCAATTGCTTACAAGGGTTTGTTTGAATTTTAAATAGCTTCAGATTACATGTTTCATTCTAAATTAGTGGTTACTGATTAAGGGAGATTTAGGAAGGCCAACTAGTTCTATGGGTTAGTGCACACACCTTTAACCTCCAAGTATCTACCTAAGTCGGGTCAAAAGTCAAAACTCGGTCATCTTCTCCCCCCTTACATGTGTTTGGTTGTTAAGTTGCTGTTCAAGCTTTCTCCTTGGCATCCTCAGGCAGATTGCTGTGTTATGTTACCTCCTCCTGCAGATTTTCTATCAATAGCTTCCTCATGTACGCAACACCTCCGAAACTCTTTTTTTAAGGATGTTTCTGAATTAAATTCAGCTGGCGTCAAGGTTGTTAGTGGAGAGCAGCACTGCGTGTCCTCCTGCATGCTCTACCTGCAGCAGGATTGCTTTGTAATTAAGGGACCATATTTTGCAATGCCCTGATGTGGCAACTGTATCTGCTGCTTCATCGGCGCTTGACTCGGATCCTGCTTCTTACAAGAAATATGTTTTCCAGTGCAGAGGAGGACGAGACTTAAGTCTCTCCTTTCCTAGCTAGATTTACTGGAGAACGTGTCAGATTTTCCAACATTTGTGCTAGCAGAGAGCAAAGCCCAGAAAATCTCCCTGCATGAGCACTAATTATCTAAGTAGACTTTTCCATTTATGTTTGCTTACACCATAAATTACTGTTGCTTATGAGTGTACACCTGGCAACACCTCCTGCCTTTCATAATGCTGCGGAGTGTTAATGAATTGGCTACAATTCAGTGATTTTCACCTTTCCTACAGTTGTTATAAAAATGAAGCCAATTAAAACCCCCCTAATCCTGTCTTGGAAAATAGGAGTAACCGTTTCAGTCCTGAGACATTGCTCGAACATTTTACATGTCATGAAGGGGAAATACAGATATCACTCTTGAAAGCAGAGAAGGAAAATGTGTGTCTTGCAGGGCAGGATGCAGATACCTGATCTCTCTAGTTTAGAAAAATAGTCTGTGGAGCCCTTGCTAGCTTGTCTTGGGCATCAGGGTACTACTATTCAATGGTACAAATTAAAGTTTTGACCATGGATATTAAATGGGTACAATTTCCTAGGTATATGTGTACTCTGGGAAGAAACCACAGCTGCCTACATCTAAAGCCAGCTGGATATGTGAAGTATATACCTATAATTCTCAATCATAAAACTTTTTATGTCTCTTTAGTCTAAAAGAAGAAAAAAAAAAGGAGAGGGGACACAGCTGTGGATATGAGGTTTTCGTGTTGCTCATAAATGCATTGAATTTAAAGTGATCTGGAAGCATTTACTTATCACTGTCATTCTGCTCACGGAATCAATGTCTATTCCAGATTCTGTGAGTGTTCTGGGTAACCATCTCTTGCAAGGTGGAAATCCTGTTTGCAGTGAACTGCTGCTGAGGAGGGAAATGTCCTGGGTCTTGGGTAGCTGGAGGGGCTGCGTGAGGTCACTCTTGGCTTATCCAGAATTATTCTGGAAACAGAAGAGTTAGTTACATTTTATTTCTTGCCATCACTGTACGAACTTGTAATGAAGGAATCCTCAGGAAAAAAAAGGAGTCTTTCCATAGTGGTCTGCGTTATGCCAGGTTTGTGATGACTTTTTTACCTTGGGTTGCATCGGATCTGGGTG
The DNA here is from genome assembly GCA_013389825.1 of Crypturellus undulatus. Taxonomy (NCBI): domain Eukaryota; kingdom Metazoa; phylum Chordata; class Aves; order Tinamiformes; family Tinamidae; genus Crypturellus; species Crypturellus undulatus. The sequence goes on from VWPW01021481.1 coordinate 30,756, forward strand.
CAGAATTGCCAAGTGTATCTGCTGTAGAGCTTCATGCTCCAACTGTACAGGAAAACCCAGCAGCTAAAATAGATAGGGCCAAACTTTGCCGTTATCAGGTCACGTAACGTGCTCTGTCGCTTTCCGAAAAGCCAATCTTCCCCCAACTTCCAGCACAAAGGAAGGGAAGGAAAACGCGATTTTCATTAATCCCCAAGTCCCCTCTCCCCTGCAGCTAAGAAATCTCGTCTTTGTGCTCCTTTTATCGCCATCAGATAGTGACCGGGAGCACTTTGTCCTCCCTCGGGAATGCCCTGAGTCAATTTGCCTTGCGGGCAGCGCGCCCCGGCCGCAGGTGCTGCCCAGATAGCGCCCAACTGGGACTGGGGCAGAATTCCTCCCCGCTCACGAGTTCCCGGCCAAATCAGCCTCAAGTGTCTCAAGGAACCAAAATTCCTATAGCAAGGCCAAAATTTCCAAACCTTTTCTTATTTTTTATTTTTGTTTTTATTCTTTTCATCTCTCCTAAAAATAATTTTTGCCTATTTATATTAAGGAGTTATAAGTTCTGCCCTAAACCCTATAGGGGAGGGCACAGGAGCGTGCTTTTCTGTACACCACCCAGAAAGCAAATGCCCTTCTATCAGTTTTTGCTGTTTAAGCATTAACAGGTGTGTGTTTTCACGTACGCGTTTTGATAAGCTTCATCACCGCAGTCTTCTTTTACACATTTCAATCCAGCCAGGGTAAACACAGAGCAAAGAAATGGTCCTGACTCTGTAGGGACTGTAAAAACTTATGGCTTCTTCCTGAATTTCCTGTATTTAGTCTCTTTACCTGCGGAATAAAAATGTATGGTTGAACTGTGCTGCTTTGTGTGGAGAATTAGATTTAGGTTTCTTTTGAAATTCATTTAAAACTTTCTTCTTTTTTTTTTGCCAAATGAATAATTTTCGTGAATTATTGACTTACTGAAGACATTCTTATTTTGTTCCCCAAATTAAACAGAATGGTGTGCAAATTTTTAGAAATATGATACTTTGAAAGTAGAATGTTTCTATGGAACATCCCTTACCACTTCCTAGATTTCTAACCATTCTTTATTTGTACTTTGGTTCCAGCTTAGTTTTGCAAACTCCAAGGTATATTTTGGGGATAAAGTCGTATACACTTCTGATATAGACTATTTAGGGTAGAGACTGAGTTGTTTAGCGAGACTATTGGAAAGATACTGAAAATCAGTTTAAAATTTGGTGGAGAGGCTTGTTTAAAAAAAAAAAAAAAGGCAACAGAATAGGGATGGGGGTAAAAAGGCATCTCAGTAATTTGCTTGAAATACCTTAGATATTTCTGATGTATTGCACTGGAGGAGTGAGGATGATTATAATTACTGGGCAAAAATATTTACTAAAACATGCACGTTTCAGTTTTAAAGTTGTACGTTACTGCTGTGTAATGTTAGGGATTTTTGGAGCCTTTTGTCAAAAATATATTGTTGAAACAAGGGTTTGATGGCTGGGCAGGGACAGTCTTTTGGGATCCTAAACATTGCGGTTCTGTATTTATTTCCCCCAAACTCGGGCTGTGTAATTGAGCTATTAGAAAAGAGCGAGGACTTTGATGTTAGGGGATCATATCCATCCCATATTGCTGGTGGTAGTTAATGCGTTCGGATGATTGTTTGGAGACAGACGGGAAATATCTGGAGGGTGGGAATTCACTCTGGAGTTGATAAGCCTGGCAAGACAACGGCTGCTAATTGGCACCATTGGCGCAAGTCTTGCAGGGCTGAATGCGCACTGAGGTCTAAAGACCTTAAATTAGGGGGCGAAGTAAATTTATACCAGAATGCATGAAAGCTTTCACTGCTGTAGCCATGCTATACCTGTTCGGGCATAAAGAAAGTATTCCAGTCTCCAGAACTCTCAAACGAGCGCAGGAGAGGCTTTTAAAAATGGATTACAGAAGATTAACTTCTGTGGAAAAGCGTTCTTTTGGAGAGGGTGAGGGTGAAACTGCTAGGAAAGTTTTCAGCCTCTCTAATTGCAACCCCGCCAGGTTCGCAACCAGCACTGGAGCCTCATCATGGAGAGCGTGGTCCCGTCGGACAAGGGGAATTACACCTGCATCGTGGAAAACCAGTACGGCTCCATCAATCACACCTACCACCTCGATGTTGTTGGTGAGTAGAAGCTTGTCAAATTCAAGACGGAGTTTTTCATTAATGACACGAAAGTTAAAACATTCAAGACGAAGCTTAACAGTTGTGCACAAGGTGATTTTCAAGGTGATTTCGACCATTCTGATGGTGGAATTCGGTGCATAACCAATTCCATGTCCATATGACTTTCCATCTCTTTCCAAAGGAGTAATATCCATCTTTTGAAGCTCCTGCAAATTCCTTGGTGCTAATGTGCTTATGAGCTTACTGTAAAGGACAAGTACTAAATGCTAATGCAATTTTACTTATTACTCTTGCAATTATTACCGGTACAATGAATATAAACATAAATGTTAATAACTGCGGTTATCAGAATGATCAAGTGATCCTCTAAATTGCTGCTATTACATTTGAAATAATCTTTTTATGAATCTTGTTGTGAATACGCATAGATACTGACTTTGGTGACGTTAATGTAGATCTCGAGTTTCAGTAGAGATCCTTTGTGTTTACACAGAACAGCTGACATTAATATTGACTCCATTAGATTGTGCTCTTTAGCATTTCCCAATAGCAGATGAACAAAATTGTGCAGTCTTTTACCTGAGGACAATTATTAAAAGCTGCAAAAATTCCTATTGGCAGTAAAGCCTTAATTCAGCAGAACTATTAAGCAAATACTTAATAACAGGATTAAGTAATAATGCCGAAATCCCGTTGACTTTAATGAGGCTTATACATATATTTAAGTGCTTAGCTGAATTAGAGCTTGAAGTCTCAGGAAGCAAATTCATTCACCCCTACTCTTGCCTGGATGAGTTTTATTGGCTCTAAAGGTGTAAAGGTACCCAAAAGTGGTCAGCATAGCTGGTATAACGGGGCTGGATACTTCAGATCGATACATTTTGGGAGCAAAACTGCTTTGGGATATTGCAACCTATTTTAAGATGGTGGCTTGTGGCCCAACTCAGGGCCACGAAGCTGGTTAAAAATCTCTTTTCCCTCTTCTTTCCTTTTCCTTGTAACTACCCCCAGCCCGAGCTGGCAGTTTCGTGTTGACCATAAATTTCTTAGCCCGTTTTTTCTAGCAAATGTGTGTGAAGGATGCGGTCACTTGAGCAAATATTTGTCAGGAGCCCCTCGCTACCTCTCCCACTTGGAGCCGTTTGAATGCCCCACATTGAGGAATATTATGCAGGGGTTTATTTTTCCTGGCGGTAAATTGCAGTGCCCTGCATGAATGAATGGAATGGTAATAAGGATTATGTCATTTATTTAAATCTCCGTTCCTTTCCTATAGAGAGGCAGCAAAATAAATAATGAGGTCAAGATTTTCAAAAGTGACTAGTGATTTGACGTGCTGAGTAGCCAGCTGGTGGCACCTAAAGGAGCCTGATTTCTTGCTGGGTTAATATTCAGCATGATTAGACCCTGTGAGATGTGTTAACCCACAACTTACTGCTGTAGACCCTAGCCTGCACTTTGGAGATGTATTTATGTAATTATTTCACTCCCTTTTTGCCCTTAATGTTAGGAGTGAATGAGTATAATAGTTAGCTTACTGTGGAAACCTGTGCATGGGAATGGGAGCCCCTCCAGACCTCCAGAAGTTATGTTTCTGCCTTTGTTTTTCCTTTCTTTTTTTTATTTTTTATTTTCTAGGCTTNAGCTTACTGCGAAAACATGTGCATGGAAATGGGAGCCCCTCCAGAAGTTATGTTTCTGCCTTTGTTTTTCCTTTCTTTTTTTTATTTTTTTATTTTCTAGGCTTTTCTCATGAGTTTTCAGTTGCCAGAGGATTATAGAGTGTAGTAGATGTTTGTTTAGAGGCAATCGTATACGTAGGCTGCATCTTGCAAACTTCAAGTCATAATTTTAGGTCAAGATGTGGGCTTAAAAACTGGAAGACTCTCAGTTGAAAGCCTCTGAAATTGCTTTTCCTCTATGGTTTAACTGGTTCCAGAGTTGATTAAGTGTAAGTAATAGCAAATGGTATTAAACATGGTAATGTATTATACTAACATGAGCACTGACTATATGGTGTAATGTAGAGAACCCTCTGATTATGTCACAGATCTGGGAGTTATCCCAGCAAAAATCCTGCCAAATAATGACACAATGCTAGTTAGGAATATCCAGTATTGCTCGATGCCAATAACTTTCCAAACCTTGAACTCTTTTGACAATTAAACGTCTGGAGCCAGCAGTGCTGAGAAATTTGCAGTCAGAATGTAGGTGTGAAGTATTCTCATTTTTCGCTTGTAATTACTTGCAACAACCCTTTTAAAATAGGCAGCTCAGCTCACATGTTCTCATTCAATTTACAAACCTGGCAAAGAAATCATACTGCATTTTTTACAACGGGAATAGAAATACTGACGAAAAAGCAGCAAATTGTTGGCAGCTCCTATATATAACACAATACTTGTCTGCGTTTACAGTGGTGCGGTAGAGTTATCCAGTAAAGCTGGCCAGGATACACTGTGTTGGACAACGTTATTCTTTAAATGTTTGGGATACCCTGATATGTCGCTCTCCTTTTTGGAAAAGGACTTAGTAGGATGTGTTGAAGAGCTTTGCTTAGGAGTAAGAGTGTGTTAGACTGCACTGGTGGAAATGCAAGGATGTGAAACTCCATCTGCCAGGATTTTTGCAGCTAAGAGTAGTGTTTTTAGCTGTTTGTTATAGTAGTATCCAGATTCTTCAGTTATTACCAGCTATGTGATGTACAAGGCAACACTTGCAATTACAGTAACCGCTTACAAGCCCAGACAGAGCCTGGCAAAAGGACCCCTTTTATAGATGAAAAATTGAGCTGCTGAGTGATCCTGGCCCTGGGTCACACCGTAAGCCTGTGGCAGAGCCTAAAATGAAAGCTGGTGCTTGAGCCCTAATCCAATGCTTTAATTAAAGAACATTTTTTTTCCCTTATAAAGTTTAGCCCATCAGCTGGATTTTAATGCAGCTGAAGTGCCTTTTTATTCTTTTGTATTTAATGACAGGTAGAGACTTAGGTTTTATAGTGAGCTTACTAATAGACGAGCTCTGTTCTTGTTCAGCATAGGCGAGGTCGGACAGTCTTAAGGGAGAGCAATTGAAAGCTGCGTGGGTTTTACTTTGGAGTTGTCTTGCAGTGAATCCAGGTTGCAGGAAGCAACGTGGGAATGTGGCCACTGAGACTTGGGTATAATTAGATCACCCTTGGATTGCAATTATCGTTAGAGCGCAATTTCAGCAGCGGCCGTTCTGCTTAAGCGGGGAAGTAACTAATTGAGTTTATACTTTTAATGGCAAAAAAGGGTTAGTCGGTGAACATTCCTATTGCAGGTATTCCTGTCCTATTTAATGTCATCATCCAGGGAAACAAAAGCTCAGTTTGGTTTCAGATTAAGTTCTGCACATTACCTCAATTTTATTTTTTTTTTAAACAATTACCATAGCACCACACATCTTCCAAAAATGTGAGAAGACCCTGTTGTTTACCCTAGAAATGAACATTCTGAAAAACATTTTCTTAAAACAGTCCTCTTTGCACACCGTTTTAGCTGTGTTTTGGTCCTTGCCTAATATCCGTGTTTTTGGCTCACATTAGGGAAGAAGGAACCACGGAGGTAGATGAGCACTAAGCAGTTGTCCCTGAACAGCAATTTGTAGTTTCATATGAAAACAGTGTGAGAATAACTTCTCATCTGGGAGCTGTTTAAAATGACTCTCAAGATTAAACCTTGTGCCCTAGAAATTACGTGTGTGAGCAGCTTTGCTGCTGGGCTTCTCTTCTGAACTCTTGGAGGTTTAGAGGGAATTTTACTCATGCTGTTTATAGCATGTTATTAAAATGAAAATTTGTTTTGTACTATCAAAACCTATTCACTATTTGTATTTCTCTCAATTTATACACAAGAAGGAACTCTGTTTATGTTTCTAGTCAGTTTTATTTTTGGATTTTCCTGTGCTTTCGGGGGCTGTAGCCACAAACATGGCATGGAAACATATATATTTTTTTAGAACATGTTTCCATTTTGTCAGTTCTGCATTCATGAAAACATGTGCATGGCTGTTTGTTTTTGCCAAGACTTGTTTTCTCAAAATAAAGTTCAGAACTAGTTTGTTTTAACTCCTGTATGTTTCTTAGTTTCCAAAGCATTATTTTTTAGGAAAAAGGGACTGCCACCAACTACATACATACCTCGCACGTTGCATCACTCGTGTCTGGCAGGAATTAAGTGCAGGTATTACAACCAAGCCCAAACTTGCACCTCTGGCAGATGTGCTCCGAGCTGTTGACTGGCTCTTTTACCTGGACAAGCTTTAGCTTGAGATCTCTGCCCGAGTGCTTGGGGCCCGGGACATGATGAGACAGAGGCTGAAAGCACGAAGGAATCCACATTGCTGCTCGCCCTCGGGGGTTTGGTTAGTCTGAGGGGGGAGAAGATTTTATTTCAAGTGCTGATAAGCCTGAATGTGGACTTCACACCTGGTGTTAGGCTTTGGGCAACAAATGTGTCTCTGAGAAGAAATTAAGCAAATTGCTTAGGGCTGGAGGTTTGCTGAAAACAAAGCCCACAGTGTGAGGGTTCAGCCGAGCTGAGGGAAAATCACATCTTTCCCCCTCACTTCTCTCCCTTAATAAGGTACAAATATTCCCAAGCCCTAGTTTTATAGCATTAAAGCTTCTGATTTCATTGGAGTAGTCTGGCTAGATTACATTTTATGGACAAATACTAGTGTCATTACTTCATGTGCTGGGTGACTGCTGGATTTGTCATGTTTGGAATGCTTCCCGCAGAGTCTTCCGTGGGAGGACTGCTCTCCCTGTCCCACTTTCTGTCTTATTACAGCCCCGAGGCAGGTATTTCTCTTTCTTTTGATGAGTGATGAACAGGATATTGTTTCAGCTCTGTTATTATCATTTTTAATGACGCCTTATAATTCATGCGGTATCAGACTCGTGGAAATACAAGCAGGAATTTGCAGGAGTTGTCTGAAGATGCTAACAAGACTGCCGGGGTGTTGAATGTGCAATTGGCACTCGTCAAAGCCATATCTGCACTTAATGAGAGGGGTTTTTGACTTTCCCAACCTTTTTGTTGCTGAGAAAGTTGGCAGCGTTGTGCTCCTCGCTGAAAATTGGTAGAGCTCCTTTCCTTCCAAAACAGACTTCAATTATTAAAAGTTATTTAATACTTCAGGTATTAAAAGTAATCATAAATACATTGTTGTTCGTTTCTTCTTTGCGTTTCTTCATTGCACTTCTTAGTCCAGGAGCATATGGGGAAATAGAGATGTGATAATCCCTATGGCTGCAGTGGGTTAGTTATGGATGGTGAGGACGATGCGACATTCATTTCTGCAGATGAATGTTTCGAAGGGGATGAAAATGCACTGGGTGATTGCATTAAAATAAGGAATAAAACTAGAAAAAAGAGATGAGACAGTGAAGGTAGCTGGAAATGGATCTAGGTGGTGCAGATAGGAGATGGTAAAGTAGCAGACAGTGGGGTTAATGCTGAGGCTAGGTCTTGGAGTGAGATAGGGAAGGGAATAAGGGATCTGGAAGCACCAAAGTTGAGACAAATCAGTAAAATATGAAATTCTGTGGCTATTAGAAAAAACAAGTTGCCCTGGCAAACTTCATGTTGGTGTGTTCTCCTCACTGTGGTGCAGACTGTTTTGCAGCCTGAAATCCAGTGCTTGTTGTATTTGCTTGGTTTTGAGGATTTTATGCCATTAGGTCATCTTTTGGATCACTGCGGTGCCCATGGTGCAGCTTCCATAGCAGTTCCATTAAAACACAGAAATAAAGTGAAGCCTAATGTCTTTATAATTTAAAAGACACATTAAAAATCATTGTTTGAATGTATATGTAAAATATTATGAATACTGGTATTCTGTATTTACAGATTAATATTCTTCTGTTGGTTAGTATTGTTTTTTTTCAGCAATGTTTCTGCTACTAGATCAGATTTTACTGACCAATATAATTTCAGTTAGAGTGTACATTTGCTTTGCTATCTATGCTAACATAATCCCTGGGGCATTCACAAAGAGCTCCTAGCTCTTTATTTGAATGATTATTCAAATAAATGACTCTCTTCCCCCCTCACTGTCAAGTGTTGCTCAGCCAGAAGGCTGAGGATGGTGCTTGGAGGTCTCGGTGGGATAACGTGTAAATCTGTCCATTATCAAGCACAGCTAGCGTGCTTAAAGGAGCTTTTTGGTGATGGCATGTGTCTTGGTCACTATAAAAGATTGATAGATGCTCAGATGAGGGGAAACAGGGGTGTTGATTTTGTGTGCTTCGTATGAAAGTTCTGCTGTTCTGTCTATTAGGATAGGGATGCTGAATGTCACGGGAATGTAGGCACAAAGAGAGATCAATAAATAGAAAATTACATAGAAAAGGACTTTCTTGGACAAAATCTGTGTTCAAGTGTGGCCAGCTTCAGTGTTTCCCAGTAAAGCTGCTACATCATCTGTCTTGCAAGCTCTGTGTGAATTTATGTGAATTATCTGAAATATAATAGCAAAGGTGGCAATAGCAACAGTTGGGGTCTTTTCAAGAATCGTAAAAGAGCGCTCCAGTATCTTAATATTTAGAACGGATTTGTTACAGATTTCGTGTTGCAGAAATGAGCTGTCTAGTGTGGGGAACTGCAGCCAGGTTGATGGTGGAAACACTGGGAATAAGGGAGTTTTCCTGATAGCTCTACACCTGCATTCCTCCACATACGGAGCGTGTTGTATAAAAAGGGCACAGAAGGGGAGCAATGCAGAAGTGCTTTTACAGGTTTACTTAATAATTTCCCGTTTTACTTGAAGGGCAGAACCTTTTTTCAGGAAAGGAAAGGATGGAGGATGAAAAATATGTTGTCGGGTCCCCATAGCAGCAGCAGGAATGACGCCCACGGTGTTGCAGGGCGCACCAGTGAGCTGCATCTCCCGCTGCTCTGAGGGAACAGCATCCCTGTGGGAGAGATGCCGTTTGCCAGGAATATGGGAAGCCCTTGGCAGAGGCTGCTGCACAGCCCCGTCCATTCCCGTGGCCTGGACCCCCGCGCTGCTGCTGCAGTTAGAGAGCAGCCAAGGGCTGGAGCGCCCACAGGCAGGAGGAGACCTCTGTGCACAAAACATAACCTGGTTTCTGGAGCTCGTTAGCACTATAAAATGTTACCCCTTGTTGGTGAAAAGCTAGAGGTGCTTTTTTCAAAATTTCAGCTCCTCATTGTTCTATTTCCCATGTTTTTTCCACACCAAAATAAGGCCTATTTTCCCCGTTTGTTCAGACACGTATAGAGGATTTGCCTATACACGCACTGTGCACGGGGTAATGCAGGTTTAGCGTGGAAAGAATCTGTACTACAACCCTTTTAGCTTTGAGGCTGGTAAAACACACACTGTGGCACCTTGACTACAGAGCTTTGCGTAAAGGACAGGCTGCTATTGAAACCCTGTTGACAATTTCACATGTTAAAACAAGAGCATTCATGTTGTGTGCCTTACCCCTTGACTTACAGGACATTCCTCTCTCTTTTAACCCCCTGGTACATGTGTGATTTGAACGGATAGCTTTTAACTAGTTCTGTTGTGGTTTTTTACTCTTTTCGTTGACACCAGCAGGCTTTGAGACAAGCCAAAGTTGCCAGTCCCACTACAGAATTCTCCTCCAATTCAATTATTAGATTGAAGTCCTGGGAAATGCTTCATGTCCTTATCCCATTTGGAAAGTTCATCAGACCTCCTGTCCTGGCTGTAAAAGCCTTCAGGTTCCTGTAGTTTGGACTCTTCACAGCTCCTATTCTCCTGCCATATGAGAAAGAAGTGCATAGATGAACTTACGTTAAAAAGCAGCTATGTGAACATGTGCATTAGCAAAAATGCACATAGAGAAATGAGCTAAAATTGTGCTGTAGAGCGATCCAAAAAGACAGATGGGATAACCCAAGTGGGGCTTTGCTGAAGAAATAGTGCCAACAGCTGAAGTCCAAGGTGAAGGTGCTGAAACCAGGGACAAAGAGGTTGAATTCACATTATGTCCTGGTGAAGGTTTAAAAACTGACCTTCCTAAGGAGAAGGATTTGGGTAGCACAAGGAAGTTAGATGGTGTAAATGCTTTGCTATAGGTACCATGCTGCCTACCTCTGTTTTCGATTGTAATGTTTTAACTTTTAGACCTAAAAATGTTTAATAAACAGTGTTAGTGTGTTTAATTTTATAAGAAAGTGGTATTCAATGACAGGAAGGAGCACTGTGGAGCCGTTTCCCTTTGTGCTGGTCTTAATGTTTAGCACAACATTTAATAACAGTGACTTGATATTCCTTGTAGCCTTAAAACGTTTTTTATTTTTACGAGTTTTGGAAGAGAGCAGTGTCCTTCGCCTACCACAGATGATACTTTGGTCTATATAAACTACCTAGGAAATGATGATTTGAGGGGTCTCTGGATATATGTATATACAGATGGAACATGACAGTTCAGCAGCACTTCTGAATCGGCTGCAAACACCGTGCAGTGCTTCACATTATGCAGAAGAGGAACCAACCTGACATGCAGCTGGTAGAAGCTGCTCAGTTCCTGGCTCACGTTTAGTGCGTGACATTAATTAATAGAGGCGTCGTGCCTGCACCTGCTCCGCTGGTCCTGGGCTCCTGGAAAAGCAGCCAGCACTCAGCCTTGCTCCTCCACATCGCTGGGCAAACAGTGCAGTTGCAGTGTTTTCCTTCTGGCGTTTCATAGCGCGCTGGCCCCATCAGCAATTGCTAATTTCTGGAGCGAGGAAGTGGAGGTTTAGCTTGGCCTGAGCGTAGAAAGTTACCTTGAAGGAGGAAATTCCTGTGGGGACTCTGACATCTGTTTGGTTAGACCCCTCCTATGGCGCTCCACCTAGGGGTATGGAAAACAAGTGTGGCTTCAAATCGGATCCTTTATGTGAGTTTGAATAAGGCTGCGTTTGTAGAGAAATCCACGTTGCAGTCCTCATGCCCTAGCTGCTGCTGGAACTCTGCAGCAATTAATTCATAGAGAAATCATCAATCCAGCCCCTGAGTGTTCATAAACCCAGGCAGATTTGCAGCTGTTACAGGTGGCATCATCTGTGGAGGACAGTGATCTCCTACAGCTCCTGTTCCTCTGAGCTCTTTCCTCTATCCCCCTAGAGCAGGATAGAAGGGGGAAGGTCTTCACCAACATCTGGAGAAGTGAATGGCAAAAGATTAATAAAGAAGTCGTTATCCTTCTTTTAGTGGTTCATATCTAGCCCAAACAGGTAGCGACCAGAGACGGATGCCCTGTGGTTAGTGCAGTGCCTTTAGTGAATGCCTTCACCCAGAGGTATGTTTCCACACCACCAAAAACCATCATCAGAGCCAGCAATAACAGTATGAACATGTACAGTCTCAGCAGGATGCCAGGAGCTGAGTGAGAGTGAGTCTTGCACAGGCAGAAATGCTGGTTCTGCATTTATTGCCTGGGATGTTCATCCCTTGGCCGCTCCTGAGCTCCCTCACCGCACGCCACTTCTGAGAACAAGCAGGTATCTCAGCTTGGAGATGGCAGAGCATCCTCTGGGATGTCCTATGGGAAGTTTGAGCTCTACCTGACAAGCGTATTCAGGGAAGAACCTTCCTGCAACACCTTCTTCCAGCTGCCTCCTTCCTTGGCCTCTCTTCTTTTCTGGGATCTGGTGCTGTAGGAGCATGGGCTGAGCACAGCAAACTGGGTGAAGCAGAAATATCGGGTACACTTCAGTCCACATGTGTGGTAGAAAAAGCTGTGATTGATTTAAAGCCAGTCTTGCAAGTTCGGGATGCTGAGGCACACAAGAGCAGTAATTACAGTCTGGCTCAAAAACCTCCAGGAGGCTTTCGAGAGACCCATAATTTAAAAGATAATTTGCAGTTTTCCAAAGCAGCAGATGTTGCGTGGTCCAGAAGAAAGGTAGTTGGGAATGGGCAGTATTTTCGGAGAGTCCATAATACCACCAAGAAGGTACCTGAGGCAGAAAGACTTTAGGCAGAATGAAACAGAATAAGCAAAAGTTGTCACTTGCTGTGACAAACAGGGCAAAAGAAGGCGAGGGCACAGCAAGACTGTGTTTTCTGTTAAGCAGAGAGACAGCTGGAACTGCTTAATTTTATATTCCATGATGACTGAAGATAGAGCATTTCTGGTAAGGGCTATAGACCTTGGCTAGTTGCTGATGCCTCACTTAAAGGCATAATTTGAGGGAGGCCTCTGTAGCTTTGCAGTGACTCCTTAGGAGTCAGTAACACTTAAAAATAGTATTTAATGCTCTGGTAAATGTGTCTGGCTAATTAGAGACTGGAAAAGAATGGGATTTCTTGATTTCTTCTATTTTTTTCTTTTAATTGAGGATCTATCCATTGTCCAGACAATTCATGTTTAGTCTTAGATTTGCTATTCAGCTTTTATTTCCTAGCCTGCACTTGAGTCACACATTTGCAAGGAGAGGAAACAAGCCCATTCAAAAGGAGAAAATAAGATTAGTTTTCATGTTTTTTCTTTTCTTTTTTTTTTTTTTTGAAATGCCTTAAAATGCCTTATCCAAAGGCCATTGAATTCCATGTGAGTTTTTTCTCCTGCCTTCAATGGGCTTTGGTTCTGGCTTTTAGCTCTCGTGAAAGGTCCTGAACCGTCTGTCCTGGGGTGACGAGGAGGTTGGGACAGACAATTCCCGGAGCTCTTCCCAGCCCTTGGCACGGCCAGGTTGCTAGGGAGACTTGGCCTCTGGATAGGCCCCGGAGCGCACCCCTCCCGGGGTTATTGTCCCCTCACCCTCCAGGAGCAGCAGTGCCACTTTTGCAGGGACAAAGTGCTCTACTTGGGCCTCTAGCAGCGGCAGATGCCGCCCTCCTACATCCTCCTGCAACTCCCGAGTTGGAGCATCTCTTCCCTGCGTGTATCCCTGCTGCACTCGCTGCTACCCTGGCCCTAGAGCATCAAAACGAAATAGATGCTCAACTTCTGCGAGATGAGCGTCCTCTGTAGGACCTATATGTCCTTAAATAGGCTTAAATGTTCCTTAGAGACAGTTCTCAGCACCTCCTGGTGAAGGGGCAAGCTCCAGTAGAGTCGTCATCTTCCATTCCCTTGTCCCTCCTTCGTCTGTGGCAGGATGAACTCTCGCCCCAGCCCAGGTGTTCTGTGGGATTGGGAGATTCCTGTGCAATTCCAATCACACTGCTGATTTTTAGGGAATTTGGTAAGATCAGGGTCCTGGAATTTTAGCTTCCTTGGACTCTTTGCAGGTTGTCTTCTTAGAGGAAAGTATTCAGCCCCAAGGATTTGACATTAACAAGTTAAATGACAGGTTCTTCCAAGCCACTGGTCGTTTCTGTTTATCCGGCTTTTCTTCAAATAGCGAGTCTGTTTGTCAAGCAGAAATGTGAGAATCTTTATGATGGTTGGTGAATGGATTAGGTATTTGTAGCGGGGAATATGATCTGCACGTGAGCAGGCACCGGGGCTCTGCCTTTTGTAAATAATTAACCCTTCAAAAAGGGGTGTTCTTGGTTGCATCAAAACTGCAAAGTGGATGAGAGAGCGAGATCTCGCCTGCTTTTTAAGGCAGGCCTCAGCACTTCCTACATACGGAGCATCGAGCTTGTTTCCTGCAATAAAAATATTACAGAAATTAGGAAGAACTAGAATAAAAATGAAATACAGTTTACTGAGATATATATTTTTACATTTTTGGCTCAACTACTTTCAAATCAATATGCAGAAAACATACTTCACTTTGAAAAATCCATTAAATATCCATGTAACTAAGCAAGTCTTTGTTTAAGAAATCAGGGCGCAGCTACGCAGTCTGTTTTAGAACAGTTTAGTTCAGTAAGTAATATTTATGGGAATAAAAGCAGTACCTCCTACTTTTTATGGTCTTTTATGGTTTAGGCACAAGAAGTGCTGTGCATGGGGCAGTTTTCTGTAGCACAAACTGCAGACTTGGTTTTGAAAACACGTTGTGTGAGCAGTGAGAGGGGAGCACTCTGAAATGCCGGGGGTCAATTAGCAAAGCTTTATTTCTCAGGGGGCTGATTGGGCTCAGTGTGAAACACTGAAGGGCAATATTAAAGTCAGTAGGACTGCGGAGTTACAAGCTCCGTTCCCAAGTTTTTTCCTATCAAAATATTGTCTGAATGAACTAGCTAAAGACATTCAGTGGCACTGTAGTTTAGTAATCATCCTGATAGAAATTAAGTTATCCAAGGCAAATGCATATTTTTAAATACTTTTCAGAAAGGCTGTTCATGCTGAAGCTGAAGGTATTTTTTTGAAGACAGTTTTGACTTCTTTGCCAGGCTGCCATTAAAAAAAAGAAAATAAAATTTCCATCTAATGTTTGTGGAGCCAGTTGTCTGAGTGATGATAGCTGCTTACAAACGTAAGGCTTGCTATTTAAGCACCAATATTGAGGTGAGATTTATGGACATGGTTCGTGAGAAGCAAAGTTCTCAAGTGTGTGTAGCTTGCAGAGAAATAGAGACAGCATAAACCTTGAAATGACTGTTTTTAAGAAGCGGTACTGTACTGAGCTATTCTTCTTGGTCATGTTTAGTTAGGGCAAATTTCTCCATTCTAAGAATTTATTTCCCCTGGTCCCAGGCTGCAGGTCTGTCTGTATGGGCCTAGGGGTACTGCCTCCTGCTGAAGTGAAGGAGTTGAATAAATACTGATCATTTCTCCATGTGTAGGAGAATATGTACATCTCCATGTGTAACTAGTGTTTGTTTTTAACACATTGACCCTTCAATTTCATAATTGTCTTACACCTTTATATTTGTTCTATATTTGCACACACACTATTTAATTCTTCAAGGAAGTCGAGGAAAAGATTGTAAGAACTTCTTTTACTTCTTTACTGGCCCTTTTCTTTTTGGTAGAGGAAAGGTTTGACAGTCATCAATAAAAGATTAAATCATTGATGTCTATCGGGATAAACTAAACACGTTTTGTGTGTTACGCTGGCATAGTAGGAACTTTTCCAAGATGTTTCAGGCCTCCTTCTCTGGTTTGTTTAAGGGCAGAGAGTAAGGTCACAAAGGAAATCAAACCCTGATGTGGAGAAATGAAACATGAGGCCTACTGACTTCTAAAAAACATTTTAAATAACATTCTCTAAGGTTTCATTTTATACTGAAGGCAGCTGTAATAAGTTTTGGAAGATGGTGTAAGGTTTCTATTAAAGGGAGAATTTGCTTGCTGTTTTTGTACCCAAATGAAGGGGTGAGAGAGATGGAATTAGAGCTTAGTTAGTATAAGGTGAGAAACTTTAAAAGTTCACTCCAGAACTATAAAAGAGTAATTTAGACATTCTACTGTAATTTAAAAATTAAAAAATATTAAACTGCTCCTAGATCCTTTGAAAAGGACATACAAAGCCATGGAATAATTTAATAACTGCTACACAAATGCACTTTTGCCACAAGTAAAATAAGACTGCTGCTTTGTAGTGTGCTGCCAGCGCTGCCGCAGTGAATAAATTCCCTGTAGATGTTTGCCGCATGCCAAATATATTGGACTGTATGAAAGATCCCATTGTTTCTGGGCATCATTATTTGCTATTACGCTCGCAATGTTTGCTTGTGAAACAATTTATTGGAAACTAGTGTGTTTAAGAAGGAGCACTTGACTTGAAATTCAGTTGATTTGGCTTATAATGTCCGAGCTTTAACAGTATGCAGCCTCTAATAATAAATATTTAGGCCCACTGTTTTTTACTTGGCTATGAGGGAATTCTGGTTGTGGAGGAGAATGGGCAGCTCTGGTAGGGAATAAGCAATGGACCTTTCCCTTAGCTTTAACTTTAAATTTTTAGAATTAATTCTGAATTCTTGTCTGAGACATCTGTGATACACGGGAGCATCCAAGTGCCAAGGCTTTTCCTGATGCACGGATGTCCATAAGGAAAGCTGCTGGTGTTCCCCTGAAGGAAGGGGCAGAGCTAAGTTTTGGGAAGGAGATGGGGAGCTCCCAGATAGATGAAGAAAGCGGCAGCTCCCCGAAGGCTCCTGGGGACAGGGGCATTGCCCATCCTGCGCGGTAGCGTCTTTGGGTCCTTGGGGCTCATTTTGAGGACTTTCCCGTGGGTGATGTTGGGATGAAACGTATTCTTTTTCGCCCGCTTTTGCTGTTTGGCAAAAAGAAACGCCTGCTGGAGGCCCTGGCAGCCTGGGAGCTGAGGTCATTGCTGCTCCCCATCCCCGAGGTCTTAGCAGCTTCTCGATCAGGCTCTGCAAGTGCAGAAAGCTGCAGCGCTGCCATAGCCGGGGGCAGCGTCCCCGTCACTTCCAGCGCTCACAGCTGATGTTCTGCCCAAAGATGTTTATCGTAGCCACGAAATTGGGCAGGGAGCACTGGCCGGAGTGGCTCTCCGGGTACCCAGATGACACAGGACACACTTGGTATGCTCAGTGTCATGAGCTTGAGCAATCGCGTTCAATAAATGCTCAGCCAAGTCTACAGGCTGCGAAGCCTTATCGGGGCATGTTAAATACTGCGGTTTCTCGGAGAACTCCGTGTTTCCTTGCGTCACGCTCAGAGTAAGAACAAACTGGTATTTCTGCGTCGAGGTGACAGGAGAGAGCAGCTAACTTACGTAGTCATAACGATGAGAGCGTTCGGGAAAGTCGCCTGGAACGTGTCTTGCTTGAGGATATTTAGGGACAGTGCTTAGGCCGCTCACTGTGTGAAAATCCTTTGGGTTTATTTTAATACGTTATTACTTCATTTTAAAAACTGATTAATCTTTCCAGTTTGTGGGGGTTTAACCCAATTAGAACATTTCAGAAGTCAGAGGCGCTTATTACAATGAACACTTTAAAATACATACTTTTTCAGTAATTCTGAAGTGATTAAACTATCAAAAATACTTACAGGTTTTTTTTCTCCCCTGCCCCCAAATAGCTATTCTTCATATTACAAGTGCAGCGCTCAAGTCGTCTCCTTTGAACTGCAGTTTTTGTTGTACGTTTTGGCTGCAGTGCTATTTCGGAGGAGTCAGCCAACAGGCTTACAGGGCTTTTTGGCTCGAGTTCACTTACCGTTTTCTTGGCAGCTCGGCTTATTTATGCATCTTTATTTCCCTCCCTCCTTCTCGCCTGTCTCAACAGAGCGCTCCCCGCACAGGCCCATCCTGCAGGCCGGTCTCCCCGCGAACGCCTCCACCGTGGTCGGCGGGGACGTGGAGTTCGTCTGCAAGGTCTACAGCGACGCTCAGCCCCACATCCAGTGGATAAAACACGTGGAGAAGAACGGCAGTAAATACGGACCAGATGGCTTGCCCTATCTTCAGGTTTTAAAGGTGAGGCCTTACAGATGCTGGTGGTGGTGATGGTTTCTTTGAAGCATTGAGTTTATTTGATGTAAATCCAGGAATTTTGAGATGAGGGCAAATGAAATAAATAATGTGCCAGGTAAATATTTGGTAGTCTAAATACTTATTTTGCAGCTCATAGGCTCTCTTTTGGTATTCTGAGCTTCCACGGAATTGTCTATCTGGAACTGTTTCAAGCATGATTTAAAAAAAAAAAAAAAAGGAAAAAAGAAAGTCTTAAAGAACATCGAATATCATTGACATGTATTGGTAAGGCATGTCCAAAAAATACCCAGTTGATTTTATTCCGTTTCTTCACCATCTCTATTTCAAAGGCCATTCAGTAACGTAACACTTGCTACCAAAGCTGGGTGGTAGGACGGGGTTCTCTAGGTCCTGCACCTCCAAAGATGTCCATTTTTCACCAACTTGATGCGGCATCTCCGTTGCACCAGGTTGTTCTTTATGGCAGGGGTCCTGTGCAAGCTCCTGCAAGGAAATCCTTCACCGTGAAGTTTTCCAAGTTGGTTCGAGTTGCCCAACTCCAATTGTGCTGGTGGTTGGGGCAGCCAGCTCCCTACCACATCATTCCACCCAGGCGCCTTCCCAGTTCAGATGCTTCTTCCCCTCTGCCCTTTTCTACCTTCTCATGCGATACTTCTGATTTCAAAAAACCAAGAGTTAATGTTGTGACCCTGATACTTGCATGAAGTGGAAGACGTGTTCATATGGCGGTGTTGGTGGTGGGACCATAGACAGATCGATGTCCGTTCTGGGCAGCAGTTACATTGTTCTCCTGTGTTATTGGTCTATTCTAGCATTCGGGGATTAATAGTTCCAATGCTGAAGTGCTGACACTGTACAATGTGACAGAGGCGGACGCTGGAGAATATATTTGTAAGGTCTCCAATTATATAGGGGAGGCCAACCAGTCTGCCTGGCTCTCTGTTCGGCCGAGTATACAAGGTAACAAAGTTTTTTAAAGCAAGCTGGATGTAGAAGCTGGAAAAAATGGTGCTTTGGGAGACTGCAGGCAGCTTGTAGGATAACTCTCTGGCCTTGTGGTATATTTGTAATCCTCCTCTGGTGATGCAACTGGTATCACACCAGCCGCCATGGAAAAATTCCCACAATATTCTGTGTGTTTCGTCAAGAGTGTTTTCTTTGTTCTCTCCTCTACTTGGTGTCTGTTTGTGTTTGTGTTCAGGTTTGTTGCTAATTCTGCGTACTTTGCAATTCACATATAGTGTGTTCATTGAATAGCATAATTAAGATGTAATTAGTGTGTATATTTTTATGTACACATACATATATATATATATGCACACACACAAAATTACATATGTGAAATGTTCATATAAGTACTCACGGGTCAATTTAGTAACTTAAAGCTTCCTACATCTCCTGCAGCTGTGCAGGGTGCATGTCTTTCCCCATTTATTCACCCGTTATTGTGGGTAAAAGCCCATAGTACTGCTAAATTCTGGCAATGATGCAAGTGGCTCAATACAAATAGGATTATTTCCCCATAATGTATTTCAAAATAATGTTTTTATGTTTTTGAATGGAACAAAGGAAAGTAAAAGCTCTCCATTTAAAATAATTTCTTTAAATCTCCATGATAGAGTACTTGATGCTTATGCCCTGTTGTGCCTGTCCTGGGACAGCTGGGAAGTTTCAGGTCTGAAAGGCTCTTAAATGTACTTTTCTCTAAAAGTTTGGATAATCGCTGTTACAGTGATTGTTTGCTGCACAAGCGATGTCGAGCCAGAGATTTAGCAAGCAGAAAGACCAGAAAAAAAATCCTATTTTATTTTTTTTTTAGTATTCTAAGATTTAGAAAAGCATTTATTTCCCTCTCCTTGTTTTTGAACCATTGTGGTCCAGCTTTTCGCCACGTCTGCCATAGCCACAAATGACCTTTTTTGCAAGAGAGTTCGGATTCCTGCCTGGCAATGTGACTCTCCCCTGTGCTTCTGAGCAAGCCACCAAATATTATCAGCTTTGGGATCAAACTGTGGGATTTGGCAAGTCTGCACGGCGCACAGTGCTCAAGTCAGTGCAGTGGGTGATGGAAGGCCTCTAGGCTGCCCGAGCCAGCTACTAAGTTGTGTCTTTTGGAGCAGATTCTGCCTTTTTATTTCCCCCTCTCTGAATATATTTTCATAGCAAATTCTTTTCTCTTAAGCAGGTAACTACATGTGAAGGATACCACATTCTGTCCTACTTTGTTTTCTCTTTGTTTCTCTTTCAACATTCTTTTATTAAAAAAGAAGGAAAGAAAAAAAAAAAAGCTTTGTGGGTTTGTTTTTCCATGCCATTTGATTGCATGCATGTTTAGGTGGTGAGTTAAGTCCGGTGAAGGGTGTTGATTACTTTCTGAGGTGAGCTGGGACCTGTTGGTAAATGGCTTTCGGATGAGGGATTGTGGATGGGGAAGGAGCTTTGCATCTCTCCACCTCTGTCCTTCCAGTGCAAAGCCCTGTGGCTCCATCTCCCTATCCACAAGGATTCTTCCAGTGTCTAGCTTTTTCTCTTTGCTTCCCTCTTTTTTTTTTAGGCTGCCGGTGTTAACACCACGGACAAAGAAATTGAGGTTCTCTATATACGGAATGTAACTTTTGAGGATGCTGGGGAGTATACATGCTTGGCGGGTAATTCTATTGGGATATCCTTTCACACTGCATGGTTGACAGTTCTGCCAGGTATACACTGCTCTCTTTCAGTGGTTTTTCCTCTTTTTTTTTCCCTTGTTGATTGCTGCAGGGTTAGCACAGCTTCTGTCTCAGGAAAAAATGACTTTTGGCTTCTTCAACATCTTTTACAATGATTATTTTTTGAAAACGCGGTTGTTTCAAGCCAGCAAATGCCATATATTCTTGAATATAGCTACAAAAAAATAAAATCTGAAACAAGTGGCATGGCTATTGTGCTTAATTTAATTTTTTTTTTAGCTTTTTTGAATATTCATCAGAAATGCTAAGTGCACTTCCTTAGCATTGAAAGAGATAGCTGAAAGTCCGCACATTAATCATTGTAAACCGTTTGCTGAAGAGAAAATTCAAATTTTTGGAGGGAGTTTTAGGACCGATTTGGCCACGATCATTCCTAAACTCATTTTTAAACTCGTTTTTACCTGTTATCCAAATCCGTTATGAAAACTCTAATTTTAGTGCCAAATGGTTGCGTGCAGAAGCGGTGCCTTCCATATCTTGGGAATCGGCTCTGTGCATCTTTAAACATTGCATGTTCTAAGGAAACAAGTAGTCATTTGCTTTTACTGCAACGCATGCCCTGCTGTACTGCGGTTGATGATGTTTCTGTCCTTAAAAGAAACAAACATCAATGTGCTTTATTGCCTGAAAATTGTTATCAGCTGTTAAAGATGTAACCGTAGTTGGTTCTGACACTGGTTAAATTGTCTCATTTATTACTGTTGGCTCTAATGCAGCTGCCTTGGGAGTTCCTTTGGAAAAATGTGAATAACCTGAGGTTTGCTGGGTCACCTTGTGCTTACCATTTATTAATTGTTAATCCAAAATAAGAGGTACCAAACCTGCATGTGCATATTGCTGAGGTTTGTGAGATGTGATTAAAATGTTCCCACTTTCCACAGATAATTTCTCAGCCTTTATTAACATGTATTGAACAAGATAACGTTATTACATCTCACTCTGTGAGCACCAAGTCTGCATGATTTGTCACTGAGCAAGCAGATAGCACCAATGTAGAACTTGCTTCTGCTAGCAGGGTTTGCATTGCTCAAGTGCTCGAACAGCATATTTTAACCAATTTTCTTGAATGAAATATTTTTTTAAAAACTAAAATGAGGCACAAGGAAATTTCAGCCTGAATGTGCATTGCTTGTAGAGTGACCGCTGATTGCTATGGAATGCTGTTTATCCGGGGGATGAATTCCAGATAAAGGATTAGGGACCGGGTTTGTGCATATAACTGTCTTGAAGATAGTTTCAAAATGGTTTCAATCAGGGTGACGGCTCTGTGGAACCACTCCCGCCAAAATCTGATCTTGTAAACTAGTAACCGCTGATGGGGTTACTTAAAATATACAGCCTTAGCATGGCGGGTAATCCATTAAAATGTATAAGAATACATTTGTTTGTAGCAGCAGTTCAGCTCGCTCTTGGATTTTTCTTTTTATCCTGACCCTCGTTCCCTCAAAGAACCTCAGGACAATTCGGGATCCAGCATGAACTGACAGGAGTCCAAGAGCTGGGCAGCCAGATCCTTGGAATCCTCCTGAAATCCCCAGCCTGGAATTAGCAGCGCATTGAGCGCCTGGTCCATCCCTCTTTCCTTCTGTATTTCAAGATCCAGTGGAAATTTGGCTATACAAGCAATGCAGATTCCAGCCCAAACTTCCATTTATGAGTTTAGAGACGATCCTTTTAGTCTATCTAGTTGAATATCTTCAGATGTGTCTTTAATGTGGTTGAAAGGAATTACAATGCTTGTGAAAATGATTTGGAGTTTAATTTTACAGCAAAATGAATCTCGTTTGAACGCTTTAGTCCTTATTTTCCCTAAAGCTGTATTTGAACACACAATATTGCTACTATGTATATATATTTACCTATAGCAAGCAGACAGTGTTTATGTGTGTATATGTACATGCACAAACACATATACACACATGCACACAGTTGCAAATGGGAAAACTGTAGCAGTGATCAGAGGAATTACTGGCAGGTTGCAAGATGACCTAAAGATCTGCAGTAGTCTCAAAGGCACTGCAAAAATCACCTATCATTTTAGCATTTCTTGTTGCTCCAAGCGCTGTACTGAACATCCTTGTCCTGTGTCCTAACTCTGTGGCATGATTGTTCCCTCCTGCAAACTTCCAATCCAGCTCCTGAAAAAGAGAAGGAATACCCGCCATCTCCAGACTACCTGGAAATAGCAATTTACTGCATAGGGGTCTTCCTAATCGCCTGCATGGTGCTGGCCGTCATCCTGTGCCGCATGAAGAACACCACCAAGAAGCCCGACTTCAGCAGCCAGCCCGCCGTGCACAAGCTCACCAAGCGAATCCCTCTGCGCAGACAGGTAACAGAAAGTAGATAAAGAGTTTAAAAAACCTTTACCAAACCCCTAAGCCAGCGAGTTGAGAGCTTGGAAAGAGGCTTAAGCGAGCGCTAAACCACATTGCAGTAAGGGGTGGGTTTAGTCTAGGAGGCTGGAGTGGGAGGGAAGTGATTGGTAACCCTCAAGCATGGGTCTTAAGGCAAGAAAACCAGGGCAGGGATGTTGGGAGAAATGTAAAATTGGAATATGTTCTCTATTAGCAGTCTATAGATGGAAAAAAATGTATTTGAAGCACTTACGGGCCTGATCCTGCAGCTCCTTGAAGTCGATGGAAAACTTCTTACTGACTTAAGTGAACTTTGGAACAGAATTGTATAGAATTGTATATTTACAGTGTTTCTAAGGTGACTATTACTGTAGTAACTGGGTACCAGATACAGAGAGGTATTTTTGAAGCTTTTTTTGAAGACTTAAGGGGAGGGGAATTCATAGTCAAGCATCCAAAACCCACCTCAAAATAGAAAAGGACCATAATAAAATGAAAACAAGAGCGATCCTAAAGCGGACCTCAGACAGTTTGATTAAGATGCCGATGTTTTTGAGTGAGGAACAAAAGCAAATGTCAGATTTGAAATGCACAAAAGAATGCTGCATGAAGCATATTTTGCAATTTTCCCTGGCAATGAGAGTTTCTGGAGAGGGCAACGTGAGGAGCAGCAAACCAGTCGAACGAGGAACAGGCCTTTGGCTTTGTCACGGGCCAGCACTTGCCAAAGCCGCCCAAATTCCCACATATTATCGTCTACTGAAAGACTCGTTTCTTTTGAAGCTGTGGTTTAATGTGTTTTGCTTATTCTGCAATAGGTCTTCAGAATAGACCTCTAAACCCACAAAATCCACACCCAAATTTCCAACCCTATAGGATTCGGCGGAGGGGAGGTCTGAATTTGAGCCTTTGATTCGCCTCATTATGAAAAATAGGGACCATCTGCAAAATATGAAGCTAAACTTCGGTCAGGGGAGTTTGGATCTGGGACTTTAGTTCGGGTCCATCTCTAGCATTAATACTTTATGCAGGATTTCTACAGATTGTTGAAGTGATTGTGAAGTCTTCAGTGTAGGTAAGGGTTTAAAATTTAGATGCATATTTGCACTGAGTTAGGGTGGGACTAGGTCTTGGCATTTCAAGCAGTCTTACTTTTTTTGTTCCAATTTCTGATTGTTTTTGATCAAAAATGAGACAGAGAAATGCTTTAGCCTTTTTTTTTTTCAGTTTCTATAAGCCTTGAGGTGGAGGACATGAACTTGGTCTGATCTCAAAAATATTTGGTTTATTTTATGAGCAAAAAATGCTAATTCTTATTTTGTAGGACTTTTCCCCCCCACACTCTCTGGGTTTTGTATGTTTACACAGTGCTTCCATTAGCTTGAGAATTACTGGGGAGGGGAGCTGCCTTCAAGTATATCAGAAGGAGTTATGAGAAGTCCTCAGCTCAATTTACACGTGTCTCTCTGCCTAAAATTCTATATGTGGCTGCATTTGTGCAGATTTGCAAATACTGGACACTTAACCAGAGAGAGAGAGAGATGCATAGATTACTGCTCACATAAAAGATATTTATTAGATTTCTGCCTGAATTTGAAAGCATCATAATGTCCCAAAGATGAGTTGATGCCAGAAAAAATACTGAAGAGACCTTTGACCATCTTTGTTATCCAAGTTTCTAGGTTTTGGTGTGAGCTCAGTTGTCTCAGTTGGGAACGGTTCCTTGAGGGGATGGTGTTATTGCAGTGCATGAGACTTCAGTGCCAACTGCTGCCCTCAGTTTAGTTATTTATCATTAAATGATGCAATATGGAACTTCTCCAAAGCCATTATTTTCACAGAGGAAAAGTCTCTGGCTTATGACATGCCTGTCAAATCAGTTTTTATCAGTTTTATTTGGTGTTTTCAAAGCAAAAATGTCATTTTGCTTTTAAAAGTGGGACTGTTCCTTTGAAAAACAAAAAATGTGTGAAAGAATCTTATTTCCACCCCCAAGCAAAAATTCCACTAATCTCAATTCTCCTGAGGACTTTTATATTAGCACAAGTTTCTCATTCGAGGGATCTCTGCTCTCATGTCTTCATACAGGAAAATAGCTACTATAAGTTTTTAAGGAAATCTGTATTTGATGGCTACATGGGCTATATCCCGAATAGTTTTATAGATGACAGGAGGTGGAATATGCTCCTTTGCCTCTGCACTGCATGGGGAGGAGTAGGAAAAGTGGCCAAGCTGTAAAAGGGGCAGGTGAGAATGAGAGGGGAAACGCTCATGCCAGGTCACTTGTGTGAGCCCAGCAGAGAAGCAGGGCCAGGTAGCCTCGTGTGCTGGGATTCCAGTGAAATGAGACCATATATTGGGGAATTCTTGATATTGTTTTCGAAGCGCTTTGCTCTTAGGTCAAATTCCCCAAGGATCTGGATATGAAAATAATCCCGGCGCAAGGGGAGGCATTTGCATGACTGCGATGCCATCTTGTCTAAGCGGGATAAGCGTCTTGCTGAGCAACATATGGTTTAGTTTGCGGGCCTGGATTCTCATACGTTGACTATTTAGTCTGAGCTACTACAGAGTTTTATCATTCCCCACATGCAGGCATTTTTTTTCCTGCCAAAATGCGGTTCTTTTAACATTCATAAGAAGGGTCACGATGAAGTCAAGAATGATCTGCTCCCTCCCCCT
Organism: Crypturellus undulatus; assembly: GCA_013389825.1. Taxonomy (NCBI): domain Eukaryota; kingdom Metazoa; phylum Chordata; class Aves; order Tinamiformes; family Tinamidae; genus Crypturellus; species Crypturellus undulatus. Next base: position 56,005 of record VWPW01021481.1, read on the forward strand.
GCAATCCTCAGCCTCAGTGGGATCTAGTGCTGGATTTTAGAAAGGGGAACTGCTCACAGGGAAACGCAGCAAGCAGTTTCTCTTCTTTCTGTAAAAGCATTAATTTATATCTACCGTGAGTGTAAAGGTTAATGGGAAACTGTAGTAGGATGTGTTGCAAGGTGTTTACCTTAATACGTATTTTAGCTTTATTCTTGGGTTTCTCTGTACAGAAAATGTTGATTTGCTTAGTACTATTGGCTGTTATTTTTTGTTATGTTTAAAAGTTTTGGAAGAAATTCTTCATGGGGTTGTTTTAAATGTAATCTTTGGTTTCAAGTAATGAATATGCCTTAAATATTTTTAGATATAGTCTCTCAATGAGCAGTTTCTGTCAGGCTTTATGTCAACATCTGCTTGCATTCCTTACTAATTGTCCCTATATAGATATATGCATATGCCTCCAAATGAACTTTTCCAGCACAGCCTTCAAAAAAACCTGACAGTTGTAGGAAATCACTGCATGGCTGCTAAAATCTCACAGCACGAGTGCCAGAAGTACAGATCTGAGCTTCAGGATACGGTATAAATCACAAGTGAAGGAGAACACCCTTCATAATCAATTACAGACAATTACACGCTGCTCTGCAGCTGATTTTGCCACATGGCACTTAAAGGCTCCAGCAAAGACTCATTTGAGTTTTGAATGTCCCACTGCTTAGAAGTTGTCACATAAAACTTGTAAAGCATTATCTCAAAGCTGAGCGAATGCAGTGCCTTGGCCAAGGGACAAGCTCAGTTCAGATGGGGATGTCACAGCGCATCGGGGCTCACATCTGGAGGCGACAGGCTTTTCTCCTTCGGGAACTCACTATGGCCTTTGCGGTGCCCGTTTCCTATAAAATTTGAATCTTTACGTAGCTGCAACCAAAGAGTTTTGCCTGCGCGATTGCACTCTGCAAAGTCCTGTATGAAAATGAAAAAATGGAAACTAGAAATAGCAGAGAAGTGAACTTCAGGGGAAGCGCTGGGGGACAGAGGTTGCCACGTTGCACGTTCCTTAGTATAGACCTGGTTCCTTTCATGAAGTGGCATTTCATAAATCCATTGCAAAGTCATTAAAATGAGGAAAAAATAAGTAAAAGTCTAATTCTGGGCCTGGTTCTCAGGCTGAGTTGCCATGCATCTCCTGGTGAGACCTTCAGCAGGAGGGGTCCGCTCTGTAGACTGGGCATAGCAGCATCTCTCAGAACTCTGTTCAATATTCATTTACTGCTTGATTTAGAGTTACATAGTTTGCATTAATAGCATCTTATTATCATATTCATCATCCTCATTGTGCCTGGTACTTCCCTGAAAATAAATGCTGGCTCGGATGATGGTGGGATGGGTGAGGGTGAAGGTGTCCCATCTTACCTATTGGAGTGCTTGGCCTTGTATGAGCAAGGCATGAGCAAGGAGGGAGTTCCTGATATCAGGGAAGATCTGTTGTTCAGCTCCAAAACCGATTACCAAGTTTAATATTTTGAAAGGTTGAATGTTTTGAGTCCTTTATATCTTCTTCCTTATGAAACCTCTTTCCAATTGTAGTCTGCTCTTGGAAAAATATGTCAAGAAGCCAGACACATTTGATGTCATGTTAAAAACTTGAGTACGTTTCCCTGAAAAAAGGCCTTTTGAAGCAAAACATTTTGTCAAGGTCATGAAAAATTTATCCAAGAACCTTAACCTTGTTGTGTCAGAATACTTGGTGTAAGAGCATGACATGGTTGTAAAAGCTTTCCAGACCCATCCTGGGAAGGTAAAGTGATTTAGTGTCACTCTAGTTGTTAATTGGACCTAATATACAGGAGCATTGAATTAAGCTCTCTGATGTCACAGAAAAAAGAGGGTTTTGCATTTATATTATTGTGTGTCACTGATTTGCGCTTTGCTATTAGGATGTTTGTTTCTAATTGCTTTTTTGTGTTATATTATAAGACTGATCTGTGGAACAAATATGAAAGAATGTGTAGCCTGGTGACACCTTTCACAAGCAGTCGGGGTGTCAGGGTTGGCTACGGGTGATACAAAGACCAAAGCCCTAGTTACACTGAGGCTGCCCCTTTGGGAAGGGTCCGTGCTGGGTGACAAGGACATCCTGCAGCTGATGGGAGCACCCGGACTGGTGACGGCGAGAGGACCCTCGGGCTGCCCAGGCCCAAGGCACAGAGGCTGCTGTGACCTGAAGAGAGAAGGAGGATTCCCACGTCCAGGAAGGGCCAGAGTGGCCATAAATTCTTTTTTGTTTTGTCTTCACGTTCCCTCGAAATAGAGGTTGAAGGAGAGCAGGTTGCTCTTTGCAGGTTTGGGGAAAGTGCCTTGTGGAGAATATACCATTTATACAAAAAAAATATATAAATATATATTTTTTGGTATAAATATATATATACATATATATATATTATATTTTTTTTTGGCTTGGATGTGGTAGCTGGTGCCTCTGTTTTCATAGCCATTGTCATTAAATATTCATTTGATGTTCAAAGGAAGATGCATTGATGTTGAGCTTGCTGAGAAATCCTATTCCAAAAGTTTGAAATGGAGGAAATGGGATTATTTTTATGAACGCTCTCCACATTGCATTTAGAATCTTTACTAAACAGTATAGTTAAGGGAATGCTTTTTTGAAGTATCCCCAAACAAATGTGATGGCTTTTAGATACTTTTGATGTTAAACACTTAAAAATATGTGAAAGGATCCTACAGCCTTCGTGGCAATTTATCTGGAGTCAGTTCTGTGCTGAAGGGAGGGTAAATATACTAGAATAGTTCACTAGAAGACTGTGGTTTCAGCCACCCTTTTCCCTGATACCAGTGACAGAAGCTGGCTGGGTTATCGCGTTCTGCGGTTTCCAGCTCCTGGATGAAGGTTACATGTCCCCCTTTTTTCTGCATCTTGTATTGCAAAACCAGGTGTCGGCCGACTCGAGCTCCTCCATGAACTCCAACACGCCGCTGGTGCGGATCACCACGCGCCTCTCCTCCGCCGCCGATGCGCCCATGCTGGCAGGAGTCTCGGAATACGAATTACCAGAAGACCCAAAATGGGAGTTTCCACGGGATAAGTACGTAGTTTCTATCCCTTAATACTGCCTATTTGCATCCAAGAAATGTGACACTGAATGAAGAGGAAGCTTCTTTCCAAGTATCTCCCAGTTTTTCTTTAGCTAAAAGAAACTCCAAGTAATCTGAATCGTCTCAGAAGGTCCAGATTCAATCAGTTCCGTTATCTGAGTGCAGTTTGTTTTAATAGAAACTGCATTTTCTTTACCTGACACCTGAGATTTATTTTCAGATTTCTTGTATTTTTTTCAGATACCCTGTGAAATGTAACTTCTCAGTTAGTGAGACATAAATCTGAAACTTTATTCCAAATGTAGGTGATCTAACCAAGAACAGATATCAGCACACATGCCTTGTTGAAGGACAGTCAACATTTGCCCATCGTACATTAAACCATGCTGCTTAATGATTGCTGTGCTTAATGTTTAAAAAAATAGGTCATATATATAATGCCATGCTGGAAATCAAGGAAATTTAGATCATAATATTACACAATCTTGTTCTTACTGAACCTTATTGGGTATGTTTTTGTATTAGCTTGTGTTAATGGAAATAATTTTTGATTTATTAGAATATTTTGCTTATTTTATGTATCTATGTAATAGACCTCTCTGCTTGAAACCTAGTAATTTTCAAGCAGGGCTTTTTGAATTCTGCATTCAAAACTATGTAGCTAAATAATATTTTCTTCAAAAATGAACTACAGAGTAGTCCAATCAAAGCCTTAACTATATTTTTCATATAACATGGATATGTAAAAGAGAGTTAATGTTAAAACAGGTAGAAACATGATTATGTACTGAAGTTAATACTAATTTTAAGAAGTCTTTAGATGGCTTTTAAAAAATAACACATTCTATCATGAACAGTTTTCCTTGAAAGCTCTCCACCGTAACTCTTAGATGGAGGAGCTGTAATTTTGAGCCTTCTGACAACTGTTCTGGAAATTATTTTAATTATGTAGCTGAAAACTGGTGCAAAATGTTGTAATTGCCACCTGCAGTATAGTCAACAGTGGGGGCCTGTATACATACTCTTGTCAGCCCATACCCTAAGGGGATCCACTAAATGTGGAAAATTTTAGAGTGCTAAACATTTAAAACCAACCTTGAGCACAAATGTAGGTGGAGCAGATTTCCAATGAAAGGAGGCTATTTAGAGGCGGTTTATTAGGTTGGGGGGCAGGAGGCACACAATGAGGGGTTTGTTACTCTAGGCCTAGCAGGGCAATAGCACATAAATTAAGCAGTTTCCAATGCAAATGTTTGTCCTCTGCCAAGATCCTAAATTCAATTTTCGTTCTGGATAAATGCAGGATGACCTCAGCATAGCATGCGCTGCCCTTCGGTCTTTGCACCTTTTTAAAGCAGCATTTGCTTTAGAAACCAATCCAAAACAGATTGAGGAATTCGCACTAATGCTAAGACCACATTTAGAAAGAGCCTGCGGACTCTTCCACGGGAGGAAGTGTCATTCGGGATTTTTCTCTTGCTTGGCCAAGCAGATAAGTGAGATTTTCAAATCTTTTAGGCTATTAGACCAGGGCATCACCACCCTTACCCCGTACTTTGATGGAAGGAGGGATAAGTCAAAGCTCCATGCTTTGAGAACCAGTCCCTATGTGTATTTTGATACCTGCGTTTGGCCATGGAAAGACAAGACCTTGAGAAGTCTGATATAAGAAACGCTCATCAGAGTCTGACCACTATATCGAGTAGTGCTACGAGCATCAAACTCCCTGATTTCTGCCCTCTCACTGCCTCTGCAGTTAAGTAGTATTCCGTGCGACTAAAGCACTCAGGATCTGGCACTGGTGCTTGCACTGGCACCAGAAGCTTTGAAGTTTCTGCTTTAGTTTCTCCTTATTCTCATAAAGCTGAGGCTGAAGTCCCCATGCCAGCTGAGCACATTGCACAGCCAGGTACATGCTCCACACAAGGCATTTTGCTCATGCTCTTGACCCTCTTAGTGACCATTCTTTTTAAGAGATTTCTGGCACTCATAATGTGATTATTGAATTGCAGTTTCCTCCAGGCTCAGCTATCCGTTTTTCCAAAAAAAGAAGGCTGTTTGGCCACCGCATCATCCCAAAGAAGGAGGGGTGCAGTAAGTACCCACAGCTGGGCCCAAACGTGAACCCTCCTGGGCTGCTCCCTCCATCATGCCCAAATCCTCCGTCTCAGGAGCTGTTCATGGCCCACATCCCCTAGCACAAAGTGAGAAGGAGAGTTTGGATCTAAAATTAAGTTCCCTCAAAGAACGTCTGACTGTTTCCTTTCCGTCTGCGCCGTGCTGTTATATCATAGGAGCCCGTGCTATTTAAAACATCCCTCTGGTTTTGATACCACCCTTTACCACACAAATCATCAGCTGCCTGAAAGCAAACACATGGCAGCGCACACAAAGAAGCCTTTCTTTCATCTCCTAGCATGAAAAAGAAGAAAAACGGCCCTCTTACAATGACATGAAAAGCTCGCGTGTTGCTGGCTGCTCTGACATCCTGAATTTTAGTTGCCTTCCTTGGCTTTTCCAAGCGCTGCGTTGTGTGCTCTGCATATCCGACCAGCGAGCCATCAAATGCAGCCTCTGTTATTACAAGGAGGAGAGCTTAAAACCTGGCTTTAGTAATCGATCTGCCTGTATTAGATGCTCGCTATACTGTCACTAAGAAAACATACTGCAGCGTGCGTGAAAACCAGCGCGCACCCCGAGTCTCATTAGTTCCATATGATAAGTGCCTCACGCCGCAGCAAGCTGCCGAAAGCTTTTTATATTTAGCCCTGGAATTTCACTGGCTCCATCCTTTCCCCAGATGCTGTGTGTTAATCCCCTGTTTGCACCTCCAGGCTGACGCTGGGTAAGCCCCTTGGGGAAGGTTGCTTTGGGCAAGTTGTCATGGCCGAAGCGGTGGGAATCGACAAAGACAGGCCCAAAGAAGCGGTGACTGTGGCGGTGAAGATGTTGAAAGGTAAGAAAATTGGCTTATTAGGGATCAAGACGGGCGATGTGCAGGTTTTTTTGCCGCAGAAAGTTTCCTTTGTGGCATCCGAGCTCTGTCATTGCGGGAGGGTCAAAGTGCGCATAGTTGACCTCAGCCTTCAGCGGTCTGTAGTGTAAATCTGGCTCCTGACAGCCTGTTTATCTTTAGCCGTGGGTATTTGCAAGCCAATAGAGGTATTAGGATTCCCTGGGTCGCCCTGCTTTTAGTTTTGCTCACTGCAGAGGTGCTCAGTGTGTAGATTCGCTCTGTGCGTCCATTCACTGCAGCTGGTAGGTGCTGTTTATTTTGAATTTAACTGCTTAAATTTGAGGAACGGTATAGGTATAAGTTGTTTAATTACTTAATTAGTTGTTTCATTAGTTGTTAAAGACAGCATAATTTGTCTCATCTTAGTGTGTTGCTTCAACATAATGTGACTGAAGAACTGGTNTTAGTTTTGTTCACTGCAGAGGTGCTCGGTGTGTAGATTCGCTCTGTGCATCCATTCACTCCAGCTGGTAGGTGCCTGTTGATTTTGAATTTAGCTACTTAACTTTTAGGAAAGGTATAGATATAAGTTGTTTAATTGCTTAATTAGTTCTTAAAGACAGCATAATTTGTCTCATCTTAGTGTGTTGCTTCAACATAATGTGACTGAAGAACTGGTTAGTCTATCAGAGAGACTGAGATTACTGTCATTAGGACGTTGTATAGCTTTGCATACCGGAAAGCAAATCCCATATTCTGCGTGTTGAAGCCCACATGTTTTACACCAGCTGGTGATCCTTAAAATTCAAGCTGGAGCACTGCAAAGTAGGAACTGATCTTCTCTCTTGTGCAGATGATGCTACAGAAAAAGATCTATCCGACCTTGTGTCGGAGATGGAGATGATGAAGATGATCGGGAAGCACAAAAATATCATCAATCTCCTTGGAGCCTGTACCCAGGATGGTGAGTAGAGAGAAGAAAGTAAACCAGGACTTTCAAACAGGTCGTTAAAAGTCTCATTAATCATCATTTTTCAGAACTTTTTAAGGAAACAGTCATGCTGTGATGGGATTTTTAGCTATTTCCCTAGCTTAGCAGCAGTATTTTAACTTCTGTCTCTGATTATAAAGGCACATTGCAGCTTTAATATGAACAAAGGTAGTATATCATGTTTCTCTAATTTCTTGCTGTAATGAAAATAGAAATTTTACAGTGGTTTTAGCCATATTTGTCATTCTGAATTGTGTCAGTCCTGCTTTAGTAAAACTTGTATCCCTTAAACTTGAATTGAACAATTTTGCTCTCTAAATACCACTTTTTGGGGGGGAGGGGGAGGTTGTTTGTTTTGTTTTGTTTTTTTGGTGTTTCTCATTTTGCCCTTTGCCATTATAATGGCATTTTTGCATTGACATTGCTTGCTTCTCAGATGATAGCATGGTCTGGAAGGACAACGAAGTCTTGGCCTCCTTTTCCCGGCCGTGCTTACTGATTTCACAGTAAATAAGCGAGTTGCATCAAGAAATGTTTATAAACCATGAAAAAGTTCTTTATTTAAAATGGTTTTGGCCTTATTCCCCTTTTCACACGATTCTGTTTCCCCGAAGGTCCCTTGTACGTGATAGTGGAATATGCTTCCAAGGGCAACCTGCGTGAGTACCTGCGGGCACGCCGCCCCCCTGGCATGGAGTACTCGTTTGACATCAACCGGGTACCAGAAGAGCAGATGACATTCAAAGACTTAGTGTCTTGCACATACCAGTTGGCAAGAGGCATGGAGTACTTGGCTTCGCAAAAAGTAGGTAGCAACTCAGCAAATATTGCACAAAGAACTCGGTACATATTTGTTTGGCACTTTTTTTAGTTGAGGTTTGTTCTCTTCTCGTTTTTGTTGAAGAATGTGCTGGGAGAATGACCTTTTCCCAACGAGTTGCACAATCTGTGCCCTTGAAGATCAAGGGGAAAACTCATATACAAAGTTTCATTCTTGGGTTTAACAACATTGTCAGAATTGATCACTGATGATCAATATGAATACAAGTCTTCACTCTGAATTCATAGCATAGGTGCTCACTTGATTATACAAACCACAGTGCTCCACTTTTGGGACAAAAAGGCACCGTTTGCTTTCTGCTTCCTGAGAAATCTACTGAATCAGCTCATGTAGTGATGTAAAGTAAATTAATTCTGTTACTGAAAGGATCTGAGGAATGATAACAGGGTTGAGGAGATGACAAGATACCTGGGCACAAACTGTGAATGGAAGAGGCAAAAATAAATGCAGTAAATAATCAGTCACTCTAATTATGTGTTTCACTTAAAACTGGTATTTGTCAGAAGAGCAAGTTTGTTGAAAGAACTTATTTATTCTTTCACATTCCTAGACACTTATTTCTTCAAATTTTCTTCAAACATTTCTTCAATACCTCAATTAAATTGTAATTATAGAATCCTAAATAGCCATGTGTAACAAACTCTCTAAACATATTGTGGATACAAGGAAGACAGTCATGGATACTCTGAGTGTGTTTGGACAAGTGTCTATGCCAGGCCACTGGGTTTTGGTGCTAAGTATTTCCTGCAAGGTGCTGAGTCAGCAGGGGGATTTATAGTGATTCCTGGTTGTGTCTGACCCCAAGTATGGAGATGTTTTTAACCAAAAAAGAGAGCTGAGTGTAACCCCTCGGTCCTCGTGGTTGCTTGAGAGATGCGTGCATGATATCAGAATAATGGAATAAGTGTGGGCATCATATTAGGTACACCAAGGAGAATATCTAAGATTAATGAAGCGCTGGATTGGCAATTAGCCATGTCCCAGGTTAAAAAAAAAAGAAACAAAACAATTGTGAAAGAAATCTTTTTAACTGCCAAATCTTGAGGACAAACGTCCACCTGAGAAGCTCTGAAATCCTTGTTGTAGGGCACTGCCAAGAGGGTGTGTGCTCATACAGATGCTCACAGAGGCATTTCATCCCCATTCAGTCCTTTTCCAGCAACACTTGTTCAGGGCAGTGCTGAACCTGAGCGTGGGGCATTGCACAACTCGGGGTGAAGAGGGAAAGCAAAGCTGTGCGTTCCGCTTCTTCAGATAGCTCACAAATTATGTTTGTGTTTCACTAGCTTTTTGTCTCCTTAGAGAGTCATTTGCTGAGCTGGAATAATAAAAGGGCTGGTCTTCTCGTGGTATTTTCACCATGCAAGAACTGAAATACTGTGAGAAGAGCAGTTTTCTTGCTATTTCAATGCAGTAAAGGGCTCATTGAGACTTAAAGAAAAATCACAGAAAAAATAAATGCAAACACAACCATCTCAGAACATAACTGTAANTTTCACCATCCAAGAACTGAAATACTGTGAGAATGAAATACTGAAATTTCTTGCTATTTCAGTGCAGTAAAGGACTCACTGAGACTTAAAGAAAAATCACAGAAAAATAAAAATGCAAACACAACCATCTCAGAACATAACTGTAATAGGTGAAAGAAGAGCTTTGGGTGCATGCTGCAATTTTTGCCTGGTACCTTGCAAACAGGATACCATTTCTACATGGCCTGGATGGCCAGCCCAGCGCAGAGCAGAGACTCTCTGGACTTGCTTTGCCCATGGGGGTTAGGAGAGCTCAGAGAGTTTCCAGGGCAGGTCACAACGCAAGAGAGAAACTAAACTGGCTGGTGTAAAGAACTGTGGTTTGGTCCAACGTGCCTGTGCGCATGCTGAAGGAAGGAGGACACACAACGTGTAATGCAAAACGGAGGAGTAAAAATATGATATCTTACTTGGAAAGAAGCAGGATATCCTGGGGAGATTCCCCAAGCACCTTGAATTGCTCCTAGTAAGTCTACTTGAACATAGAAGCAGTGCCCAGAGCAGCACAACTCCCTTCCAGTGTTGAGAATATCAGTTGCAAATGTCTAGCAGAACACAAAGAAAATGTAAAATATGATATATATAGATATAGATATAGATATGTATATAGATATATAGATATATAGATATGAGAACGTAACATATTTAGTTTCAGTGTCAGCTCCATTCAAAAAGCAAGCCCAGGCTACTTTTTTCCTTTTGATAATTAAGTTGCTATAGTGCTATGATTGAAGTAAATACACACACCCTAGACCTCTGCTTTAAAATTATATACAATACATCTGTCTCTTTTTAAAATCTTCCTTATTAAAAATGGCTGCAGTGATCCAGAATGTCAGGTTTTTAGCTCTGTTGATCCAGTATAATTTGAGGAGCAGCATCATAAAGCTCTCATTAACAGCGTTTGTAATGAAAATGCTGCAATATGTGTGCCCAGGCAAGGGTAGCCAAGAGTGAATCACAAACGGCTTGGAACACGCTGATCACAACCCAGGCCTTCAGCCTTAGCAAAATATAAGTCTTAAAAAATAAAAAATAAAAGCTTTTCTAAGGTTTAGAAATAATTTCAACCTTTTTTTCAGTGGGATTTTTCTTCTCTTTTTCAGTGTATCCATCGAGACTTAGCCGCAAGAAATGTTTTGGTAACTGAAAACAATGTGATGAAAATCGCAGACTTTGGCTTAGCCAGAGACATCAACAATATAGATTATTATAAAAAGACTACTAATGTAAGTGGATGGTTTTCATATCTCTGGAAACAAGAGTTTCTTTCAGGGTTCACTTCAAAATTGTGATCGTAATCCTAATGGACTCCTTGCACAGCAGCCTAGCCTTTAATCACAGAAAGAAAACAGGGATTAAGAACATAAGCATTTCTATCCCCTTTTGCAGTAACAGTTAGTTAAAAAGATAACTCAGGAGACTATTTGTTATATGATTTATTATAAATTTTAAAGTGTGTTTGTCTCATATAGCTTTATGCATTTTGCCTGTGTTTGGTTGTAAAGCAATTACTGCAGCAGTATAAATAGGTGCTATAAGTTGAGAAAATTGCTTTTTGCTCCTCTGTCACCGTTTAGCTCTTTAACCTGTACCAAATCAAGACAGTAAAAGGTTTCAAATGTAGGTGTTTATTAGAGGTGCTTGGTTTGGAACACCTTTACAGCTCTCAGATCTTGATTAATTATGTTTTTACAAAATGTTAATTATCAGTCATGCTAAGTGGCTTATTTGTGAAATATAGCACTATGTGATTAGTGGCAATTTAATGGAAACACTTGTCAAAAGGCCAAGGAAGCAGGTAGAGCTGTGTTGGCACTGCAAGGGGTTAAACCCACCTTGTTTCCAACTTGCTGTGATTCCTGGCTCGGAGCAGGACCCAATTCTGTGCACAGCCCCAGGCTGAACAGCAAAGCAGAATCCTGGAGCTCAGCGCCTAGCTTCGTGCTGCAGGCCTGGTTTTCAGAGGAATTTTGGCATTTTTGCCTTTAAAGAACCGTAGTAGAATCATCTTTTCTATACTGATCTCCCTACCCTGACGTCCTTCTAGAAAACAATCTGGAGACTTGTGGGGGTGCTCTCTGTGCTTTTAATTTTATCTTAAGTGTTTATATCCATTTTCCTTAACTGTCTGCAGCCGATTTTACTATTTTTTTCTTAAAATTGTAGAAGTATATTAGCCTTAGCAGGCTGATCCCTCAGAACTGATTAATCTTTTAAAAGTTCAATGTTGAATCAATCTGTAAAACATCCTGAATTAATTTTTCATTCCTTCTCTCCCCTCCAAATCCATAGGGCCGGCTTCCTGTAAAGTGGATGGCTCCAGAAGCTCTGTTCGACAGAGTTTACACTCACCAAAGTGATGTGTAAGCAACTTTGAATGTTTTGGGGGAGGGCGCGGAGCAAAATTCTATTTATTTGAGTTTCTTAATGTTTGGAGTATCTTTACATGTATTTTCTTCTTGTCCTTTAAGCGTTTTCATTCTGTGTTTCACATATTAATAGATGGAACAGGACATGCCCTTAGAAAGTGAGGATTTTATGGTAGACTGCTAACCAGTGCTCTGTTACTAATCTGCCCGGCTTCAAAGCACATGAAAGGTGGAAAACTCTAACCTCCTTCTGTCAGTGCGGAAGTTTCCCCCCTTGAACTTATTTACGGATGTGCAGCTACAAAGAGTCTATCTAATTTGCTTGGCTTTTGGCATATTCTGCACTTCCTTCAGGTTTAAGAAAGAAAGAAAGGAACAAAGAGAGAGAGAGAAGGGAAAATAAAAAGAAATAAAAGAAGAAAGACTGAAAATTCTTGTCTTAAGTTTCTTCTGATATTGCATACAGTAAAGCATGGAATGAGCATGCTAGGAAGGTTTTCTCTGATTTTAGAAATCGTGTTTCCCTGCAGTATTTTGCGTGTTAAGGGTAGGAAATCACTGGACTCTGACACGTCAAGATCATTTAATGTGTGTGCACAGTGCAGCGTGGCTGATGCAACCTTTCAGGGTTTATTCTGCTTCCTATTAAAGTTTCCTAGGCGAATCGACAGTGCTCATGTGCACTGTACTTTAAGGAGTTTTTTTTTATATACAATGCAGATGAAGATCCCACGTCCTCTGTTTCTGCAAGAGAAGCTGCTAACCGTAAAGGGCGGGATGCTTCCCAGAGCAGGTGTAAATTAGTGCGTGTCAGTGCAGGGTTAGCACAAAAAAAGAACAGTTTGGATAAAATAATAGAGGGTATCTGCTTTAGCCAGGGTGCTCTCTTTGGGACCAGCAGTTACTTAGGATTTTCCTGCAGATCTTTACATTTACAAACAAACTCTGTAGTCAGTTTAAGGGCAGATCACACTTAATTTTTAAAATCACATCTTCCAGTGCTGGAGCTTCGCGGCTCCCGTCCTCATGGTGGCTTTGAGGAGTGCTAAAGATAATATTATTGCAAGTTGGTGCATAGAGTTTACTGTAGAGCTCGTAGGGCTGAGGAGACGTTCGGAGCCAGGCCAGGTTTGTGCTATTGCTCACCTGGCAGCGCGGGTTGCCAAGGAGCCGTCACCGCCAGCGGGACAAGACGAGGCAGCTCTGAAGACGGCAGGGAGGCAGAACGGGCTGGAAATCGTCCTCCTTTGTCTGCTGACAAAAGTTACTCAAACTGAGCATAATGATGCAAAATATTCTCCTTTGCAACAACCTTCTTATTTCCAAAATAGCCCAGCACGTAGTTGCAAACCCACTTAGCTGTGTGAGTGTTCTGTACATAATTAAACGGGGAGTTGCAGTTCTTTGCAGACTGTGGAAATTGGGGTGCTTGGAGCACACCGGGAGGAGCCTATGGACGTCTCTGTGGTCGTGTCCGGGTCAATCCCTATTCAATGTGCTGCTTTTGCACCCGATGCACGTTGCAGATTGATCACAGAGTCATAGAATCATAGAATGCTTGAGGTTGTCTCCCTTGGGTTTGTCAGAGAAGAGCAGGAGCCTGGAGATGAGTTTGAGTCTTGGAGACTCTAACTGGTCTGGGGACAGTCTGCGACTAGATCCTGATCCACTTCTTTCCTATTGAGTAAACCCCCCAGAAATGCTGCTTATAACAAAATAGGAGAGATCGGTCTGCCAGACTGGCAGAATCTGGCTCTTAAGCCAACAGGACGTACTCGGGAAGTAGCAAGACACAACTTTTTGCATCTCTCCTGAAAGAGATTTGTTTTCAACATTAAAACACATTTAATACTGAAGTGTTTCCTCTTTCTTCTGCAGATGGTCCTTTGGTGTTTTAATGTGGGAGATCTTCACGTTAGGAGGATCGCCCTACCCAGGAATTCCAGTGGAGGAACTTTTTAAGCTGCTTAAAGAAGGGCACCGAATGGATAAACCTGCCAACTGCACCAATGAGCTGTAAGGAGCCTTATTTTCTGCACAGGGATTGAGGGGACCAACCCGTACGGAATTCACCCAATTGATGCTACCCCAGGCAGACTCTAGAAATTTCCAAATTACACGGGTTCTGGACACAGCAAAATACATTGGGAAGCTTCTCCTTTAATATAACATTAACCACTGGTGGCAATAAGAATGTTTTCAGTTTCCGACATTTGAGTAGGGCCCTTGACTATTTCGCCGTTTAAATTTCTTGACTTTTCAAAGGCCGTTGTCTCTACCATGACAAAAGAAATGAAATGAAACACCATGGAGATTGCCCGGATAGAAGAAAGATGTCGAGTCTCATCCACCAAGTTGTAATTTAGAAACTGGGCAAGAAGAGATCCAAGAATAGGGACAGGAGTGAGGGTATTTCTTGGCTTACAGGACAACAGTTGACCCATGAGTAGGGCTGTGGGTGCTGACTGTGTTACTTCTCATAAATAGCAATGTCTGTGTATGAAAAGGTTTGCGAGAACAACATGTAGTTTTAATTAACCCAAGGAAATATTTATTTATTACAGCTATATGATGATGAGAGATTGCTGGCATGCTGTGCCTTCACAGAGACCAACTTTTAAACAGTTGGTAGAAGATCTGGACCGAATTCTTACTCTCACAACGAATGAGGTAGGTAAATGGCTTCTCTTCATAAGCGGCAGATGAGACCATATGGTTCAGGAGACGGATGGAATTTATTCATTTACAAAATATTGCTGTAGTTCTCTTGTTCTGTTTGTCACTGTCCTCCAAGGTTACACGCAGCTAAACTATCTATCCTATGAAATCCTGGGTTTCTGGCCAGCATGCCTTGATTTACGTAACTAAACAGAAACACATCTTTCAAATGTTTTTGTTTATTTCTCTGTGCATCTTTTGATGTTTGCAGCATAGCGTATAGCAGGGCTACATGTGGCAGGTTGGGAGGCAGTGTTTATATTTTAACATGAGTTTTGCATGAGGGAGGGAACCAGAGTTCGTGCTGTTTTTCATTTTTCAACTCCGTTTGATTCCCAGCTATGATATGTAGGTCAGAAGAGGAGTAATCATCAATGACAGATTTCAGATTATGTGCCTGAAAGTGAATTAGGTTCATGGAAATAGCTCTCTGTGGAGGGAATGAGGACCCACGGGGAATGCAGAAGCAGCCATGCAATTATCCAAAGGTCCTGCCTAACACTGCTTTGGGTTGGGTTATAGGCATACAGAAAGGGTTGATGTGCACAGTATGCTTTAGAGGGCTGAAATATTATTAGTCTTAGCAAGGAACACATTGATTAGCATGTTCATCCAGGGAGCAGTTCTCTTAGCAGTAAATCACAGGCACCTGTGAGGAAATTCACACCGGTAACGGGGATTGTAATCCTTTTCGTAGAAACTTGTCTTGATAGAAAGTGCTTGGTGTCCCACAAGCATTTTGCAAATTCTGATTTTTTCTGAGAAATGATACATAAATAAAAATAACAGAACACTTAAGAGGAAAATGCCAGAATAACTTGTTTATTTCTAAAATTAAGCTTTCTAATTTGATATAATCTTAGGACTTCTTTATGAAGGCAAAAAAGTAGAAAAACTTGTGTGGTTCCTTTTGTGTGAATCCCCAACATTACCTCCTTATTTTTCAGAAATGCAAGAAAAATTAAAAAATCATGTGTTAAGCGGCTTTGTGAAAGCTTGTGTGCAATAAAGATGAGGGGGAATCTAAGTAAAGGGATGCCATTATTTAGGATGATCATTTTGCCAGTAGGGTAGACTAACCTTTCTGGTTGAAAAAGATCATTTAGCTTTGATAGTAGCTGTAATTTCTCTGGATTCTGTTTTTAAGGCTTATTCTGAAAAGTGGCACCTTCAAGAGTGGCTCAGAGATGACGCAGGAATTTGTGCTCCCTACTGAGTCAGTAACATCACTTTCTGTACTATTAACATTTTCCCCTCATCCAAGTACTGACTGGATCTTTTCCTGCCTAATTTATATATGATTTCACAAGACCAGTTGGAGGTGGGCTGGCTGCCACTGCTGAATTTTTGGTGGCTTGGATTGGATATGCATTTGCACATTCAAGAGTGAGATTCTGGCCTACAACTCAAGGATATTTCTTTCTTTTTTTTCTTTTTCTTTTTCTTTTTTTTTTTTTGTCTTTTTTGTCTTTCTTATTAATTTGCCTTCCCAATTCTGTATTGCTAATGGACTTGGAATGATCTCGAAGGTAATCTGAAAAGGCCTTTAGCATTATGTAAATTTCTTTAGACTGGAATTATTAGGAATTATTAGAAAAAAAAAAAAAGGCTGGAAAAACCTTGGGAACTCAACTAGTCCATCCAATTGGTCTAGAGGAGGATCCAGCTATACCTTGATCTGGCAGATGTTTGCATAACTTGTTCTTAAAGATCTCTGCTGTAGTTCTGCATCACCCCTCAACTCCTCACTGCAGCGTTTTATTAACATTGCCTCTCGAAAGCTCCTCCTAATACCTAACTCTACTACATGAGACTCTGCTTTTGTCCTCTTTACACAGGACAAAGAGAGCAAATTATTTCGCTCCTGTTTGCAGCACGTTTTATGTTCTTGAAGACTTCTCGTGTTCCTACTCGGTGTCTTATGAGTGTTTCAGCTTGTCCCGTTGCCCTCCATAGCTTGTATTTTTGAGACATCTGATTTGGTGTAATCTGAAGTGCATTGGTTTGACACTACTCTGCTCATCCCCTCCATCCTGATAAAATGGGAGACATTAGGGTCAACGTGGGTTGACCTGAACCCCCAAATTGCTACGAGAGCCAGTACAGTCTCATTCTGCATTTGTGCAAGTGGTTGTGCAGATCGTGCCTGGCTCTTGCCCTTCCTTAATCATCCCCTGTTATTCCCAAAGCTGCCCATGTTTCCCAGAGTATCCTGCAGTGTTTCCCGGAACAGCATGGGATCTTCATGCAGCAGTCACTGGGGTCAGCCTAATGGCTGTGTTTTGTTATACCAACACGAAGAACTATCCTGATGCTGGAAGTGAGACATTTTGCGCCCCTTTTCGTGATTCTGGCCCTTTATGTTGGATAAAGGGGCGGCATAGGACATAAGGATCCTGCCTTCAATCCTGAATTCAGAACTACATTATTTGAAAACTTTGATAAGAGAAGCTGTGTCTCATAATTTCAAAAATTCAAGTATTTTTTCTTCTATTTGATAATTTCTGATCACCTAACGTACCACATTCTGTTGCTGAGTATATAAATACATGCCAAGATCATCCCCATGGCTCCTTTACAAATCTGTTCTGCAAACTGGGAGGTAATCACAGATGCAGATGCATGTGCAGCCTCTTTTGCTGAATACTGCATTTGTCAGCATTTTAAAGCTTACATTTCTCCCCCCTTTCTCAAATGGTGATTTTTTGTTAATCTATAGTATGGTAACGTTTGAATTTCTGACTTAAGAAAATAATGTTAACCAAAGAACTAAATTACCCCAAACCAAAGTGCAGCGGTAGAAAATACTGACTGAGGTGGCAGACTCGTCTCGTCAGTACGATCATAACTTGTGGTTTAGCAAATGAAGAGATTGCGTTTAAATGAATGCAGCTGCCCTTTAGAAGTTGAAAGAGAAGGAACATTTCAAGGGGAAAAATAACTTTCTTCTCCTGCCAAAACTGTTGTTTCTAGCGAAAGAGCCATAACCCAAAACTTGGATTCAGCAGATATTATTTCCTTTTCTAATGACTGCTTTGGTCATGGCTGCTCTGGCACATGCACAAACACACACATGTGCATGTGTGCACTCCCATTCACGTACACACATGCACACAGAAGAAAATACAGTGAAAAAAACCTCAAAATTGGTAATTTTTTTTGCATTCGGATATTTTTGCACATATGCCACTGCATGTTTAAACACAGATTTAATATCACAGAATATAAAACAGATATTCAAACTGACCAAAGGAATATAAAATTGGAAGTATCTATCCATCTCCAAATCATTACCACGTGCTAAAGAAAAATGGTTCTGTTTAGGTTGCAATTTCATTTTTGTCATTGCAAGTGAAAAGTCCTCTTCTGATGTGGTTGGCATGTTTATTTCTAGTGACACAGCTAATGCTGATGATGTTGGACTTCACAAAAGTATGATGTTTTTGGTCCCTTTTTCTCCATTTACATTTTATTCAAGATCCTTGAGCACTCCTTGTTTTGTCAGGTATTTAAGCACCAGAGAGTTTTGAGTGGACTAAAATTACAGAACTGACTGTCAGTTCTTAACTGTTTTTACCCACTGGCCAAATCACAGCAGTGGAAATATTGTCAATTTTGCGTGTTATTTTAAAATATAATTTATTTCTTTTGTTGCAGGAGTATCTAGACCTCAGTGGACCTCTTGAACAGTATTCACCTAGTTACCCTGATACCAGGAGTTCATGTTCTTCAGGTGATGACTCTGTTTTTTCTCCTGATCCGATGCCTTATGAACCTTGTCTTCCCAAGTACCAACATATGAACGGCAGTGTTAAAACATGAGAAGAAACCGTTTTTAATGTATAGAGGAATAAAGAAACCAGTACATCAAGCTACCTACCATATCCAGAACACAAAATCTTCTCTCCAGGACCTTAATGTTTCTGCTTGTACATACAAAATATGAAAAAAAGAGGAAAAGAGAAAACTTGGAGGAAAACGGTCAGAACCTACATAAAGGATTATATAATCTGCAACTTTTAAATACTCCCAACAAAGAAGAATGTTCATGAGCTGTGTCTAGATATCCATCACTATTGATTTTCTGGCTTACTGTAAGCTGCAAGAGACTTTGTTTGTACAATGGACCAGTTGGACTTGAGGCAAACTCTGGGTCTGCCTTTCTTGTTTATTTTGTAATATTTGGAGAAAATATATGTTGGCACACACTTACAGAGCACAAATGCAGTATATAGGTGCTGGATGTATGTAAATATATTCAGAATATGTATAAATATATATATTATATATTTACAATGAATTATTTTTTGTATTGATTTAAAAATGGATGTCCCAATCCACCTAGCAAATTAGTCTCTTTTTTAACAGCTATTTGCTAAATGCTGTTCTTACACAGAATTCTTAATTTTCGCCATCCAAAGGTGGAAAATACTTTGCTTTCAGGGAAAATGGTATATCGTTAATTTATTAACTAATTGGTAATGTACAAAGCAATTAATCGTTTATAGGGTTGTTGTTTTTTTGTAATTTAAATGGCATTTCTATGCAGGCAGCACAGAGAACTAGTAGATATATTGCTCAGACTTTACTAGTTTTCAGATCTTTAAAGAAAGAAATATTTACGGTATATAACTAATTTGGGGGAGTTAAACTTTTGATTTATTTGTGTTTAAAAAACCTTGGTGTCAGATGCTTATTCTTATCAAACCCAAATCCTTTAACGAGAAAGTCTTTTATTCTCGCTACCTGTCACTTTAAAAATTTAACTCTTTAGCAATGTTTCCCAGGGCCAAAAGGACAATTGTGCCACCAATAAAAAAAAAAAAGACCAAAAAAAAGAACCCCACATAAACAAAACAAAAGAATTTGTGAATTCTTATAATGGATTGCTAAAGTAAGGAAAGACATTAATTTGGCTATAAGCATACTAAAATGCAGCAGTCCAAAAGGAGCTGAGCTTCTTGCCTGCATTGCACATGCATCAAATTAACTAGAATTCTTTTCCCTGAGTTTGATAATACGTTCCAGATCTTTTGGCCTAGAAATAGCCTTTTATAATATCCCTCTATTGTAACTTGAGTTAGAAAGAGCGAAGTTGTTATCATGACAGTTGGACGTAGGAATATCAGCATCTTTTTAAGGGATTAATTCATGGTGACACCAATATTTCCTTCTGATCCATTCCAGAACAGCAGGTATAGCACTGGCCTCTGCTAAAATGTCACTGTTATTTGTATCTTTTTACAAAAGTCTTGTGTTTTTCCTTTCAGAAAACTCTAACTCTGATACGGTCATGCAATATGAATGCAAATTACACTGTTTTATGTGTTTTTTTTAAAAAAAATTGGGTAAAAAGTATTAAAATCTGTTAACTTTTGTACTGACAATAAAATGTTTCTACAGATATTAATGTTAAAATTACAAAATAAATGTCATGCAGCTTATTTTTCCTAATCCTTTGTGTCATACAAAATGGTTTCCTGGACTTTAAGAGGTGGAACACATCCAAAAATGCTTCCTTTTGGTGTTATCACAGATCCCATATTACCAGGCTGTGCCTTCGGGAATGCTGCTCTCGCCTCCTCCATATCCAGTGCCTCCTTGTTAAGTGATACTGCTTATGTGAGCAAACATCCGTAGAAACTTCAGTGTGTGCAGGGCTGGGGCACAAACCTGCTGGAAAATGGTCTGAATGGTTTGAAGTGGTCGCAGTATCGACATAATATATATTCCCTCTTTTAATGCAGTCGGGCTGTATCCTTTAATCAGCGACTTCATATTCATATTGAGGATGTAACTGTGCCATTTGTGCAGGAGATTAAAAGAAAGGCATAACAGATGGAAAAACAGTAATCATGGAAGTTTTTTTTAATTTATTTTTATATTTTTTGCTTGAAAATAATGAAAAGAAACGCNCGACATAATGTATATTCCCTCTTTTAATGCAGTTGGGCTGTATCCTTTAATCAGCAACTTCATATTAAGGATGTAACTGTACCATTTGTGCAGGAGATTAAAAGAAAGGCATAACAGATGGAAAAACAGTAATCATGGAAGTTTTTTTTTATTTATTTTTATATTTTTTGCTTGAAAATAATGAAAAGAAACGCACAACAAAATAGCTACTGCTTGAGACTGAAATGAGAACTTTATGGTGCGTTACTTTTCCAAATTAGCTAGGAAAGTGCTGTTGAACCTGCTATTCACCACATCCTGCAAAAGTGCTCCAGCCACAAACTTAGAGCTACTTTTCCTCTATTTTTTTCCTTTTTTTTTTTCNGGCTACTTTTCCTCTGTTTTTTTCTTTTTTTTTTCCCCTGCTTTGACCAGAAATCCCATATCAATCCCAAGAAACTTCCTAAAGTGCCTATGATAGACTGTTTTTTTTTTTCTTTTTTCTTTTTTTTTCCAGCTAAGCATTATCTGATTGAAAAATTCCCAGAGGCTTTACTTAAAAAAGTAACAATTTCTATTCCTATTTCTATTAGCAGCACCAGTAGCTGCTGCCTGAAACCGCAATGTTCTTAACGAGACACTTCTGTTTTGAAGATGCTCTTGGAGGGTATCACAGGATCTTGTGTCTTGTTCTACTCACATTGAAGCTGACTTAAAAACTCTTCACTAATTCCATGTCTTTTTAAAGCAAAAGTGTAAAGGTTCCGAAATGCAATGGAAAGGAGCTATTAAAAATGTAAAGCAATGGGGTTTGTTGCCCATGGTTTATTTGTCTGTGCTTGGTTCATTTTTGTTTCGGCTGGGTTTGCAGTTGTACCTTGGAGGTTCCCCGCAACTTCACAAGGGTTGGCTGAAGTACAGGATCCGCTTCCCTATTTTTCCAGTGCAGTTTGTGGATTAAGCCTTTATTCTTTCCTGCTATCTGAAGAATTTCGGCTCCATTGCCTGCTGATTAATTTCCTTCATTGAACGCAGGGGTTCTTGGCCCGAGCACAGTGGCAGCTTCTGCGGGAGAAGCAGGAATTCTCTGCCCTTGTAGTTGCAAGAGAAAATAAAGATCGGAGATGTACGCGTTATTGCCTCTCTCATGAGAAGAAGGGATCGAGAATTTGGATTACTATCTCATCTGAAAGTAATGATGCCATTAACATGTTGCATTAATGAAGAATAGTGTTACGTCAGGAAATATCCTTATATTGACGTAGATAGTGAGGCTTCTATCCTGGGTGTGATTGTTCTAGTTGTCTCTTGGGTGCCAGTATTTTCTTTGTCAGTGTTGAGGAAATGCAAAGACCTGTTGGAGAAGAAGCCCTTCTGTAAGACTTCCAGAAACCATCATATTGCAAGATGTTTTTATAAAAAGCAGCTGTCAATTCTGTTAGCAGGAAGTTATATATCTGCATCTTTTATTCCGTTATTATGAATATGTTTAATTGAGTTTCTACTGTAAATGTAATATTTTTCTTGTGACAGAACATAAGGCATAAGTTACCATCAACAATTTGTTCTTGGAAAGACTGTCAACCTGCCACATCCTAAAATACGTATGAATACTTCTGAACCTTCATTATCACAATTAACAAATTAGCATTAACCTGAATATTACACAGACTGTGGGGTGATTTTTTTTTAATGTTACCCATGCAATCTCCGTTTTAATTAACCATGTTTTCCATAAAACTCTTAGCCGGTGCCTCCTGATCACAGTATTCCAGGGCCTGCAAAGGGAGTAGAGGTGGAACCGAGGCACCTTCTTCACAAGGATCAATGGTGACAGAACCAGGTGCAACATGTCCAAGTTCAGAGAATTTTTTCTTGGATAGATGGAAAAAAATTTTCGCTATGGGAGCAGTGTAACATTGGAGGAAGTTAACCAGAGACGTGGTAGAATCCCTCTTGCTGGAAATATTCAATTCTTGGCTCGGGATAACCTGATCTAAGGCCCTGCTTTCAACATAAGGTTGGCCGAGATGATCTCCAGGTCTTCCAGCTAAGACCTTGCTATGAGTCTGCAAATCTCTATTATTGGCACAATATAACCCAGGTATGTAGAGGAGCTCTGGAGAGCTGTGCTAACTCCTGTTGAATTTGCCAGTGGCATGGATTGCATAGTAAATTTAATTTAGCGATATGTTTAATAGGAAAGTTTCCCCTGTTTTAAGGCTTGCAGGTTTTAAGAGTCAGGTCCTGGCTTGTTTCTGATGATTACAGCAGGCCAAAAATCTCCCGACTGAATTCCCACGTGGGGAAAACAGAGTTTTGTCAAGAGCTTTCTGAAACACAAGTGTCTGGCAGAAGACAGAGGGTGTTTTGACTTTATCGGAATGATATGATCCTATTAGAATGACCTTTTCAGAAGGAAATGAAATCACTTTACGTTGAAATGCATTTCATATATTGCAGATGACTAAGTATATAAAGACAGAACGGAGTATTTTTGATACTATTAAAGAGGAATGGTTTGACTAACTCAAAGTGACAACCAAGTTCTGCAAATAATTTGTCCTTTAACATCTTTTATTTCCAGTTCAGACTGATAATCAATTTTTTTTCCTGAAATATCACAATCTCCTAAGGAATACACTTCCAAGCACCAACAAGGTTTGATGATTTTTGTGTTTCTTGGAGATTTTATTGTTGCTTTAGACAACCTTTATCCCCATGCCCTTCTGTGACACAAAACACCCGTTTGTCCCCTGTGACCATCATGTTGTGAGTCCTGATGGCTCTCGAGCAGCTTGTGAGGAGCCTGGACCCTGCCACTGTTGAAAGAGCAACTTATGGGACAAGCTTTTTCCGAAGCCTCGGAGGATTTCCAGGGAGGATTCCTATTTCCTCAAGGAAAAGCAACTCCTCTCTCCTGCCGTGGCCCTGGGCCTTGGAATCGTCTGAGCAATAGGAAGGGAATGGGGAATTACAAAGGCAAATGGAAGCCCTGGTGTCACTGCTGTCTGCAGAAATCTATGGCCTATTATATTGGAACCAAAGGGAATAAAAATTTCTGGAAAAAAATCTACTGCCAAAGACTTTTAAAGACATCTAGGAGAAGAAGGTAGCCAAGGTGCAGTATTGTGTCTAGACATGTTTCCCTGGCACAGCTATAATTTTTTTTAGCTCTATTCAGCAACACACAGTGCTTTTTTTTCTAAAACTTTGTTGCCACAGAGATGCACAAGGTGAACAGCTAAATATTGCTGTCCTGCTGCATTCAGTGCAGTGAGGATCTGATGTGGGAATGTTTGTGTATTCGGAATACTGAGCAATAAATATCCCTGTCCGAAAGCATGGGCTTAACGCTGCTGGAGGAGACAGGGTTGCATCTTCTTGCATCATGCTTGAATTTCAATTATTTAATCCTGTCAATAGCACATCCCTCCTTTATTCCACAGTGGGCAAAACTTCTTCATATAAAATTTATTTACCAATTTCCATTAAATTTTCTCAAACTTTTCGTAACAGATTTCTCCTCTAGAGTGGCCTCTTCCCACCAGGATTATAAGGAGATTCTGCTGTTGTTTTTGGAGAGAAGATATATCCATAGTATGCAGTTACTACCTAGGCAAAACCAGCTCAGAGATGAGCAATGTTCTCAGTGCAAACCTCATATTGATGGTGCGGAAGCTGCATGCAAAGGGTTTCAGCTAGAAGGAGAGTGATGGTCTGCCAAAAGCAGACAGTCTGCTAGGAGAAAAGAGGTGAGAGAAGGCAACACGCAAGGTCAGTACTGCTCTTAATTCAGGGTTTCTTCAGGAAGCTGCTGCTTTGCTCCTGCCAACCTGCACGGTCGTGTGTTCATCTCCTGCGAGGCTGCCAAAAGGTCTGCAGTGAAACTGCCAGCAAGCAGCTCGCCCGGTGCAGCCAGCTTTTATGAAGCTTTTTCTTTCATGAATACTCCTTCGTACCAGATTTCCTGGCTACTCTTCATTTCTTATTTTTAGACAATTTTTTTTTTTTTTACCAAGTATTTGCTTTTTTTAGACCACAGGTTCGGGGGAGAAAAAGATTCATTCGCTAAAGAAATGTAAATAACAAACATTTCCTTGCATGTTCTCCCAAATTTACATTTTTCTCTCATTTGAAACTTCCAGGATCTATTCCCCGACAGCTGTTACACCAAATGGTAAAATTCTTCAGCTGATGTTTACTTCAGAGGAGGTATGAACCTTATTTATCAACTGGTCAATGAAGTGTGATCCAATGCACTTTTTTGGTATTTTCCCATAAAGATAAAATATTAATCTCTATTCAACTAGCTATAAAGACTGCATCAATGCTAGAATTCCTGTATGTCCAGCCCCTGATGCAGATTGTGAAAACATGATGATAACATCATTTAAATGTTAGGTATTCTATTATATAATAGATATCAGTAGCCAAAAACCATGTGGTCTCAAAGACTTTCATATTTGCAGAGATTTCTTTGTAACTCGACTACACAGAGCCCTTGCTCCATTAATCAAGCGCCTCTGTTTGACAAGGGGGAGATTTACGGCACCCCGTTTCTGAAACCAGCCTGCAATTAAACCCAATCCATCAGTTCAGCCGAAGGTTGCAGATACTTCTCAAGAGGCAAGCAGCGAAAACAAAGAAATGATAGTAGATTTTCCAAAGTATTTTTGGTCAAGAAAACACAAAGTTTTAATGCATTTTTTAATGAAAAAGCAAGGAGAAAGCAATAATCTCTTTGCCATTTAATCTCTACGGGTTCACGTTGGCTCCTGGGGTAGAGTGGGGGTGAAAGGGACATTAAGTGACAAAGTGGCAAGTCATCCATTTTTTATGGTTTCTGTGGGCATAATGTCTGTGTTCTCTCAGTGGAACAGCAGGAACAGCAGCCCTGAATGCTGTGCTCCTTTGCAGGGGGGGAACATTCCCACTTAATTAATTCACAGCAAAGATATGCTACAAACATGGCAAAGTTGCGTGCTGAAGTTGCAAACAATTCTTAAATAGCTCCGCATTGCTTGATTTCCACAGCATGTCCCCTACCATGGAGCACAGTAGATTAACAAGTATCTTGATTTAATGCCACCTCACTATCGTGTGCACATTTTTATCCTCAAGGTAATTGCAATGTTCACATAACACATCCAAAACATTTTGAAGTTTTTACTCCTCTCTCCACTGTTTATACATTAAGAAATGCTTAGTATTCCTTGAGATTATACACACTGACAAACGCTATAAACAACTATAAACACGTGTAAATGCACCTAATTCTGTGTTTAGTAGTCGGGGAAGGCCAGCATTCATTCTCCTAACTTTATTTTTCATTGCAACCTCATCTTCATCCAAACTTCTGGTTTTGATCCGCTGGGGAGGCAAGACCCAAGACTCAAATTAACAAAAGTGACAGGGATCTCTCTCAACCAAATCTACGTACATTAGATGCCATTACAAACCAGTTATGGGCACGATTGCCAGCACCCATTTGATTAAGGTTCCTATGGTGCCAGAGTAAAGCAATGACATTGTTTCTATCTCTATTTGGCCCATTATTGGAAAGGTGCAGAATATTTGAAGCATGGAATGGTTGGTTTTTTGACTTAAACGTGCATCAGGTACCCATCACCTTCTTTTAAAGGCCAAATGGGTCTAGATACACGTGAGCGCCTCGGACACTGGGCCTGGGAATCTGCAGGAAATTATCACCCTGTATTTATCTTCCATGTACTTAGCCATTTCATTAGCATAATTACTTGCAGAGAAACTTCACATAAGAGGAATGCGTTGACTGCTTTTAAATGCTCAGCTGTCCCTGCAGAAATGCAGTGGCCACAGCTGTTTGGAAGATGCCTGCAGAGCCCCTGGCGCGTCAGCCCTGCTCACGTGGCCTTGGACGTGGCACTGAAGAGCTGCAGAAAGCTGAGGATCACTGCAGTGATTATCGTTCCGTGTAATTAATAGGAAAAATGTTGGTTTCTTTGTGGAATCTCACAGTAAATGGTGTGACGTGTTGAACATCTGTGTGCAGCACGGCCTGCATGCAGCACTGTAGGACACTTGCTAATTGCAGTGTGGGTCAGATTCTTGTCCCACCAAGTCCAGTGAGGTCTTTCTAGTGATGTTCAGGGCCCTTGGCAGGGTTCTCCCTTGAACATGAGCTCTGCTCCATCCATTGCACCAGGCGCTGCAGCTGCTCTTCCTCCACCAGCAGGACCAGAGGAGGAATCAGCTCCTGGGCTAAAAGTGCATTTCCTCACGTTTGCTTTGGACCCCCAAAGTGCCTAAAGGTGTAAACAGCACAAATCCCTTGTTAAGATCCCCCATGCGATCTGCTTGGTCCTGTGTCAATACCACTGATCTTAGAGGAGAAAGCAGGTTCCGTCCTGGACTTGATTGCAACCAATTTTCCTCCTGAGAAAAGGGTCTCAGTTTTATTTTAGAACAAATAACCAACTTCCAATGCAATCATCTGCTCAAGACAGCTACTGCATTGACCGTATAACCTGAACACGGCGTGGATTTTGGACAAGCTGGATTTTGGATTTGTTTTAAATTTGCAAATTGTTAATTTTCTAATGTGTTCCTCGGGTCGCTTATCAAAAAAGCAGCTTACAAAAGAGGTTTGCTTGGTCATTTACCACAGCCCTCAATGCTCTGGCATCTCTTGAATCAAGTGTAGCTCTCAGACTTCTGTTTGCCAAATTCTTTTAGCACTTTTTTTATAATCTCCAAATATACATTTGTCCATCTCTCAGACTTATTCTCAGCAGCTCTGTAGACATTTGTTGTTTGAAATCAGATCGTGATGAAGTCTCTTTCTAGTCACTTTACAAAAATATTTTGTTTAAAAAAGACTCAAAACTTAATTGCAATGAAAATATCAGCAGCTGGATAGTAGCTGCAAGTCATCAGCCTGAGAAGCAGCTGAATCAGTGGGATGCAGGGGGACACGTCTAAATCCTCCTCTTGCTATGGGAAGGGTTCAACACTGTTGTATTTTGGCAGACATTGAAAAGGACCCACTTGAGTTTGGCCTCCTCTGACTGATGTCACATGCTGCTCTCAGATGCCACTAAGATTTGCAGATATCTAAAGAATTCTGTGTTTTTCTAAGTACTACCAGGGGTTCTGATGAACGTGAAAATATCATTGCAATTGTTGTCATGTCTGAATAATGATTTGCTTTAGTGAAGAATTTCTGCTTTTCTCAGCTCCTCCAATAAGCCTTATTAAAGAACACAATAAAAAAAACTTTCTGCATGACTTGTTTCCTTGAAGGAAGACTTATGCCATTGTCTGTATTAAACGTAGCTCTTAACTTTGTTCTAAAACGGATTTAATTGAACTAACATGAGCACTCGCTAACTTGCTAGGGAAGGTTTGTTTAGTTTTTTATTTAAACTTTGTTGGTGAAGATAAGATTCAGAAAGTTTGAGAGCTTGGACACACAAAGTCTGACACTACACCTGGTCTAAAAACACCCGGGTTTTCAGACCGACTCCTGTCCAGATCTCTAGATAAATTCCTTATATCACAAGACATAAAGATGGGATGACTTGCCTGAAGTAATCCCCGCTTGTCAGCCTGGCAACTACCAGTTTAAATCTGAAATGATTCTTCAATGGATCAGTGTGGAATATTTTGTTTTAGATAAAAGGAAAGGAACTCATAAAAAGACATGATTGTCACATTGGTGCTGTAAGAGGCAATGTCAAAAGACTAAACTAATGCAAATCATTGGAGCCTCCTTTAGATAAATTCTTCTCATTAGATGTTTACTTTCAAATTATGCATAGAGACCAGCATGATACCTGGATACCTATGACATTTTTTAGAATTCTGAATATATTAGTACAGACCTGGCACATAATGCAGTGAAAATGCCTGTAGTCTCATAAATCCAAGAGGACCTGGTATACTGTATACTGCTCTTAGCAAAATTATAAATGGTTAAGGAATAAAATACACCTTCTATATTCTTTATCAGCATTTTTTTTTCAGAGGCTATTGACAACTTGGTTTGTGCTTCACATATTTGAGTTAAATCTGCAATTTTTCCTGACTTTCTTCATCAAATGCATGACTAAATGCACCGGCAGTGTACATCTGCAGCTAGGACTGAGATTCACTAGTTCAGTTTGCACCTTTTCCTAAGAGATTTTGTGCAACCAAAACTTGGTGTCTGTGATTCAAGAGGACCTCACGAAAGGGCCTGCTGTATCCTACCTGTATGTGACTAAAGCGGAATCTACCTTGTTTATTTGCACAGGTTCTTTATGCAACTCCTACATGGAGAGGTTTCCTTTCTCTTATAGTAGTGCTATAATATTCTGGTATTAATTCAGAAATCTCTTGAATAGAAAGACCCAGACACGGGCCGTGGTGCAGGTGTCTCCTTGAGGCTTGCACGTGCTCGGGATAAGCAGGACACAGTTCGGCTCCGCATTAGCTCTCTGGTAACAGGAGCAGAGCTTGTGCCAGAGATGTCCAACGAGGACGAGATCCACAGCAAACAGTGTATAAACAAATCTCTTTTAATAGCTGGTGACTAACTCTAGAGGGCATTTTGCTTTTTATCTAACTACCTTCCAAGTTCTGTTTTATTAATACGCCTTTCTGGACAACACTGTAGACGGCAGGAATCTCTCATCATTCTGGCAAGGTGAAATCATGACAGATTAAAAAAGTGATTCAGACTGGACCTAGTGAGCACTTGTTTTGATTTTGAACTGAATTCATCTTGAACACATTCCCCCTTCTTTAGATTTCACACAGTAAGAGCACTGAATTCTTACCTTCTCTGAACATTTTTGGAAAAAAAAACTTTTAAAATCATTTTTTTCAGTAGAATCAAAGTTTTGTGTATGCCATGTTTACATTACAAGTTCTTGTTCAAGTCTCCAAGAAGGGAAAAATAGTAATAATAAAAAGGAATACAGCAGTACTGGCTAATCTCAAAAACTGCTGAAGTGATGACCAAGGGAGGGATTAGTGTTGATAATTTTGATTGTAAGTGTAACCTGAGATTAATATCAGAAAAAAAATTGGAAAAAATATTTGCCTTGTGCTGAAGGTTACAAATCATTCAGGGAGCAGCCTCACCAATTCTTTAGTCAATAAGAGGAGTGGGAGATCTAAGGTGAAGGCAGGGAGTGGAAAAGGACAAGCTTTGGGCAAGCAGAACATTATTTACTAAGCAGTATTGGATAAAATGGCAAGTGATAGCAGCCATATGGGCAATCAATCAATGAAAAGAAAAGGAAGAAAAACAACAGCAGAAAAGAAAAGCTGTAATGATTTCTAATGAGGACAACATTCAAACACGCTGCAATCTGTTCATGGCTTCATTACAC
Source organism: Crypturellus undulatus (assembly GCA_013389825.1). NCBI lineage: Eukaryota > Metazoa > Chordata > Aves > Tinamiformes > Tinamidae > Crypturellus > Crypturellus undulatus. The sequence continues at coordinate 85,765 of VWPW01021481.1, forward strand.
TCAGGTGCCAAAACTGCCACAGTTAATCTGCCAAATACTCTATTACTTAAACAATTGTTTGAGCAATCCAGGAGTTCCTTCCACTCCTAAATAAGCATAAAAGCCAACAGATAAACATTAGTCCCAAGAATAGTTATCTGCTGTATGGCTGGAAACTGAAAATACAAGGATAATCTGGCAGATCTGTTCTCGTTTAGCCTCCTAGTGCCGTCAGAATATGGAATTGCTAGATCAGGATTACATTGCAGAGGAGATTGAGGGGTTTCTTAAAGTATTCCCAAAACCTAAAGCAGGAGCCCTTTCCTGTCCTCTGCTAAGCTTCATGTGTTAATGTCATCGATCAGTTTATATTGACCAGTTTGTAGAGACAACTATCACTGCAGAAGAGGGGCATGCGTTATTCCCTGAGATCATATTAAAAGTTAAATTAAATTTCTGAATTAACAAAGTAAATGAGAGCATCAGGATGTGTAAGTGAAGATGAATTAACATCCAAGGAAGCTGCATCAATTTACACAGCCCCTAAAGCTGCACTTTATTTTGCACCAACTGAACACACTGCCCCACACAACCAGAGCAGGAATGAGTTACTGGAATGGTGTCTGGTTTTGTCCATTTGATTACAAATAATTCTCTCTTAGAAGAGGTAAATTTACATATATTTTTATTTGTTCAGAGTTTTCATGTGCTGTAAAGATATCTAGCAATAAGCAACGTTTTGTTCATAATTTTGACTATACCCAAAGCACAAGGGATTTTAAAATCTGTTCTAACATTTTTTTTTGCGATTGAAACGCAGCTTGGAAGGGGGCCTGCAGATTGTGCAACAGTTCAGAGAAAGAAATGGGATTACTACTTCCAAAGTCATTTCTTAAAGTAGCTTTTAAAAGTATAGAGTTTGGGGACCAGTTCAGCACCAATGTGGACTACCTGTAAAGACTGTTTTGAATCTATGATCCTGTGAGCAAAATCATGTCAATGTTTTTCCGCAATTAGCTAATTAAAAAAAGAGAGATGAAATGAAATGAAATAAAATAAAATAAAATGAATAAAATAAAATAAAATAAAATGCCAATCTACTGATGTCTTCCAGGTGGTGAAATCAGGCCTCAGTACCAGCCTGAGCCAAGGCTCTCAGAAGAAATCCGTGTATTTAGGGATTGTAGTTGCCATGTTGTAGTGTTTGAAAATACTCCCCATAGGAGCTTTAAATCACCGTTTCAAGCAATTTCGTGAACTTCTGGCCATGCCCCTATATTTCACCTCATTATTAGATTTTCCCTCCCATTTGGGTAAGTCTTTCCCATGCTAAAGCTGTTGTTACCTTAATTACTAATATGTCAAATGAGAAAAACCTGCCTGGCATGTTGTTCCGAAGCAATGTGTTTGCCTGGTTCTGTAAGCGGAATGAAGTGGCTTTGAGAATGGATGCTTCCTACTACTATCATTAATAGTGCCTATTGCAAAACCCGGGAGTCTTTCATTTTTCTGCGTCGCTTTGCCAATACTTTGCTGTTGTCCCAAAAGACAAAGTCGTCATGCCAGAAAGCAGTGCAGCAATAACAATGAAGGCTCAAAGTCTTTAAAGTACAGTATAAGACAAACCACCTATTAGATTATGCAATAGGCAGATGGTGTTGAACACTCTGATGCTCAACAGCTCTACCTTTCTGTAAATTAATATTAATAATTTCTCATAACTGAGAAATATTCCTTGAAAGAAATATTCCTTGAGATAAGCGTCTAGTTACTTAGTTTTATTTTGAGACTTCTGCGATAAATATCCAGGTGCGGAAAAGTCACGGGAATACAGGGACCATGCACCCCAGCTCTTCAACGTTACATGTTGAAATACCTTACATGCTGTTTTTATTTTTATTTTTTTTCAATGTGTTTTTGAGTTTATTGAATGTCTTGTCCTGTATAAAGTACTTTTCAGGAACAGTCCATAATCCCCCGGTCTGCAGAAATAAAAATGAGTAAGTAAGTAAGATTTAAAGTCTTATCCGGTCTGCCGGACTGTAGTTAATGTGACAATACCCTCACTCAAGGTACTCATCAGGCAACTGAATGAGCTTCAAAATTCATAGTTTCTGTGGTTTAATTCAACTCACTCAATTTTTCATGTTGCTTTACCATTTTCTTTTAATTTACAAAATTAATACAGAAAAGCTGTTCTAAAAATTAAAGCTACTATGAAGCAACTCATACAATAGAAAACAATTGTTATAGAGCATTATGTAACAATAATACAATAAAAGCTATTATAAAGCTATTAACAAATAAAAGCCTAATACATTTCTGTGACATCTAATTATAACTATCATTGGAGCTATTATAATTCTAGGGTAGGTAGCAGATCCCATGCTCCATCTAACAGTGTGATGCCACCCATTAGGTAGGTACGGCTCTTTTGAAATATTCCTTGATATTTCACACCCTAGGGATGGCCATAGGGTGTCCAAAGTGGGACTTGGAAAGCATTAGGCACTTGAGCAGAGCTGCAGGTGTGAAAAGCCTTTGCAGCAACCTCCTGCCTGGGGTTAATTGCTATTAAAGCTGAGCAGGTGGTTGGGGTTAGGGCATTTTGTGCCCTGTAGCCTCTGCAGGGCAGGACAAATTGCTCCTTGAGGAGCAGGTAAGTCTCTGATGGCATTGCCACCACTGGGGCTTGGGAGTGAGGGTAGAGGAGCTTGTTGTTCAGCCTGTTTTTTTACTGTGCTTTTTAAGTTGGAGAAAGCAGTAATGCTCCAGAGAGGAGTAACTGGGTCATGTGCTGTTCCTTGTCTTTGCTGCTCTACTCTGTGCTTGGGTGACCCTGTTAGAGACTGGATAGAGCTGATTTGCACTCAAGGGAAGGCATGAGATGGCAATGTGGCTTTCCTTTGAGGCGACAAGACCTGTCTTTCAGTAGTGCTGTTGTCTTTCTGCTAGCTTGCAACATGTGTGAAACCATAACTGCAGATGTATGCTAGAAATAATATACCATGTATAGGTAGTTCTAAATGAAGACATGAGTTGTGTGTGTGTTTATACTAGCTAGACATTGAGGCACCTTTCAGGTAGAACTCTTCACGTCTTAGATAAAAGCAGCTCTGTGGAGTGTGACTGCTGAGTATAGTGAAGGATGAGACTGCAGAAGCACTGTTTTGTGAATATGGGGTTTCTGAATGCAGGAGCTGGAAAATATGTGTTTTAGGATATGATTAGAAAGAAATCATAATAACTTTATACACTCTTATTGGGTAAGTGACTAAATCCACTTGTCCTTTGCTTCTCTTTCTCTTTAAGAAAGCTGCATAAATATAGATCTTCTCTATCTTTTGTGTAGAATATCCACCAATCTACCAATGAAAATGGAGTGTTATCTTAATATGTAAATGATTAAAGCAAGCACAAATGAAGCACTGTTACTGGGTGTATGGAAATAGATATCAGTTTTAAACTTTGACAGTAGAGTGTGTCATCTTAAGATATTTGAGCTTAAAAAAATTACAGTAATATTATGAGTACCATTCTTCCCTACATCTCCTTGCTTATTCTTTTGGCCTGGTACTGCTTTAAATAAAGCAGGTCAAACCTGTGTCTTCAGTGTTAGCACTCGCATTTCCTTCTGACTTACTATAACGAAACTTGCTGTTTGCACCCCTGATCTCTCCCTTTCTGCTGAGGAGAGAGATCCCTGTGCCCAGCTGGGCTGCAAGGTGGAACACGTGTTTTCCCAAACCCCGGGGCATTCCCAGGTTATTCTGGTAGGGGTTGGAGCTGGGGGCAAATTGACAAAAAATCAGCCACCCTATTCATCTTCAATGTTGTCAAATTCTTGACACGTTGCTTCATACAGGATCTAGTAAAATGAGATTGTATGAATTGTATGAGTACAAAAATTAACATTACAGAGTCGATAAATCATGCAAGGAATTTGGTATCTGTGTATTTAATCTAAATTTGTTAACACTGGCAAGATAAAGGTCATTTTGACTTCATGCCGACTCTTGAAACTGGGAAGCTGTTCAGAAATGTGAGGTTTCTTCATCCAGCTGTGTACATGTGCCTTGTTATCTAATACTTTAATTGCTAACAAAACAGTGGGCAGTAGAGAATATACTGTTCTGTGTCAATATTTAAGGGCTTTACTTATGGCTCAAGTTTATTCACCTTGGAGAGAGAATATTTGCCTCACTTGACTAATTAGACAAAGAAAGAGCAGGGTTTAAACTTGCTCTTGTGGTCTGTACTTACTCTAGACAAATAGAAAAAATATGCAAGCTATTTTTGTCACGCCTGTCTTCTTTATTTATTTTATTTTTTGAAGGTTCAGGAACTGTTGAGACCTCACAAGGATTGTGAGACTTTTCTCCTTCTTCCCCTTCCCTTGAGGTGTTACACAAATATCCTTCAGAAACCATCTAGATAGTTTAGACACTTAAAATTCTTCCACAAAGGACATTTGCCAATGGAATTGTCCCTCTGTCCCATTTCTCCATGTCTTTGGAAGCTGAGTGTGTAGGAGAAGACTTCTGTGGGCATGAGGGGAGTCAAGAAGGGAAAGACGAAGTCACTGGCAATGCAAAAATTGCCAGTCCTGTCCACCTCTATCCCATTCCTGCTGGTGTCTTCCCAAAGAAGTCATTTAAGGTCCAGTACATCCAAAATCTTGAGTAATTTGCATGGTTTGATGGCTCCCTCATGCTTCCTGATATATCTTCTGAGTTGATCCTACTTTAAAAACCTCCTTTTCCTTCCAATTTTATCCTTGTATCTACTTCTTGCCTTTCCTATGGTGCTTGAAATAAATACCTAATGAAATAACTCCCCTATAAAAAGATCCAAAAGGGATGGTCTATATATGGTGTCTTTGTCCGTGGAAGAAAGGCAGCATTGCAAACCAAATGTAGTTTATAGCTGTGCTGTGCATCACAGGACCATAGAAACTAAGAATATAGGTGCCAGAATGCTGCTTTTAATATGAATCCCCTTAGTAGTTTAAGACCTGGCTTGTGGCCATAAAAGCTGTTTTAAGCAGGGGAAATGCATGAAGAGCACATGCCCCATAACTTAGATACGTGAAGAGAGGAAAGAGGCAGCAACCTTTGAAGGAAGAACTTTCTCTCTCTGGAAGACGTATGTGCATGGCATGAATTTAATAAAACTGCCAATTCTGCTGCTGACCAGGCTTGCTAGGGAAACAGACTGGAACTTCTGCATGGATCCCCTGGAATGCATGGGCACTAACTAGCCTGTGGGGGGAAATTTGGTAGGTCTGTTACTCTGATTGGGGCTCTGGGGTCTAAATGATGCTTGTAATGCATGGAAATATAGAGAGGTAGAGAGAGTTTGAGGAGCTACATTGAGCAAACTGAAGGGTATGTGAAGATCAATAAATCTCAGCCTTTCTCTACAAACATCAGACTCTCATCTTCCTTCAAGGAAGGTTTTAAAAATTAGTCACTTTCAAGCTGTGCCAAATTTCAGCAAGATCTTTGTTTGCAAAACAGGTATTTTGCATCCCATTTCTGATTCACATTTTCACATAGTTCCAAGCAGTTCTCACTGACGCACAAGCCAATGCCAGAGACATCCTAGAATGACCCCAGAACTCTATATTAAAATGTTTAACCAATACTTATGTATGTGTATTTTCAATTTTTGCTTACAGAAGTCCTGTTTTGCAATGGTGCTCTCTTATAGAAGAGGAGGAGGGAGAATACACTGTGTAGTAGTTGCAAATTGACAGTAACTTTAACAGAATATCTTGAGAAGTTCTGGGGTTTTTACATTGACAAGACAATAGATGATTGAGAATTGTATCCATTTTTATTCTTGGAAAAAAAAAATAAGGCCTTACTCTTTCTTTTTGGGGTAGTACACTTGCTCCTTGTCAAGCAGTGCCATAAACTTCCCTTATTTTCTACATGATCTCTACAGGCTGTTTTCCAGTTGAAGGCATGTTGTTCCACATACCCTCAGTAATGTTTAGAAAATATGAGACTCTTTGTGACAACTTCATACTTCTTTCTCCAAATAACAGATCTGATTGCAGTCCCTAGAGGTATAGAATCCTCTTATAAACCATTGCTCTTTATCTATCTAGTGTATTACAAGGCATTTTTGATAGTATGTTCCAGATAATAGATTTTTAAAAGAAATGGTTTAACTTACATAGTCTATCATATAAAGTTAAAACTGTGCCAAAATTTGTGTTCCCTTGAGACTTTAATCAGCCACCTTTGCATTGAATTGCTATTTTGGCAGGCCAGAGAAAGGAAATGGAGATTAACAATTTCTATATCAACACGAATTGAAAAGAATATGATGAAACAAATAAAAGGGTTTTCCGAACTCGGAGATGCTCTGCTTGCCAAGAGCCAGAAGCTTTTTGCAAACATCAGAAATGGGAGAGGTTTTCTGAAAAAGGCTTGTTGGGCTCCTCTATAATGGCAGATTTGGTGACACAAGTAAACAACGTGCTCCCATATAAAGCATGTTTTGCCTAATGCATCTTACCTACCCAATATCCTACTTCTTGGAAGACTTTGTGGGGCCTGATGGACTGATAAGTAACCAGCCTGGTATGCGATTTACCTGGGTAAATTTGTCTCCATGCCCTATCCTAGGCTGTATTTCCTACTGTAGATATGCACTACAATATTACTGACTTTCACCTCGCTGCTTAATATCACGAGCAGAACCGTGGCCAAATGCATCGTTATCGGTAAGGTCTGTTCTCCAATTCCTCCTGCGCAGGGCAATGGTAGAGCTGCTAATCAAGAAAGGGCTGTTTGTCATTAATATCCACTCTACTTGAAGCTTATTTAAGTGCTGGAAACCTCAGAAGCGGCTATGCCAGTTGCTCATAAAGGTCTCTTTGTTTTCGCCTTGGCTTATCTGGAAGCGCGACGCGACCTCGAGGCAGCGCACCCACTGCCGCGTGTTTTCCTTGGGAGCTCGGGCTGCTGCGAGCAGAACTGAGCTGTTTGGTAGGAAAGCAGCAGGGATGGAGGCTGGAAACGCTGCGATGCGGGAAATTGTGCTGAGATTTCAAGGCTGCAGATGCAAGTTGAACTGTGCAGCTTGGACGCTTGTTGATTTGAAACCGTACGGCTGGAATCGCAAAGCTTGAGTCGTTAGTGCAGAAATCCTGAGCTTGACTTGTTTGATGGATGGCTTTATGAGGCTGGTACACCTTGTGTTATGAGCAAACTCGGTCTTTAGTGCAGGAGCTAAAGTGGAACTAACCCTCGTTCAAATGCTTTTGCAATGAGAGCATCTCACTTGCCTTTAATGGTTACTCTTTGTAAAAGGCATGCTGCTTTTTCCCCATCCTGCAATATTTCTTCTTTTACAGCATTTCTAAAGCCAACATTATCCCTGTTTTGCCAAATAGGTAATCCTGTTTTCTTTGCAACTCTTTTTATCCATAAGTATTAAGACTTTCTTTAGCAATTCTAAGCTTTTTATTAACAGTTGCTAAACCTGTTAGTACAGAAGACTTAACTCCCTACAAAGCTGGCTTGGAATAACACGTACATAGGTCAGATCTAGTATGTACACTCTGAAACTCTTTTATATTGTTGCTATAAGCAGCAAAAACTATGATATACCCATGATTACTCATGATGAATAGAAAAATGATTGAGTTGTTCCCTGTAATGCCCAGGTGCTGTTTAGAGCAGAATCCGTCAACTAAATTAATTGATCTGTTTGACTTTTCATTCTTGGGAATGTTATTGGGAGATTTTATTTTCATCAGAAGTATTTTTACATGAATTATTGTTTTTTTAATATTTTCATTTAGAGATTACCTCCTAAAAATAGGTCTCTTCAACCCCACATTCATACCACCTTAATATTTGTCATATTTTCCAACTTGTCATTCTTGGTGGAATAAAAAAGCTGGATGTACGCTCCTAGTATCTCACACCTCTTCATTTTTTGTGGGAAGAGAAAGCAATAAAAGAACGGGGAGGAGAAACTTGAAAGGAGAACACGGAAAAGTGACTTTTTTAACTTTTCAGAGGCTAGATTGAAATATTTCCAACTGGAATTGAATATTTCAGTCTGAAATTGGCAGAATGGTGTTATCTACAGGTCCCATTCCCTTAGTTATTTTGGTTATCTTTACTCCTTTTCCTCTAAAAGTGATAGTTGTCTTTCATTTGATGTGGTCTTCCACTAAAGTCAATAGAGACATAAATATTTTCACCGTATTGCTTTCGTAGACTAAATGAAAGATTAAGTAAAAGGTGTTCTATTAAAATATCTACAATTACTCTCTTTCAGTGTCCTTTTGTGCTTGAAATTACATATCTGCTGAAGTACCTTATGCATCAGGCCTATTTTTGGCTTCATATTTCACTTTCACAAGCACTAACCAGCTGGCCTAAAGCTTCTAAACAACTTTGAGTATCAGCTAAGGGTTTGTTAGAGCAGCATCTATCACAACAGCGTCAGGGATGCAGCAGGGTGGTTCATCATATCTTCTTTCTCTAAACACTCGCGTGTCCTCATACCTAGACAACTGGCTCATTAGAACAAGAGAACAAAAATAAGAATCGCTTTTTTTAAGACTTGGCTTTATAGCTCCATGCTGTAATTGAACATCACAAATTCTTTCACAAGAACTATAAAAAATAAAAGGTTTTTCTCATGAGAAGGGGAAAAAAAGAGGCGAGTTCATTGTCCCCTATCAAAGAATTGTGAATTTCTAGTTTAGTGCAAACTGAAGGGGAAAAGGGGGATCTAGCAGTAAATCATCCGTGCAGCGCTCAGCCATAAACTTTCTAGAGCAGCCAAAGCCGCCAGGATTGTTTGGATGACTTATTCCCAAACAGAGGGGCTGGAAGGAGGTTTATAATACAGCTGTGAACTTTTGCTGTCTCTTATGTCATTGTTTGCATTAAGCAATATGTGCTACAGCAGGAACCTCCTTGCAATTCCAAGGTGACACTTTCCTCTCCAGCTTTGTTCGGAGAGGTTCCCATGCAAGCTGTGGAGCAGAAACCTGTATTTGCCTTAGCAGTGCTGCACGGTCCTAATTTTTTACAGAAAATACGGAATTGGGAAGTGCTGCAGTAGCAAAGCCCAGTCTGACAGTCGGTTGCAATGACTAGTAGTGCTTGAATAACTTACCAGTTGCACCATCCAAGGCTGCCAGCCTTTTACATTAAATCATTGAATTCTTTCTGTTAGGCTAATGTTAAAATTTTACAATTTATTTAGATCTACAAGATTTGATCAAATAACTTTATCACTATAATGTTTGAATATGTTGTTAATCCAATCTGCCTGCTGCAGAGGAGGGACTATTTTCACTAGTAGAAAACATTTCTATTCACTCCGTGCAATTGTGTGGGGAATATTCAAGGAANTAGCAAAGCCCAGTCTGACAGTCGGTTGCAATGACTAGTAGTGCTTGAATAACTTACCAGTTGCACCATCCAAGGCTGCCAGCCTTTTACATTAAATCATTGAATTCTTTCTGTTAGGCTAATGTTAAAATTTTACAATTTATTTAGATCTACAAGATTTGATCAAATAACTTTATCACTGTATAATGTTTGAAGTTGTTTATAATCCAGACTGCCTGCTGCAGATGGAGGGACTATTTTCACTAGCAAAAAACATTTCTATTCCCCCATGCAATTGTGTGGGGAATATTCAAGGAAGTCTTGGGGAGCAGACCACAGCAATGTATGCACACAGAGGCATGGTTAATGCATGCAGATCATCACTGGTTGGAAGAGCTATGCAAGTGCTGGAATAGAATGAGAAAAATACTCCCAGACACCAGTAAAGCATAACCCAAGATAGTGTCATATTATGCAGCAGAAGACTTCTTTTTCATAGATTCCAACTTGGATAAAAGTTCTCTCTGTAAACAAATAAACATTTTTTTNTAAATACTTTTTTTCTACAGAAAAGCAGCACAGAATATTAACTGGGCCATCTGATCCATGCTGGGCCATGCTTTTGCCCAACAGCAGAGTTTTGGATATGTTGTTTAATTCAAAAAGACTTTGCAGGGAGGAACAGATATTTCAAGCAAATACTTTCCCCTTATGTATTTTCTGACATAAGACAATTCATGGATTGAGACATTAAATCTCTCTTAAATACATATTTTAGATGAATAACTTGCAAATTTGTTAGGAGAATATTGGAGTTGTCATATAAACTGTGGTTTGGGGGAGAATGAGAAGAAACTAGCTGTTAATTAAGATGGTGTTCATCTTTCTTCTCCTGAAATATTATTTTTCACTATCTTTCTCGTGTGCTTTCTTATAAGGGGGAAGTTATCCAGAGAAGTCTAAGCAAAAGAGATGCATATCTGCCAAATTAAATGGAATCAGTGACTTGTCTCTGTCTTAAATTTCTTAATAGTATAAAATGTGTCCATTAAAAAATTTTAGATCTGTGGTTCCCCCTTCTCCGCTTAATCTAAGGTATGATTAGAGCTTAATGGACCTTGAAAAGTGCCTTTACTTATAATTGCCACAGGTTGGTCTTGTTTAGATACGATCTCCATTTTTTTTGTTTTCTCTTCAAATAAAACCTAAAACAATGGGGTACACATTTGATAATTATATATATGCTACTTGTTGTTCTGACAAAATTTTTTTTGAGGGAGTATTGCGTTGTATATATTTATACAACTTCTTTTATACCAAAACAATGGGCTACTTTATGCTGGGCAGTACTGATAACACAGGATCAATTACACAGGTATCAGATGCCAAGAAATATTTTTCTTGGAGGAGAACATGTGAATCTGGGACACTTTGCACCTGGGGAGATGCAGTCACAGCAAGAGATAGTGAATATGAGTGCTGTATTTTACAATATAAAGAGCTCAGGAGCCTGCAGAATATGAGCCTTCATGTGTCAAGACTGATATCTTTATATTATTTTTTTGAAATCCAGGAAGATAATTGTCTAGCATGCAGTGTTATAAGAAAATTAACCCAGGCAGGCAATGATCTTAAGTCCAGCAGCATTTCTTCTATTGAAATAAGCCAGCATGGGTCAGACTTTAGAAAAAAACTGTATAAATTATGACAGTGCATCTACGTATTGTGTGCAGTTGCATAAATTTTCTAAAGATCCATCTTAACAGAACAATTTTCTAAAGATTCATCTTCATCACACACAGAGCAAAACCTTCCTAACCCAGCTCAGACCAGAAAACAGGAAAGAGGCGAAGCTTATCGAGCCGGTTGATAATCTTGTTGGATAAGATAAATAGTCATTACGTTTGCTAATGCTGTTGAATCTCCGATTGCTGATCGTAAAGTAGCAGTGCCCGTGTTAAACTGCTGACTTATATTTCTCGGGAATAGATTACAGGGGGAAGCTTTGCATTAGGATGTGATGCCCATATGGAGGAAAGCTTTCCAAAAATACACATTCATTTATGCTGCTAACATAGTTGAAACAGGTTTCTTTTCTATTGGCAATAGCATTATAATAATGTTATATGATTCCTGACTTCTGCTGGGATTGTGGCTCTTGCTCTAGGTAATGTACAGAGAAATTTAAGCAAGTCTATGGAGGGGTGACATCTATTTTGACAAGGGTGTCTGTGTCAAAACTGTGGTGAGCAGTAATGATCTCCCGAGTCCCAGCCTAGTTGCTTAAGTACAAGACACTCTATTTAAATGTTTTATTTATTGTTTTGAATAATACTCAAATTTTAACATGCAGTAGCTGCTCACCTGGATTTTGTCATTTTCAGCTATGCTAATTTTTCAGTAATTAGAATCCCCAGGGCTGGATGGCATCTGTTTGCCACAGTTCTCATCTTAATATCTAAAAACCCACCTCTAATGGGATTTAAGTGCCTATAAAGTCTGGATTTACATGCTCATCTTATTATTAACACATTCAAAGCAATTCCTTTGATTTTCAAACCTCTTTTGAAATATAGCTGGTGTGCTGGCCTTTTTTCCCTGACATATGTTCATGTTCTGAAAGGCAACTTATTGTGATGAGTTTCCTTCTCAATTATGTATTTAAACTCTAATACATGAATCAAAAGGCTAAGATTCAAAAACAGAATAATTTCTAGGTCTTATTTTTTTCCTCTCTTTCCACTAAGCAAATTAAGTAGAGGGACAGGGCCAACAAATTTTGAACTCTGCAAAATAAAGCTTGAAAAATCAGTCAAACTTGGACTATACGTGTCCATAATCTATTTAAAAGGACTCTCTATAACTCAAAGCTAATTAGAGAAAAGAAAGATGTTCATTTTCTGTTTTTTTTCTTCTAGAAGTAAATATTTACTGCTCTTCTAGAATACTCTAATATTCTGTGATTTAACTCTCTAAATTGGCAGGGAAAAATGCATAGAGTCAAATTGAGATGTCATTTGACTGGAATAGAGTAACAGAAAGTATTTACATAAAATATTATCTCAAAAAAGCAACCCATGGAGATTAAAGGAACCTAAAAGTCAAAGAATTAGTGGGTGCAGTAGATTTCTAGGAGAAATAATGGTTAATAAATGAGATCCACAAAACAGTGAGACAGGGGGAGAAGGATGGTGCAAAGCTATGAAGACCCAGGCCCTTTCAGTCTCGGGATCCCTTCTTATGTTCCCAGAGCCTCTCATGTCTCTTCTGTTACCCACTAGTTCTTCTGTCTTCCAAACAGTCTTTCTATAATGATCCATGTCATTTTGTTTTAATCTTTCAGGCTAAAATGGTCAGAAAACAGTCGGACGTGTCTTGCTGATGCTTGGTGGTACTTGAAATTACAATATCACACTAAGCTATTTAGATACATTCTCAGAAGACAAGAGGGTTATGCATATGTGGTTTTGTTACTGATTTCACTGACCCATGCTAGATATTTCAGGGACAAAAGAAGTTCCTAGCAACTTCTTTAGGACTTGGGAACAAGAATAAGATTATGGGTATGATAACCAAGCATAAATTCAGACATGGAACCTGAAAAGACGTGCATACAAGTCCCTCAAAAGCCTTTAGTGCAGAAAACGATGACATAAAATACATCAGGGAAGACGTCTGGTGGATATTTACTGATACCCTTTCACTGTCTGAAAAGAAAACATGTAACAGCACTTTGGATAGGTATTTACACGTGTCTATCTAGGTATTTATGTGTATGTCTATATTTTGGCTAGTAATGAAAAATATTTTTTTCTGCTGATTTCTGATATTTAAGGTATTTAAAGTATTTTTGCACTCAAAATATGCTGTTTTTAAACTAATGCTTAAATTGTTTACACGTAAATTACTGATAATTCCAAATTCCCACTGCTTGCTGAAAAATGTGAAAAATGTGCATGTAAGTACTCATGCTACCAATGTTATCCAGTAAGATATTAAAAAGAAGAGGAGGAAGTGGGGGGGGGGGGGGGGGANGATTCTAGTAAGTTTTTACCAGAATCACAAGTCCTGAATTCTAGCGAAGGAGTCAGCCCAGTGCAGCTTCTTAAGGAGTATCCATAACATTATCTGCATTTGATAAGTACCAATCCAGAGAACTATGCTGGTTAAATGGGATCTGGCAGTCAAGGAACTGGATTTACGCCCCCAAACTGTACCAAATCACATACATTTTTGTCTGTTGCACTCAACTTGCTGGATCGAGATGGGTTGCAGGCATCAATGCGCTGTGCGTGGGAGAAACTTGCAGGACTTGTATTTGGGGTGCAATAACTTCAGGCTTATCCTACTTGGACATAATTGATTTTTCTTTGCTATTTGCTAATTATTGTGATTCCTGTATTTATTAGTTTCTTCATTTTTTTGTATTTCCATTTCTATTATCTCCATCACTCCCTGAAATTTCTTAGCAATTTCAGCAGACTGTCTCGAGAGACAAAGGGCTAATTTGCAAAAGGTTCATATACTGCCTTACAGAGCAGAGTTGCAGCTACTTCATGCTTAAGTAACTTAGATTTTTGTGACTCAATTTTTTAGTATTTGTCATTTATCATCGCAGTGGTTGCAGCGAAAAAGATAACAGTTTAGTGATGCATCTGTGGGTGATGAACAAAAATGGCACAAGACAAGTTAAAAGCCCTGCACCTTATGCAGTGTTTCAATGCACAGAGTGATTGTGTATTAGAGTCATTCTTTGGGGTAGTGACACCCTTTCTGGGCTTTTGCGCTTTATTTAGTGTTAACTACTTTCCTGAATTATATATATTTAAATATATACACACACACATGTAGAAATACATATTTTACCTATATAAAAGATAGTCAACTGTTCTTTTAAGAGTTATTTAGCACCTGCTGTGCTGTGGGGATAGTTTTCTGCTGCACATCCCGTGGTGAAGCAGGTCGGACCGGCCGCCTCCAGCCCCTTGTATGCGCAGGGGTGAATAACTGCAGAGCCCGCCGGGCCTTATAAGGCTGGCACTGCTGCAGATGGGACGAGGTCACGTGCATTTCCAGCTCGTAATTCGCCCGATGAGAGATTATTGAGGGTGAAAGAAGCATTTGCTTCATTCCTGCTTTTCTTAGCTTGTCCCCCTTCGGAGGACAATTTCCTAAACAATCCTAATGAGGGGAAAGAAAAACCCCAACGTGTTTATTAGAACCTGCTTTGAACCGCTCGCGGCCGCAGAGCAAGCGGAGCGTGGAGGCCTTCGCGCAGAGCCTGCGTGTGCCAAAAAATGCTCTCCCGGCTCCAGGTTGAGCTACAGGAGCAGGGCAGCGAGGGAGCAGCGTTAATAAAAACACTGCAAATGAAACGTTCGCGCGGGGTGCTGAAAGAGCTCGGTTTTATTTTGTTTTCACACATTAGGTTTTGCTTAAAGCAGACAAGTACCAGGGAGAGCGTTCTGAAAAGGGGCTTTGTATAGGAGCTGGACTTCTATCCATCAGATTTGTCATTTCAGGAATGCGGCCAGATGTATTGACTTACTAGCAATTGCATTGGTGCCATCTGGCCTGCTGGAGGCTGTGTTAAAGATGGAAAAAACTGAACAGAAAGAAATGAAATTTGTTCGTCGTGCCATTACCCCGGCTGCTTATTTAAAGAGGGGAGAAAAAAATGTAGCTTCTTGGCAGGGGGCATGCTGCTTGAAAACACAATATAAGGTTTTGAGCACCACAAGTTTCAAAGTGGAGCACTGATGTTTATATGTAGGCTTGAAAGCTGGGCCCCACTGTTGTCGTTTTGCATATTTTTTCAATGGAATAGTGCTTGCAATTCCTACTGTTCTGAATCAGAAAGAGCAAAAACCTCCTGCTCCCCCAATCGCTGCCTGATCCTCCACTGCTTAACTTGTTCTCAATTCTCCTTAATTTCAGNCTGCTGCCTGATCCTCCACTGCTTAACTTACTTGTTCTCAATTCTCCTTAATTTCAGTTTGGCTCTCCAAATTGTCTCCCCTCTGTAACTGAGAGCTGTGTGTGCTGTGTGTGAGGTTTTTTNNCTACTGCTGTCTTTTCATATTCACCTTTATAACTTTTGAAATTCTTTTCAGACTCATCTATAGTGCTGTCTAAACAGAACAGCTATGCCATTGGTACATCAATAGCAATATTATAATCACTTTACAATTACTTTAATACTGACAACTGTACATTCTTTAACGAATAAATGCCAGGTCTCAAATATTTCCATATCTTTCACTTAACAAGATATTTTTCTTAATATTAGTAGGATCAAGGCTAGTGTTAACATTTACTGTCAGAATAAGAATAGCTTTTTCAGTTCTACCTTTCCCCCCACTTTTCTTATTTCTTGTTGTTTAAGACAGGAAACTCTCAAGGGCAGGAAACTGGAATCTGCAAAATGTTGAACTACTTGTGGGTGAAGTCACTGCTTTAGAGCTCCCAGACACACAGTAGAAGAATCCCTGATAATTTAGTATTTCTACAACCATGAAACCACCATGCTTGAGCCCTGCCAGGGTCTTCACTATTTTTTGTTGTTGCTTTTCTCTTAATCCAGCAAGATGAGAAATGCTGGCACCAATACTGGAAAATTACAAGGACTAAATACCCTTAAATGAAGATGTAATGCTCTTAGTCATAGAAAGTCATCCAGCCTTGTAAAAAAAGACTCTGTGCAACCCTCACTAAAGACTAGCGAAAGATTTCTGTCCTCATGAATGTCTGAATCATCTCAGCAACTCCAGTGTTAATAGCATATTTGTATTTGCTTATGAGGCTTAAGACCAGGCTTAAGGGACCAAGAAGTAAATTGCATAGGTGCATGACATTATTCTTTCATTGAACAACTATGCTTTCATTGGCCTGGTGCAAAGCAGTTTACTTTTTTCATAATGTACCATTTTTTTCATAATCTACAGTAACAATGTCTTTTTTCTTCAGTGCCTTAATTATGGGATTTATATGGGTCTTATTTTGCAAATTCAGAATGTTAACCTTACTATTGTTAGTATTGTGATTATAAGCAGGTAAATGGGAGTGCTTCAACATACGACACACAGGACAAAATGCTCTCCTGGCCAGAAACGGTGCACAGAGAGTACAAAATGGTCTGGGGAAAAAGGAAACATGACAGTTTGTCTATGGGGAGTCTCTGCCCATGCAGAAGTGGTTATTAGATATTGGCAGCCCTATCAGGAAGAGGAAAAAATCCCAAACCCCATGGATGTGCTTTTAGGGCAAAGGAAGCAAACTTCAGGCTTGACAGTTTAAAGACAACATGATAGTGTGACAGATTTATAGAAAAGGCTGCAGAATTTTTTTGACTGTAATAATATTGCTGCTCACATTCTCACTCTTAGTAAGATGAACTGGGCAGTGGCACCTCTTGCTTGAAATTGGAAGATCTTCAGAGGGATATTTTGGTTTTATATTTAATCTGTGAAAGTCCGTGAGAAGGTATGCTCAGATATATGCCTATATGTATAGCCTATGTGTACTTATGATTCTTAAGCATCTTACAGATATTTCAAATTTAAAACATGCTCCATAACTGTAGCCACTCAGTCCCTTATTCTATAGTGCTAATGAAAACAGTAGAATAATAGGAGTGAAAGTTAATAAAGATTATTAATAATAAGGATATAAAATAATGAAACATCCACTGTTTTTATCATACTTTTTTTTATGTGTTATAAGTGCACTCACGTACTTTCCTTGTGTTTATTAGTGATCTACAATACTAGTATCCATAGGGATAAAACCAAGGTAGGAAAGGAAAATGAAGGCAGGAAAACAATCTTCTCATCTTATAGAGTGGTTTATTCTTTCATTTCCTCTTAATGCTCCTTTAGCACCTGGGGAAAGGTGGTGGTAATGAGTGGCATTTCCTAGTCTCTAGAGATATCATCTCAGTCAGCCTTTACTTTTGGGAGTTAGATGGGATTTTAATGCAGTTTTTATATTTATGTATATGTATACTTATGCATACATATATATATGTATGTATACACGCACACACATACATGTCTTGAAGTTCTCCTACAAGAAAACATTTAAGAGAAGAGCATATGGGAAAATAAAACTTTTGGACAAAAGCAGCACAACTTATTTACGCTGTAGCAGCACAGCATATTTACATTAATATTTAGGTCAAACAGTGCTTTAGTAGCAATGGACAACTCTGAAATCCATGTATATTCTCCTGAATGAGGACAATATTTTGTCAGTCCTCTTTAATCAACATCTACCAGTAACTGGTAGCGACATAAGTAATGATGCAAGGCACGTTAATGATAAAGAATGTGTTTTCAAGTAGGAAAACTTTAAGGGACAATTTTTGAGTATTCTTTCTGTGATGAATGATCTGCCCATATGCCACAAGTCTTTTATGATTTCTAAATGAAAAACTTGCTTTGGCCAAGTTCATGTGGAATTGACAGCTCTATCATAGGAGGCTTTTATACAGCCCTCCCCAGAGGGCTGATAAGACCCAGTCATCTGCCACTCAGCAGGCAAACGCAGACAAAATACAGCAACTCCAAAACTAAAACCCTTGTGTAGGTGACACGAGAAGCAAAGGTCAGGCAAAATACCCAGAGCCAAACAGCATTTCAGGATTGAACATTTCTTGCAAATGCATTCTCCACAGGGACCTGTTTGCGCTTGCACTTTATCTGCTTCTGTTGTTGGGATTCTGCATATACAGAGTGTTCTGATATTTGAGATAGCTGCAGTCTTCTCTTTCCTTCTGAAGTTCAAGTTTTTATGTTATTAACTGGATTATTGCGCATATAGTTACACCCCAAAAAGATCTTTTTAAAGGAACTACTTAATTAACTGACCGCTCTAAGTGCATTTAATACGCATGCACACTAGTACTTTTTGTCTCAGGATATCTAATTCTATTTTTTTCTCTTATTCCAACCTGATAGTTCCAGAATGTCTGCATTAAGCACAAAGCCAACTTTAATTTTAAGAGTAAGGTAATTTGATGATGCACACAAAGACCAATGGGGCGCGTGTGTGCACATAAACACAGGGGTATCATATGGAAGCCCTTAATGAAATCCCTATGATATGAATAATCCTCAAGTTACAAATGCTACAGCTTATCTCTGGGCACCTGAGTTAGGTGATAATAACTCTGCAATTCAGCCAGAGTAGGAAAGCAATTTTAGAAAACATAATACCTGAAAGCAAATTTTAAATTAATCAGAGTTCTAAAGTATAGGAATTTCCAGTTAGATTACTTTTCATATCCAATTTCCAGCTTGTGTTATGGTGTGTGTGTGTGATTTTATTTATTTATTTTTTCCTTCATTTCTTTTCCTGCCTCTCCTGCCAGGTCAGATGCATCAATTTTAGTATGTGATATTAAAATATGTTCTGGAGATGAGCTTATAACTTGTGTGCAAACCGTCAGAATGTGCTACCTGCTGAAAACAGCAATATGACCTGGGTAGCAATAGCAAACATGACAGGAACGGGGAACTGTGGGGTCCAAAGCATGAGTGTTTTCCAAAGCATTTCGGATAGGTCCCTCTCTTTAGACAGGTGCATTAGTGTCTATTAAACATGAGGGAAATACTTGAACTTAATCATGAAGACAAGCTCCATATTTGTGTCTATTTTTTCATGTCTATTTTTCCTGTGAACCAGCCCTTGTGACTGCTGCTTCAGATTTATTAAGATTCACTGGACTAATTTGACCCTTCAAAGCTTTTCCTCATGGCAAGAGCACTCCTCAACACAAAAATGAACTGCTCCGGAGTTCAGTGCAAAACATACCTGTTCCTATTAAAATTTAGAGCTCCTTGTAAGATGGAAAAATTTGTATTGAATACATTTTTCTTATAAACCTGTATTTTTCCCATGAACCGTGCTGTCAGCTGCCCAGTCCTGCACTCCCACCTTCTCCAAATACTGACATGTAGCTGAGGGGAAATGTCACGTCCTTGCATCTTTTTACTCTTCCCTTTTGCATCCTGTGTCTACAGACAGCGAAAACTTGTCCCAAATCTGTGTGACGGGGGATGCTGTTCTGCTCCTCCCCTCTGCATCAGCAGCCCCAGGGACCCTCCAACCTTTCACTGCTGCGATTGCTGTATCAGACACTCACTAACAGAACGGTATCAGTATCACTCCAAAAGGCACATTTTTACTATCCTGACAGAAAGGCCTTAGATTGTCAAAAGGCTTCTTTAACTATGCCAGCAAAATAATTGAAAACATGTTGAGCTGGATGGATGTGGAAAAGTAGAGGAATTTCATTGGTCTTGTGGTTAGGTACAAAGAGATGCTGAGAGATGTTTAAAGAAGAGTTTGAGCAAGCCACACATCCGTGTTCGTGATATTTGAGACAGGGTCTTTGACAATAGTATTAATCTTTAAATCTGCTGAAGATTCTTCACGATTTTTCTTATGTGCCTTTGGTTGCCTCTCCATCATGATTCAGGACTTCTTCAGGGAAGGCAACTTGGACCTTTCTGAGGCTGATATATTTCTATCTTGACCACAGTGAAATGCTCCTCAGCTAATGTTTCAGCGTAGCTATTTCTTCTTTCCAAGGAGAATCTCTTTCCAAATGTTGCAGTCAATGCAAACTTTCCATTCAGATCAAAGCACATGGTCCTGGCTCCATGTTATCACCTGACAACATTATCATAGGGAATATTAAGCCGTCAACAGTGGATCTGAAGGAATCATTTGCCCAAGCTGTAGTGAATTATAGAGGATGAGAGCCTATCACATAAAAGTCTTTCTATTTTCTACGTTTTTTTCTACGTTTTGAATCTAATAGTTTCAATCTGACCGCAGACTGAATTTCCCTGTAGTTTTAAATCATGTTCAAGACACCTTCTAATAGCTTAGTTATGGGATTTACAACAATTTAAAACATTTGTTTAAGTATTTACTTTATTTGTTTAAATGAATTCAAACCTGTATGTGCCAAGCCTGTGTGTGGAGTGAGCTGTGTCTTTTTGCTAAAACTGTCACCACAGTTTTGATGCGTATTTTCTATTTTTTGCAGATTAATATATTGTTTGCATGGATTTATGCTCGCGCACACATCATTTGGGACTGAGCATGGGTCAGTGTCAAGTGGGGCAGGATTAGGATGTGGGAGGTTGCCAGTGTTAATGCTCAGCTAGCAGGATTAGGCTAAGGCCATAATTGAGCAGTTCAACTAACCTGGGATTCATCAAGAGATTTGCAAAAGCACATTACAGTGGCACATCAGTGAAAGGCACTTGTTAGCTGTTAGGGCAACGTCTTATTGCAAAGCTCTAATTGCAAAGAAATTGTATCATTCTGCATGTAGGATTCTTTGCTGGTTTGACATTACAATCTCTGTTTCTGAATATTTAAAGATAGTGGGGCAAAGGAAGGTGAAAAAGTGTTTTGTCTAAGAAACTTCTGAAAATGACGGACGAGNGAGGTTAAGCCCTTGTACCATTCTGCACGTAGGATTCTTTGGTGGTTTGGCATTACAATCTCTGTTTCTGAATATTTAAAGATAGTGGGGCAAAGGAAGGTGAAAAAGTGTTTTGTCTAAGAAACTTCCGAAAATGACAGACGAGTATTTTATGAAATTCCATTAGAGACTCGCTATCTGGTGGAATTTAAACGTATTTGGATGCGATTAAAAAATAAAGAAGAAAAAGACTTCAAGTTGCATCTTATTTTGAATCTTCAGCAATGTTTACTACTTGCAGAAAGGAAACTTCACATATTTCACATNTGTTTTGTCCAAGAAACTTCTGAAAATGACGGACGAGTATTTTATGAAATCCCATTAAAGAGTCACTATCTGGTGGAATTAAAAGTATTTGGATGTGATTAAAAAATAAAGAAGAAAAAGACGTCAAGTTGCATCTTATTTTGAATCTTCAGCAATGTTTACTACTTGCAGAAAGGAAACTTCACATATTTCACATATCGTAGCTGTTTCTGGACTAGAAGAGGGTAACACTGACTTGAACAATGAAATTCTTCATTTCCAGACAAAGCCATTAGCACAGATATAAGTTTGGCTGCATTCTGCATGGGGATCGTGCACAGTCATATACCTTAGAGATGCCCCCCTAGCCTTGACAGCTGAGCCCCAAACTGGAATGGATTTTGCTGTTGAAAGCCCACAACGTTGATGAATTCCCAAAAATCTCATTCTGTTTTCACCTGCATCAGCATTCCTGCCACCGCGTAGCTGACATAAGTTAGTGCACAGAGAGCAATCGCGCTGTGTAATCTGTCTTGGCTGTCCTCTTTTTTTGGAGGAAAAAGAAGGAATGAAATAATAGCTCTTGATGACGTCATAGCAATAGCTAAGATTAAAACTGCCCCCCTGGGGGGTGGTGGTGGGATTTTTGCTCTATCTTTTTCATGGACATGTATATTTGTACCATATTGGCAGGAGGCCAGTTTCTATGATTGTTTTATTGGGTGTCCACTGTTATTAAGCCTCTCTGTTTTTTCCTCTCTTGCTTTTTACTTCTGAACTGCATTTCTGTAACCAATTTGCATTGCTTTATATTAAGTTTCACGTGCCATGTGTCAGCTAAATTACACATCAGATCTAAAGGGATTCTTTATTCCAAGCTCTTTGAATTCTTTTTGGTGGCTATGCTATATTTACTATTAACTCATGTGTGTGGCATCAAGGAATTTCACAAGTTTTCAACTGTTTTCCATGTCTGACGCCATTTATACAGGGGATAGATTAAGAAATTGTAAAGGTCCAAAAAAAGGACCATTTAGGGATATCTAGCAATACAATTTATACCCTGTTGTATAACGATCCTCTTGTGTTCTGGCTTTTATGTGCATTCGGCTATTGCATTATTCTGTTGATTTATGGGGGGGAAAAAGGCCATTCTTTATGTCTGTGAAATTCATAGCACAGATAGGTCTTGATGTTGTCTCAGGAGAGCCAGAGGGGTACTGAACCACACAAATCATTAATAAATTTTCATCTTAATAATGTCAAATGGCTATATATGCTGGTCTCCTTGAAGTCCATAACAGGCTCGAGGTTGTAACAGTGTATAATTCTTTTGAAAAAAATTAAAATATAAGACACTGTAAAAATATTTTACTCCTCCACACTGGTGTATTCCTAAGGTTCAATAAAAATAATACCATGAGGACTTTGCAACAGTAGACTGTATCCCATTCCCTGGAAGTTGGGATTTCTAATCATTCAGCAGTATCACCAGATCTGACATCTTTCTTTTCATCAGTTCTCTTGATTCCTGCTTGGGCCACCCATGAGGCTGGATATTACATGGAATTTTGTCTTTTTTTCCCCGCTTTCGAGCTGCTGGGATAGATGTGGCAGGCATGATTTCCTCTGTTTTGTGTGTCTGTGTGTTTCTCTAAATAGCAGAGAACAGAGATAGCCCCGAATGGCTCTAATTCTGCTCCTCCGTCCAGCTGAAGTCAGTAGAGTAAGGGCAGTGTAAACAGGGTCAGAGTCAGGCTCTTAGTCATGATAAATTTCCTTATACTCGTGGCAGTATGTTCAGAATGCTTTGAAGTGCTGGTTTGTCAGAGTTCACAACAGTTCATTTCAGCTCCAAATAAAATATTATCTGACTTTGCTGGCTTTCTAGCCTTGGTCAGTGTAACAGTAGAGCTGTTCTAGTTCATTTTATGAATCCAGTTTTCTTACACTAGTTTCTTTATTGGAATCCATACAGAGCTTTCTTTAAACACAGCTTTTCACTAAAGAATAACAAAGGAGTGTTTATATAGGACAATAGGGCAGACATCATTTACTGCATTGGGTTGATTTTGAGTTTATGCATCGAAGACAAAGGGAAATGAACACCCCCATGTGGTATAACCTCTGCAAGGGTGTAGCTGTGTTATTTTAAGGCTTGAAATGCCATACCATTTAAAGTTTGAATTATTGAGACACATATTCTGTAACATGTACTTTGGACTGCAGAACTAGGGCACAATAGTTTCCTTATGTTTTTTTTTTAATTTAGTAAGTATTTCAAGCAAGGCAGCTTCCACCTTTTTTGAAGCAGACTATAACGTAGCCTGAATGTTGCTTATCCCAGTTCTGAGACTTAAAGAAATGTAAGCAGAAGCTGTTGATTTTGTAGGTCTAACAGTGTTCATACTAGGGCTTAAAATAAACCTAGTTGCCAAAGAGAATCCCTTGAACACATAGTCTCTGATTTTGATGTGTTTTCAGTATTCTTTGCTTTTCATAGCCGGCTTTGTGAATTTCTGAGCTAACTAGTCCCTGGAGGCACTTTCAAAGATTATGAAGTTGTGTGCACAGAGGTGAGGACAACAAGGAATTTCAGGAGTCATGTGCGTGGGGTAGTCTAATGGATTGTGACTTTTCCACTTTTGTCTTTCTGCTTCTGCTACCTTCTAGGTTAAGAAATCATAGCCTAATATAACTTCGGTTTTTTCTCTACCAGTTATCTTAAGAGGATAAAGAGAAGATTCTTCCTCAATACATTACTTGCTGGAAATTAAGTATCTGGCTCTAATTATGATATATGGCTGGCAAACTTTAAATATCATGCAATCCCACAGGACTGACCTCAGTGCAACATGGCTGTGAAGCTAAAACTAATCCAAAGGAATTAACAAGTAGTTTTTGAAAGATTAAACTTTTATTTTCAATATTTTGTGAGCATATATAAATAAAAAAGTGATAGAAAAAGAAATCTGACAAAAAGATAACTAATTCTCCCTCCTGAATATTAACAAGTGGAATGGTGTCAGTGGATTTTGATCTATGCTTGCTTATTTATTTGGTGAACTTGAATATTCATATGTCCTATGTGGAAGACTTGCTCATCTCTAGCTTCTGGAGAAGAAGTCTAAGTGGCCGCTCAAATTTAATCGTGTTGGTATAAAGAGGAGGGCTGAAAAGGACATGGAGACGTTTACTCTCCTTTCTTATAAAAAGTCCTGTGAAGCACTTCACTTAGTCTGAAAATACCTGGGTCTTCGGACATGCAAGTCATTCAGTCATTTTCTTGAAATCTTCTTTTACACCATGTAGTTTATATTCCTTGTCTGTTTGGGTATGTCTTACTACAACGTCTAGCTTGGGAACTAATATTCAAGTCGAGCAGTGTTTGTTGACCTAGCCTAAGTGCAATAGCAGCTCTACAAAATCGTGTTTGCGTTGGTGGTACTGTATCCATCTATAGAAAAAACAGGTTTTCTGGGATGAAAATTAGGATCTTAAGCACTAGAGCAAGTGTGGATCTAGTCATGGAGTCCCAAAGCAGTTAACTACCATAAGCCATTTCTGGCAGAGTTTTGCCTAATTTGTTATTAAAAAAATAGCAGAGAGATTTGTTCATATTCTCCTCTACTCAGTCCAGAGTCAGACTTCATGCTGTGTTCCTTATCTTAGGATATGAGAGTCCCTATTTGTGATTCCCAGCAGGCAAGGAGGGATCTTGGTTATCCTTCGAGACAAGCATATGTGGGAAAAGTGGGAAGGCATTGGCTGATTAGCAACATTCAAATAATACAGCCTGCAGCCATCCTGTTAACCGAATACAAGTTAAAACATTATTTCAGGCGGTGGAGAACAGGCCATCCGGTTTAAGTGACAAGTACTGTGTTTTTCCAGAGGCAAGAGGGTTTCATGAATTAATGCCAACTAAGTAAAAACACCAATAAACTATACTATGGAGTCATGCTCTACTGAATTTCCTTAGAGTTTGCTTGATAAAGATATAATCTACATCTAAAGAAGAAATATTGTGTATGGGGTACATTTTATTATAAAGGATGTACAATATTTTTCCATACTTCAACCTAGAAATACATACGTTGAAATGTACATGGAGACTGTGTGTTTCCCCATTAGTAACAATTATTTTTCACTGCAAATGGACAAATTCAGCAAACACACTTCAGAAACCAACTTCAGCTGGACTATTTTATTAATAAGAATTTGTAGACTTGGATCTTAAACATACAGAATTCATATTTTCTACAGAACTAAAGGGTAATTTTTAGACTGTTCTTTTCATAACTGCTGAATGCCTGAACTTTGCCTGCGTCAGCTGCCTCTTAACCAGCAAAGGCAAGTTTATTTTTAGCAAATGAGAGACTGAAAGTTTCATTTTGAGAACTTCAAACAAAATATAAATCAAGATAGTACAGTGATAAAAAAGCTTGGCTGGGGACTCCTATTGGCTTCTACCATATGAAATAAAACATGAGTATTTTTTTTTTAAATGGGCACAAATGTTATTTTTCACTAGCTGTCAGATGTGGCCCATTTCAGCTTCTTCTACAATTCACCATTGTGATAACTCAGTGAATTTGTCCTTTTTATCCATTAGACTGCATAAACACTGGGATTTTGTTCATCTTTTAAATCCATTATACGGGATTTCCCAGAGGAGTTAAGCTTTTTATTTACTTGTGTGGAAAGTGTTTGAAATACGGCATTTTGAAAGGTGCCCCTTGCCCGGACCCACCTCAAAAAAGACGTTTTCAACAAACCAAGAATTTGGCTTTATATGTGGGTTTCAAGGGCTAAAATCACCCCTTAATATATAGACATATTATAAGCTTTAATTAAACACAGGACTGCTGCCAGATTAGATCAGTAGATTGTTTTTCCAGAAAAAGTTTGGACAACCAACAGCTGAAAACATCAACAGAGAACTCCTAAGGAAAAACAGCAGTAAAAAATCTCCAAGACTAATTCACACAAAATTGAAGAGCTAATGACTTCAGCCTGTATCTCAGCTTACATTAACGATGGCCTCCTCATCTAATGATTTCTTTTGATGTTCTTGGGGAACTGTCCAGATGCTTTGTATATTTGTGATTTTATATTTAAAATTGCCGTGGAGATTTGAAGGAGAAATACTCTTTGGATTTGGGGCAAGTAGAAGTCAAGGGCTGTTCAGAGAGGAAGAGATAGCAGACACAACTACAATATTTCCACGTGTGACATATATTTCTTCAGTAAAGTCTTTGAAAACTTTAGAAAATAAAGAAAGGGAAAGGAGGTGGGTGGTATAACAGAAAATTCCTTCATCAGAAGCTACCAGAGCTGCTGTTGATGCCATCTTTCATGTTTGTCTAAGCTTATTTGGCCAGTAGCTATTAGAAAATGAAAGCTTTTAGGAAGTGTTTCCAACTGGGCATTCTGTCAAACTGAATGTGGAATCAACTGCTCAATGCAAACTTATTGTTGTTTGAGATGCCTTAGGGTGCTCTGGTTTGCAGCTCTTGAAGAGCTTGGTCTCCCGGAGGTCCTATGTCTTATTCACAAGCCCTGGGAAGGTGCCTCAGGTGTGTTCTGGAACTGTGTAAATGGCTCTGGGTACTTATATTTAGGCAACTGAATGTTTTTGTGAGTTATGGACTGAAGAGTTTTTCTTGGGAAAAGAGCCATGGCCAGGAAGAGAACTGCTCATTTGGCTGGCAGATATGTCCAAGTTAGACAACTCTAAATTAGCTGATGTAACTTTTATGAACATAGTTACAAGAATTAGAACTTGGCATGAGTTTATAGGCTCAAGTATGGACTGAGCAAGTCCTTGGAGAATCTTGTGTGGCTCTGGTTAGGCCAATAGCAGTATTCTAGACAGCTTCCAGCTAACTCTCCAGTTTCTGCCCTGAGTATGCACATTTACACAATACATATTCATATCTGCTGTAGTCTCGATATAGACCCTGAGATGGCAGCTGCAGTAGATAACCCATGGGTTTGTCCTGCTCCTGGTTAGCAATACAGCAACAAGGCACAGGATTCATGTGCAAGTTCATCTGTGAGAGCAGCAAACTACTTGGGAAAAACAGAGCTGTCAAATGCTTTCCTGAGAAACAAGACACACAGGTTGGGCAGCTCTATATAGACTTGCAATGAATACCTTGTGACAAAGGTTAAAGCTGTAGGAAGCCACTTTGGTAGCATTTGAAGACTTAGGTCTCCTTGAAACCAGATAATTTGTCTTCAGATCTATGTCATAGCTCAGGGTACTTAGTATTTGTGCTGGTGAAGTATTCCTTGTGGTGGATGGAGAGCAGGTGTTCCCACTGGTACTTATAGATCTGCCACTCTTTGATGTATGAGGGTTTGCTGAAGCATCTGTGGGCCCCATGCAAGGATCTGTGGGCCCCATGCAAGGAAGATCGTCACTCCTGATTGCCTTTAGTTGCTTCATTTGAAGGCTTGGATTGTGCTTCTTGTACTGGAGAACTTGAGAAATTAATTCTGAATAGGCCTGTATGTGGGATGAGGTACCCAGGCAGGCCTGGCAGGGGTATAATTTTCTGTCATCAAGATTTTTCCTGACTTTTATTCACCAAGTGTCTGTGCTTCATAAGCCAGCAGAGAAACAAACATGCTTTGACCACCTGTTTGTCCGTGGATAGATATAACTATACATCTATTTCAAATGTACTGAATTCACGGTGGTGGCTTATGCTTTTAGCAGCTTGATCTTGCTGATTATGAATACACCATCCACGTCCATTTTAAAGAACTGGATGGACGTGTGTAGAGGGTTAGGTCAATGGTGGGGTGGGCCCAGTCATCCTTTTGTTCTTTTATTATTATTATTATTATTATTATTATTATTATTATTATTATTTTAAAAAGGAAAGAAAGAAAAGTTTCATCATCGAGATCATGTTCAAAGTTACGCCTTTTTCACTACCTGAAAGGCTTTACAGATTTCTTGTTCTTAGCAAACAAAGTTCTTATCAAAATTATGTATGTTATTAAAAGTTCTTCATTGTAGCATTTACTGTGTTAGCTTGGAAGCTCTAATAGTGCCAAGTACTACAACATATTTTTGAGATCCAGTTGAAATAAAGTCATAACATGAAGTGTTAGAGCCTTGATTGCTTTAGAAATTGTCCTTTCAGTCATTCTTAAATTAAACCTTGCACTCTTATATTTAAAGAGTTTTAATATTATGTGTGTCCAAAATAACTCATATTTCAAGTGGAATTTTGTGTGTTTTATTTTTGTGTGTTTAAGATTGTACTGCTAGTAGTGCTTAATGTCTTAAATGAGATGCTTACTAAGCCTTCCTTTAAGCACAAGGCAGATGGTTATATATATATATATGTGTATATATATATGTATATATGTAATTATAAGGGTTGGTAGTGCTTTGATGACTAAGATATGAAGTGGCCATGCCCTGTACACTGTCAGGCAAACCCTTATGCACCATTGGTACCTTCTGTGCTTGGATCATGCGTTTGCCATCAAGTAAGTTAGTCTTTTCCATTTTGATTTGTTTTACATGCTAGTATGAAGTCTTCAATTTGGACCAAAAAAAATGCTACCTATCGATTGAGACAGATGAAAGAATTAAACTTTGGACATTACATTTGATTGAAATATTGTTCATATTTAACTGTACTCTATGTACAGTGTTGAGTCTCTCAAGACTTTGATTCTTATTTTCTTAAATATTTATCTAGCCTACCTGACTTTGCTTGGTGTCAAACTTACTGAGTTAGGAACAGCAAGGAAAAGTTAATGTTTTCTCCTGCTGTTGATTATGACAGAAGGGGCTTGATCTGGGAAATATAAATATCCTAGATGCCAAAGCAAATATTCCAATTCCCTTGAACTCATTAGAGGGAGAGAAAGAAGGAAGAAGAGGAAAAAAAAAAAAAAAAGGTTTTAGAAGTGACAGGATGCAAGCTATTTCTCCAGAATAGAACAGATAAATTTGAATGGAGAGAATTCATTCATAAAGCAGGTCAGTATCTATTGGAACATAATTATTAAAAAGTCAAAAAACTGCTTCATTTATAAATATGTGGGTTTACAATTATTTTATTTCACATTTCATAGCTTGTAGGTAGATTTTATTTTTTTTTTCCTCCCAGTCCTTTGAGTTTGGACTTTCTCCTCTGAATGGAAATAAGGTAGATGCATTAACTGGCTCAGATTTCACATTAAAAGGGGAATGACAGCAATAATTCAGCATAAGCAGCCTATAGGAGCGTGAACACCATGTAGACAGTCATGTAGCTTATTGAGCTTAAACTTAAAACACGAGCAGCACATCAGAATCTGAGGAAGTATCTGAGGCATTTTGTTTCTGTCCCAACTGTAAGTTTGATATTGTATCTTGTTAACAGAGTGAGCTGCCATTCAGTCCCAATTAAACTGGAACAGCCTTAAGATAACAGCAGCAGGAAATTCTTGAAAGATAAATTCAAGATGGTAGCAGCTTTTGGAATTCGGGGCTGATTATAGCTATAATTATATTGTGAAATGTACTTTTTTTATTAAAAGAAATACAAGAAAAAAGTCTTCTTATCTCTCTTCACTTCATGCCATAGCCAATATAATCCACTCTTGAACTTACTCTGTTTATAGCTCGCAAGAGACAAGGTTTATGTGAACTGGTTGTGTTTTGGGTTCATGTGGGTCTCTGTCTTCAACTGCAGAATGTATTCCACAAGTTCTCGTGTCACTCTGGTGATCCTTTTTGTTGCTGTGCCAGCCTTTATCACCACTTACTTCGGGATAGCATTAATGATGCAGCCGCTTCCTGTCTGACAAACAAATGTAACATTGCCCAGATTGCCCTACATGTTAGGCAAGTCGAGTATCATTACCTGAAATGGTCTATTTTTTAAAAAAAAAAATGAGGAAAAAATTAATCCTGGTTGGAGGGGGAAGGGGTGAAGATAAATGCTGAACACACTGTTGAAAGATTAATGTGAGGAGAAGTAGTCATTTTGGGATCCATCAGCAGCGTTTCATCCGATTGTCATGTCCTTCACAATACTCTGAAGTATTTAAACTCTTTAGAATTTGTCACTGAAGGAAACTTTCCGTTTCATCAGTAGTTGATGCAGGGGTGAAATCAGTGCTGTGTCACTGCCCGGGGCAGTCTCAGCTTACAATGTATAAGGGCTAATGTGGACATTTGATAGCCCCAATTCCCAAGTTGCCTCTTTTCCTTCATAATAAGCAAAATCTAATTTATGAAGGGGAAATAGGTGTGAACTATGAAACTTTACAGGGATTGAAGAAATGAGTTTGGATATGACCNTCACTGAAGCAAACTTTCCGTTTCCACTCTTTGCTGGAACATACTGTGTGTGTTAAAGGAAAATGAAAACCAGGAAGAAACCAGTAGTTGATGCAGGGGTGAAATCAGTGCTGTGTCACTGCCCGGGGCAGTCTCAGCTTACAATGTATAAGGGCTAATGTGGACATTTGATAGCCCCAATTCCCAAGTTGCCTCTTTTCCTTCATAATAAGCAAAATCTAATTTATGAAGGGGAAATAGGTGTGAACTATGAAACTTTACAGGGATTGAAGAAATGAGTTTGGATATGACCATTTTTTTTTTTATTATTATTTTTATTTCTTAGCAATTGGTCAAAAATGGTGACATTTACCTTTCCATACTGAAGAATATCAGAGTGCTGCTAACCATACAGGTCAGAGCAACCCTGAATCTATTAAGAAAGGGTGAGTAGTAAACACTTACTAGGAACTTGTCCAGCTACTCAGAAGCCTAAAGTGGGTTAAAATGAAATAGTGAAGTGAAACATTGTTCACAGTTATCGTCATTACCGAAGCATACCAAATTATCAGTGAAACTCACATCCTTGTTGAAAAGGTTGTTCAAATGAGTCACCAGGTAGTAGTACATTTCCTGACAGTGATCAATATGTTTTCTTAACTGAGTTTTTACTCATACCAAAGGCATGTGTTGGCTGGGTTTAGAGGAAGTGTGTGGAAAGTACAGAAACTTCTTACCTGGAAATGTTAGTGGTATCTCTCCCAGCACGGATGTGTGCCTGTGCTTGGCCTGGAATGCACGCAGGATTGCTTTCAACTTCAGCTTCGGTGCTTACTCACAAAATACATTTTATTTTTTTTTAAATAAACTCTTGCAAGTTGCTGCTTGAATGTAATGGACGTCACCTGGCAAGACCAAAAGCAAAAAACTTTGTGCACTTTGGTCTACTGGGACTTAATGGTCCCAGTGCTTAATGGGAGCATCCATCTGACTTGAATATTATTAGTATTAAGGTTTGAGAAGGCTGAGTGTTCTTATATATATAATATATAATGTGCGTGTGTATTCTTGAGGATCTCTTTCTTGTCTCTTTTAAAGTGCTTCTTTTCAATTTGTTTTGAAATGCAAGAATAAATGTGGAGCTAAAATGTTAGTAGTTAATAACTGATTTAACTAAATTCATGGCAATTTTAGTATATTCTGCTAATCGCAGGCTCCTGCTTTACCCTTTCTACAGATTATATGAACTTATTTGAATAATTTATCTGAAGTATAATTACCAAACTTTTCTTTTTGTATGAATTTAAGAGCTATTCTTGCTTTTTTGTCAGCTTTAACCGAACATTTTGAAGGAACAAGTTGTAGACCAGGTCTTGGTTTCAGGATTGACATTATTTTCCAGGTCTTGTTTTCAGGAATGACATTACTTTCAGGCATATTCGATCTTTGGTAAATGTGTCTTTGGCCAAGTACAAAGTGGTGCTGGTTTGTGACACCCAGAGCCAGGCAGGGGAAAGGCAGCCTAGGTGGTCTCAGGGCTGCTTGAGGGAAGGACTTGAGCAAAGAAGGGCTGCCAAAACCTCCTCTGTGGGGCTGTTTCCCTGTATTAAGGGATTGCTGCTCCTCTCTGAGCAACCTTCAAAGCACAGCACCCAAGACAACATCTAGCTGGGTTTGAAGGGCCATGATGAGGCTTCCTCCATCCTGTCTATTAGACTGTAACTGAATGGTGGGTGCTCCTCCTCTCTCATTAGGAGATGGGTAGTTGAGCTGTGTTGGTGAAGGTTCATACCATCCAACATTGAGGATGAGACTGAAATCAAAGTTCCTTTTCAAGCCTGGAAGAAAATACCTGGGTAACTTGGGGAGTTTGTTGATGGGACCTACCTTCAGGTGGGTGACCCAGCAGTCTGAGCTCCTTTGATTTTACCTGGAACCTCCAGGACTTGAGACAGTTCTGGACTAGAAGCAAGACAGGAGGAAGACAGGTTAGTGTTAGCTCTAGCTGTGCAGGTTTGGGGTTGAACAAGGTTGTAATGATCGTGGCTGGCTTGTGCATAAAGCAAAACCAGGCTCTCTTGTGTCAGTGTAGGGAACCTTAGGTAGCTTCTGTCTGTAGGTGCCACTTTGGGAAACAACCTTCCCTAAGATAAGTGTTAGCTAAGAGACCGGAAAGAAAGGTATTATAGTCTTATAGCATATAAATGACATTATAATCCCATCTTTATGCAGCACTCCCCTCCCCTCTATTCACTTTTATATATATATAAAAGTCATCACGATCTTGGCAAAAATCATTATTTTTTCTCCCCCCCCTTTTTTTTTTTTATTTTCTCAGTAGGCAGGCTCTGAATTTGGATCTGTTTAGAATTTTTATAGGAAAGATACCAGATCAAGAGACCAAATAATTGTGTGTGAACTTGCATAAAACAAGTAGAATAGTAATCTCCAACCTTCCTTCTCTCCTCCTGGAAGATCTGTTATATAATTCATAGCCTATGATTTTCTGCAAAAACAGGATACAGCAAAATCCTTTAAGATATATAAAACTGCTATTTTGGTGCTGAAAACATGGGAAAACTAAGATTACATGGTGAATGTTTTGGATGGGGAGGGGAAAAAGTATTAAATGCTTAGTCCCTTTAGGGAGAATGACAGATTCAAGACAAATGTGTGTACATAAATCTTCTTTTAATGAATGACACTTTGCTCTGCTGGGCTGTATCAAAAATATTGCCATGGTGTCTGTACAGCTTCAGCAGCAGGAAGCGGAGTTGCCAAAGAGGTAATATCCTGAGTCCGATCATTGTATCATAATCAACCGGACTCTAAACAAGAAGGATAGAGTGTCTTACAAACCCGATTGGATTAAACAAGCTTGCTAATATCTATAATTTCTGTGGGCTCCAATAACTGTCTTAAAGGGCTAGACAGTAGCAGGATCATAGGATGCATTAGTTCAGATGATCATCATCTCCCTGAGCATTGCCCTTGCTGTAATGTAGTGATGAATGCATCGCTATAGTTAATATTCCATTATAGACCTCGTTTTCCCAGGGTCTATAACTCACCCATAATAATTTGCTGAAGGTTGAAACTTGGCAGACAGGGCTGCAGACCGGGAATTAATTTTGGTAACACTATAATAAGTGCGCTTTAATGTTAAATGAAAATGGAATTCCTAAGAAATTACACACAGCAGTCATGCGACATGCTGAATGAATTCATCATGATTAATGTTACTAAAATGAATATCAAAAGTGGTAAGCGGGATTTTCTTTTTATTAAATAGTGTTGCCAGAATCCTTTTACCGGTGTTTGGCAAAAAATTGCTTTTAAAGGGACAGAATCAGGAAAGCACTACCTGTTTAAAAAGAAGTATACAGCATGGTGTTGTGTAAGTATGAATGTAATGCATCATCCGTGGATCTTCATTATTTCTGCAATTTGGGCTTCCATAGGTGAATTATTCAGAGCAGCCACATGTGACCCAACCTAGTGCTCATGACAGTTCTGCTTCAATTTGGAAACTAAAAAAGCTTCAAGAGTCCCTTCCAGCCGGCGCCTATGTGATTGCATGACTGATAGTAAAATTTTAGGTGTCGTTTTCTTTGTTTTCTTTTAAAAGAGGAATGGGAGACTTTGCTCTTTTGTGACATTCTTCACTCACAAAGCAAATAGTGATAATCATTCACTGCCTTTAATATAAGGATAAAGAAAGTCAGAAAGAAGTAGTCAAAAGCTACTTGTCCAATGATATCAGAATTTGGTGACTTCAGGAAATATTACTGCTTGCTCTTGTCCCCTATGGTGTTTGTGAATATCCTATCTATGCTCTTCACCAACTTTCAACTATCACCACAGGATGCTCTTCTGAAAATTCAGAAACTTTTAAGTGCTCTTAATTGCTCAGAGATAAATCTGCAGTTATTTATTTTTGTGTTTATTTTGTCTTGGACAATGACACTTAAGTCTGTAAATATTAAAAAAAAAAATAATAAAAGGGAGGAGGTGTTGATCAATGTAAAAATGTGTGGCCTGGGTGTCAATGTTCTGATCGGGGTTGGCATGGTTTGTATCTAGAGATCCAGGTGGGCTATATGAGCAACTAGACTTTGACTTTCTTATCCCGTTAGGTAGACTGCTCTGGAGCTGAGGAAATGGCCTGTGGAGACAGCAAAGCTCCTCTAGAAAGAGAAGCAGGAAATAAATCTCCCCAAAAATAGCTCTTGTGGTGACCTTAAAAAAGAGAGAGAGAGAGAGAGAGNGAGCCTCTAAATAAAATAAATAAATAGAAAGGTGTGGAGGGGTCGTTCATCAATGTAAAAATGTGTGACCTGGGTGTCAATGTTCTGATCGGAGTTGGCATGGTTTGTATCTACAGACACAGGTGGGCTCTATGGGCAACTAGACTTTGACTTTCTTATTCCATAAGGTAGACTGCTCTGGGGCTGAGCAAATGGCCTCTGGAAATGGTCTCTGGAGACAGTAAAGCTTCTCTAGCAAGAGAAGCAGGAAATAAATCCCTCTAAAAGAAGCTCTTGTGGAGTCCCCAAAAAGAGAGAGAGAGATTCACTATTCCCAGCAAAGCTTGACAAAATCAGTATAACCATGTTTTAGGAAGCACTGTTGTATCACTATCAACTTTTGTTTTTTGTTGCACAGAAAAGTTAAAATTTTTAAATTTGATGCGAAACAAAACACTGAGACTTTTTTTAATTCAGAAGGACCAAATTTTTTTTGTTTGTTTTTTGTTGTAAGTTAGATAGAACTGTGTATACAAAAGTGTGATATAATTATTCTTCCTAATATTTTCTACTCTGTCTCCTTTGATGTTAATGTTATCACTGCAAATACGCCAGCTCTGGCAAGAGGACATACAACTAAATATAGACACACCGGTGCCAAAGAAAACAAAGTAAAATGTCTCAAAGTGTCTCTTTTTGAATATGCAACGTGTCTTTTCTTGCAAGCATATCCAAGTGTTTTGATGAATGAGGAACAAGATGGGCTATATTTTTTTTAATGGCAGACTTAGATGTGCAAGAGTCTGAGTACATTCTGGTCTTCATAGAGAATCTTTTTTCTGAGCCAGAGGATTTGAAATACAGAAGGGTTTGAAAGGAACCAAGTCATATCACCAATGCCACTGTTTTCACACATCAGAAAAAGACACATCAGAAAAATGAATAAAATTAAATTATCTTGACAATTCCATCAGACATATGACACTACCTGCCATTAGAAACAATAGTTACTTGGAATTCCCTGCCTGCTTTATAAATCAAATCAGATATAATATCTTTACTTGATCTTCCATGTTTTACCCAGCCTAGCGGAGGAGAATCCCCCTAAAACATGCATCAAACTTTAATTGCCTCGAGTGACCTGTTACGGTGATCCTGTTCTTCACTCTCTTCTGCCTTGGCCATGAAACTGCTCTCTGGTTCAATGGACATGACCTGAATTGTGTAGCCTAAAGTTGAGGTCTGGCTTAAACTTGGGTCTCCCACCCAGTTCTCTCAAGTTGGGGAGAATTTTAAGGTTTTTCTCAGGAAGAGAGAAGTGGCAGTAAAATATTGGTGAAGGGCAGAGAGTAGACACACCAACATAGGGACTATATGAAGTCATTAATTAAGTCATTATGTGCAGCGTGTGTGTGTTGTGACTGTTGTCTTCTCATGGATCAAGTGTCCAGTATCATAAATGCCATGTTCTAGTTCCTTTTATTTTCTTCAGTGGATCCAAAACCCCCAATTTTTTTCTCTTTAACCTTTTTTTTTTTTTTTTTTNACAAAACGCCCAATTTTTTTTTTCTATTTAACCTTTTTTTTTGGAATTTGGTTTTTGTATCGTGTGTGTGTTTGGACATTTGTGCTTTCTACTCTAATACTTTTTTTTCATGGTGAGCAAAACTATATAAAATATATTAAACTATGCCTATTAAAATAAAAATGATTTATACTAAAGTGGTTTGAACTGTCTCTGGGTGAGATGATTTTTTTATTAGCCTTTTTGAAATTATTCTTTACTATCCCAGTTAACTGTGTATTAATAGACCTGGAGATATCAAACAAAAAAGACCTGATTTCAGCAGATGGCTTTCAGGTCTCAAATGCACACCTCTGTCCAACAATCTGCTTCAACTTCTGGTTTATTTTTCTAGTGATCATTTATTTGGACAGAGATAAGGATGCTGTTTTCCCTAAAGAATGAGCGATATCCTCTATGGTGCAAAAGAGAAGACTGAAACATTTCAGCCACATAAGTTTAGTTTTGAGTTTTAAAAACCATATATTCTGCATGCTTTTGATCGCACATTGTTAGAAAATAGTCACCTCAAGGAGATAAGAAGATAAAGAATTCTATGTTCAAAAAGCAGAAGTGTGTTAGGGCTCCAGCCTGCCTCCGCAGTCAGAGTTCGTAGGAGATGCCATGGTAATTTCCTTCTGGAAAATCCAACCACCTCTAATTTCAAACATATTCCATCAGACCACCACATTTTTGTATCTAAAGCTGTATGGTCTGGAAATGGAAATGAAACAGCATATGTCATGTATGAATGAAGGAAAAGTAAATAAAGACGAGTATCCCAATTTAGCTTAAGAAAATAAGCTTATGCCAGACCACACTTATTTTCCTGACTCTGTATGTTTGAGAGCATCCTGCATGTCCAGAGAAATGCCATGTATAATAAAAATAACCTTAATTCTTTTTAGCTATTTGAGCTCATTCCAGTTTAAAAGATTGGAAGGAGAGAGTGTAGGGGGGAAAAAAAAGACAGACCCTCTTGTCTGGATATAGTGCATTGAAAGTTGAGGGTAATTTTGTTGTTGGATTTTTGTGACGAGCAGAACTTGAGTTGTGCATCCTTTGCAATATATTAGTTGAGAAATGTTGATGCAGTAGCTCAGAGGTATGGATCTTGCATAGGGTGGAGTTACCAAAAAACAAGGCTGGAAAAGACTGGGCTGGCCAGTTCCCCAAGGGGCTCTTTCTGTCACAAATGAGTAATAGGAGAATGTAATTTGAAGGTTGAACATAGCTGGAAAGGATCCAACAATTTAAACTCATCGGCGTGGAAAATAATTACATACTGACAGGTCTCCAGGGCAAAAAGAGAGAAAGATGGGCTTGTATTAACTCTTCATGGTTTCACCAATCAACCAGCTGTTAATTAATTAATCAATATTTCTAAGCACTTTCAGACCAATCTAGGTATGTAAAAAGATGCCAGTATTTATTAATTTTTATATAGATGACAGTTGGGTAATGGTTCTCACCATCAAGAACATAATCAAATGGCATTACTCCAAATGCCACTGCTACAAATAAAATGTACCTAGATTAGGGTAGATCTTTTCACCTATCGAATGCAGTGTGTGAAACCGGCACCGCTGGGAGCCAGGGAAAGGGAATGTGAGTCAGAGTTTTCAGGAACATATTACACAAGGGAGAAAATTCATCCATTCATTTGACTGCAAAACCTGGAAGACGGGCTAAAATGTAGAATTTTGAGGGCCCCAGTATAGGTATAGAAAGATCCTTTCTTGCCTCACTAAAAGCTGAACTGAAGAAAATAAGCAGAACGTTTTGTTAATAAAGTCTAGACAATACCGAGAAAGAGGTAGGCAAAGGGGACTTCAGTTTCTCGCATTACTGAGTTTCTGGATCCCTAATTATTTATTCCTTTAATCATGGTGCTGGGAACAGCAGTACTTAGTGAAACAAGATGCAGGGCAAAACTACTCCAAGGCAAAATGGAGCTTATTGCTATTACTTTTATTTCAGCGCTGGTGCCAGGAGCTGCAGATTCCATGAGCACCATCCAGAGAGTTTATCTGAGCACACGGCATGCTGCAACCTAGAGCAAGCAAATTAAATATCATCGTATCAGTGCACTGAAATTACACTCCTTTTCCATATGGGGACTATGGGTGATAATCAGGCTGTTATCCATTTATCTGTTTCCCTCTAGGAAGTTTTCAGACTAACTAGCCAGAACAAATTTGAAATCTGTCATAATTTCAGGAATTCTGGTGCCGGAGGGCTTCTAACACCTCTGGTATTTCTAGCTTTCCTGCCAAAAGGAGGGGGTTTTAGGTCTCTCTTTTTTATCATTTATGTTTTATTTTTTTATTTATTTTGTTTTCAATTTGCAGCTTGGTGACTGTAATATATTGAGTTCTCAAAGTGGAGAAAAATAAGGCTGCAGTGTTTCCCCTATGGCTCTGCTCACACTAACAAATGTATTTCCTCTAAATACCGATATTATACAAAGTTGAATGACATCACGTTGCTGCTTCCAGTTCATTCTTCTCTTACAAGGGCAATATTGTATGTTCAGCAATTTGTCAGAGATACTAAAAATGGCTTGGGAGCAGCAATAATTGTGGAAGGGTGAGTGGGTTCACTGTTCGGACGTGTTTCAGGGGCTTAACACTTGGAAAACAGCCTAAAAAAATATCAATTTAACGAAAAAGAATATAACCTGGGGCATTTGCTAGGGCCAGACATTAGTTCTATTTAGACCTTAGACCATCCCACGTTTAATTGTAGGTCTCCTGCATTAGCTTGTAGGAGTAGTAAAAGCAGGTAATTCGATCTAATCAGATCGGCACAGGAACCGGGTCCTTGGTGCCAAGTGAGACTGTGGAACAAAAGGACAAATGTGATTGCAAAAAAACTAGTTTTACAGCACCACAGAAAATCCTTGCAAGACTAGTTGTTCTGCATTAAATGTGTAAGAACTTAAATATCTTAAAAAATATGGGGATGTGAGCTCTTCTTGGTGGTTGTCTAAGGCTCTCACTGAACAGGGAATGGTCTTTCAGGGCCAGCACTGCTGGGTCCTCCGTCTCGCCCAAGTACGATCATCTAAAGCAGTTTGCCTTCTGTGTAGTCTGTAAAGATAAGGGTTTTGGAAAGACATTTCATTCTCTGCTAAGCTACATGGCATTAGGAGTTATCCTTTGCAATTATCACTCTTCTTTGATTGACCAAAAGGAATTTGGATGACGAGTGTAGACTAGATGCCTCGTGTGGACTCACAACCTGAGCATCTCGTGTGGGATGCTAGTACAGAACTGCTGTGGTGTTAAAGCCACCCCTACTTTACTATAAATTAACTTTCCCTGGCAAATAATCTGTGGATGTGCCCATATTATGAGAGCGGAGTACTGTATGAGTCACTCAAATCATTCCTAGGAAAAGATATTATTGTGAGATTATTTTTTGGTAAATAAAGGACACGTACTATGATCGTGTGCCTCTAGTCTCCTAAAGATGTAATATTGCCTGCATAAAAATTTCTTCAAGTGACAAATGTTTGTCTGAAACTTTTCTTGAGATTTTTTTTTTGCACCTAAAAATTTTAGCCTATTTTTATTTTCTGCTGTTTTTCCAAAATAATGTTCCTTTCTTGCCAAGACGTGAAGTTTTGTGTTTCCAATAAAGACTAATGAGTATGGCTTGTCATGGCTTTCAGTTACAAGATTGCTTTAGATATTCTATAAAACTGCATCGGTTTGTTGAATATCAGTAATTTTTTCTACTTCTCCCCCTTGATCCCAACTTTAAATATTGGCAAAAATAAGCAAATAGATGTGAAGTTTTGTCTTTGTTTGTTTATTTATTTTGTAACCACCTCCGGTTCCAGCAGTACGATTCTAATGGTTGCAGTGGACTACTCAGACCAACTCCGCCAGTTTAGCCAAAGAAATCTGTCTCCTCTTGAAAAAGGTGTGAACAAAATACAAATTTATAATGTGAATTTAATTGGATTTTAATTGAATTTATTTGAAAAATATTTCTTTGGCCCTAAAATTGAGNCAAGGGGGACAAATATGAATTTCAAATGTGAATTTAATTGGATTTTAATTGAATTTATTTGAAAAATATTTCTTTGGCCCTAAAATTGAGATGTCAACTGAATTATTTTTTTCTTAAAAAAAAAAAATCAAAATATTTTTATTGCACAATGGTATCTTTCAATCAGAAATCACAAAATTTTGAGGAAA
Source organism: Crypturellus undulatus (assembly GCA_013389825.1). Lineage (NCBI taxonomy): Eukaryota > Metazoa > Chordata > Aves > Tinamiformes > Tinamidae > Crypturellus > Crypturellus undulatus. Next base: position 126,178 of record VWPW01021481.1, read on the forward strand.
GCAAGCATGCATATTACGTGCCTATTTGAGTGCAGTAAAACACTCTATTTCCTTTAGGGAAAAGATCAATAAGCAATTTTTGTCTAACCCTGCTAGGTAATCTATTTCTTTGAAGGCTGAAAGACCACTAAACTCCCTAGTTTTACTGAAATAGCAAATCAGCTTAGGGTCCTGTGAGTTACTAGAACAGAAAATCAGTTCAGATGGGAGAAGGGTCTGCTGGATGCAGAGGACATTGGCCATGGTCCCAGCCCATTCAGCAGGACCCGTCGGGAGGGTTCCTACCCCCTTTGGAACAATTATAACATGGCCTTTAAATTATAGCATCACAAAAACTGACACTCGAATTATTTAAGAATAGACAGTGTGAACAGATTAAGTGAAGCATTAAAGAAGAGGACAATCTGATCTGTCAAAGTGCAATAATAAATCCTATGTTTGAGAACAACGAACATATTATAGATGTGCCACACAGTTGTTTGAGTGTGTATGGTTTGTATAAACATTCCTAGCTCATTTAAATGGAAGTTCTGGCTTTGTCTGCATGACACTTTTGTTTTCTGCATTCTAAAAGAGGCCATTAAATAAAGCAGAAATTAAAGAGGAAAATTCTGACTTTGATTGTGATATAATTTAGTAGATGGATAATTGGTAATTAAAGACTGGGTTTGGCTTAGTTATAGCGTCTTATTTCTTAATATTTATCTCATATTAGATATTAGATCAACCACTTAATGAAGAGGCAAGGTTTTCAAAAGTACCGATCTCTGTTTGAGACAGGGTTGAAAATAAAAATTTTTGTATTCTGATGTTTCAAATGTTTCAATCCTTGTTCTGTTTCAATTTGGAAGAAAATATCCAAAAAAAGAAAATGTTTTATTTATGAATGGAGATTATTTAAATTACTTTTTTTAAAAAAGTAGTATTTAGATAAGGATTATATTAATATCTGTAGACAGGATGCATCTCCTGGGAAGTGTAATTGAGACCCTATGTTTCCCTATAACTTTGCTGTACAATTGCACTTAGCTCATTGATATATTGTGTGGTGTTTGCTTATGGTAGAATCATCATAACCCCTCTTGAAGACTAAATTAATTGAAACTTCTTTTTTTTTATTTTATCTATTCTTTTAAAGCTGTCAATTAAGTTAGAAATCCTGCAGATCTTCAAACTGAGAATCTTATCTGTGTATTTGCCCATGTAGCCCATGTTATGATTGCAATTTGGATTTCATGGCACATTTCTGAACTGTTACACCCTCCTAAACCTTCCTGAAGAGATGGAATGTAGGAATAATATCCTATTACAGGATCCCCTCTGTGCATTGGATCCCCCTTAGCCTTTGTGCATACCTCTGGGTGCTCTGACGTGAATTGACTTACTCCTAGCGATCAAAACTGTTCTGTCTAAAAAGGCTTGGCTTAGAGAGGTGGAGTTGTAAGTTCATCTCTGTCCCAGCATTTGATCCTGCTCTATGTCCTTTGACTTTGACTGTTTTCAGGGGGTGCAGAGTCACTGTCAGTGCCCCTAAACTGGGGTAAATCACAATTTACCCCAAACGCCCATGTGTGTTTTACCTCCAGCTTTCAATATCCTTTGAATTCTGCTAGGGCTTCTTTGGCTCTGCTGTTTTGGCAAGAAAAATATTGCCCTGCAAGGGTCCCATCTGTAGGCAAGAGAATTCTTACCAGTCATTTTACACATTAACTTTGAGGTTGTCCATTGAAATTAGATAGTTGTTACGTTTAAAGAAGGAAGAAGTCCTGATTGATGCCTGGTTACTCACGGGCATGGAAAATTGCTACTGTAATGTCATCCTGCCTTTTATTTCGACTTTTTCCTACCTTTACTTATTTACTATTTTTCTTTCCATGCCTTAGTCAGAACAGACTTTCTTGTCAATCAAATTTAAATGGAATCGATACCAGTGATATCTATTGGCTAGAGAAGAAGTCATAAAAATGGAGCCACGGGGAAAACAAACTTACCTTATACTGCTACCGAGACATATTTCTTTGCAGCTAACGTGATCTGACATGTCGCTGTGCTACTGAGTCTGAAATTTTGCTTTTTTTCCTGAAAGTATTTTCTTTGGTGGCTGATGTAACACGTTCCTAAGAACACAAGTTAAAAAAAAATGCACAGCTGAACTGTAGAAATTGCTGCTGGCTGCAAACAAAAGACCTTGCACTCTTTGAAACAGAGTATCTAATGTATCTAATGTATCTAATGTAGGCATGCTTTTAAAAATATTAGACACCTTAGATAAAATTCTGATGCATGGTCAGTTTCTTGTCATAGAGTTTCTCGAAAATATGCTAGTTCATGGGAATAAAAAGGAACAGGATCAGGCCTCTGGTCATGGTCTGTAAGGGACCAATGTTAATGTAATCCTAGGTGGAGTGGGGCTGAGTACATTGAATATTTGAGATAATTGATAATACAATGGCAAACAGACTTCTGTTGTGGTTTAGTTTTGCAATAGTACAATGATGCTGAGGAATTGAAAATGAAAATACTAAGTAGATGGAAAAATTAATAGCTGGAATGTAAGTTGATGAAGACTGGGTTGTATTTCAGGTTTAATTTTTTGATGTATATGAAAGATATGGTACTTGTTAATTTGAGAGTATCAACTTTCCTGTCATTTTTCCTTTGACTTTTCTTCTTATCCTTTCTTATAACAACAAGGAAATGAATGCTAATGTACCAAACACATGAAAACCTCAGCTTTTGTGTTGGATATCATTAAAAATCCCCCTACGAATCCATGCTAAAGAAGTTTGGAAAGTTTCTTCTCATTAGGCAGCAGCTGCTCGCTGTACAAACAGTAGTCAAACCCGCTTTTCTGAAGCAAAAGTCAGCGATGATTCAGTGACAGAACCTACAGTGAATGTGCACTGCTGTTTTATTGGTAACAGAAAAATAAGTGAATGGATCATTAAGTTTCCAAGGTATGCTGTTTCTGTTTGGACTGCAACTTCGCTTGGATATGCTTTAAAGCATGTAGCGGACCATTAATCTTTCTATTTCTAGCATATTTTTTCATGGAAATTTGTTGCTAAGTAACACCAAAATTTTATAGAAAATCACAACAGTTCTTTAGCAAATCCTTCTTTTTTTCATACTTTCATGAAGAAAATGGCATGTAGCTTTTTTTGGATTATATGCTAGAGTATGACGTACGTTTCTGTTCTTTCTTCAAATGTCAGCCTGAGAATTGGGTACTATCACTTAGTTTATAATTTTAACTGAAGAAATTACTGATAAATTTTTAATTTGATTAAAAATTACATTTTATGATGGATACAGTTATTGTTATTGGTTTGCTGTTTATCCAATCAAAGGCCGATCAGATAAGCAGTTTAAGTAACGCAATGAGGATTTCCTTTTTCACACTTCAAATAGCAGCAATGATCTGATTTTTAGATAATCTGAAGAATGGGAGGAAACTGTAAATTGATTTATGAATGAAGGTAAGAATTTTTAGGATCGACTGCAAAGCTTGAAAAGGCAAATTATTTTCTGAACTTATGAAAAAATCACTGTCTCGGGTTTTCTAGCAGAAAAATGGGTCAATAATTAGAGATTTCAAAGAGATTTAGGTGGTGAACTCCGAATGAATTTACAAAGGCCTGTCTAGGTTTATTAAAAAGAAAACCCTAAATCTTGAATTATTCCCTCAGCTCCTCTCTTAAGCACATTTTTGTATTGCAGTTCTCCTCATTGATGTCTGTCGCCTGTCTGGTATGTTGAATCACATCTGAAACTTCAGTTTGGTATGAAAGACACCACACTAATTAGTAATGATTAATGTAATGATCAGAAGCGCTTGAAAAATTGTAACTGAAAAAAAAGAGGAAAGTTTCTACCCTGTAGTAATGCCTGCTGTAGCTTTGAAACTCTTCTTTGTTTTAGTCTTCCTGGTTTTAGTGTTCCAACCTGATCGTGCCAGGAGCCGGATAAGCAAATAACCAAAGTTGGGTCTGCCCCAAAGAGATAACCTTTCAGGAGACCTTCTCACCAGCGCCCAGACCATCACGGGAGATCTTTAACCTCGCTCTGTCATAACATAAAATTACAAGTATGTGTTTGCCATGCCTGCACTATCCTGTTCCTATCCCTCAAGGTCAAACTCCCCCTGCACTGTCTAATCTTTAATTGTGTCAGAAGTTTGTCAGGAAGGAAAGTTTGGACACTGGGGGCTGTAAAAATACCTTCTACTGTGCCCCATCAGGGCTTTAGGGTAGTTGCCTCTTGACAACCAACCTTAAGGACAAAATCTTGTATTTTGCTACTTTTATTATTTTTTTAAGATTTTTTTGTGCATAAAAAGCAGTTAAATGGTGTCTCTGTACGTCTACCAAAATCTTACCTTGAAGCAATAAACAGGCATTAGAGTTTGAATCTATTTCTTGAAAAAGACTACCAAAAAACCCCATTGCTTTGGGTGTGACACAGCATGAATTCTTTACCGTGTTGTTTCCTAGGGAGATTGTAGCAACAGATGCTGTAAACAGCCATACGTTTTCCAGGGCAGGAAGAAGAAACCCAGACGGAAATCAAGATTATACCAGAATACTGTAAGTAATTTGAGAAAGTTGTGTGTCCAAAGACTGAGGAGCATTAGGCCGTTATTCTCACAAAGCTCGTTACCTCTGGCTTAATTGCAAACACATGCTCGTGTGCATTGCTAACCCGCATTGCACTTGTGCAGCATTAATTTAACACTAATATGAAAACACAATAATAACACAATAATAATATCTTGCACTTTTCTGCTTGCATGTATAACTAGTGTAAAAAGAAATAATGCCAAAGAAACATATATGACTTTGTGTGTCTATGGCAATGTGAGGAAAAGGCTCCTTTCAAAGAGTCATAAAATAGGAGAGGTCATGTGGTAAGTTTGATTTACCTGAACTTTAAGTACTTTGAAAATGAAACACCAGGAACAACATAATCAGTCAGGAGAGCAATTAGGGACTCCATTACCACTCCAGAAAAGCAACGGAGACCATAATTACTTTGCCCGAGGAAACGGCGTTCACATACATTCCGAATTCAACATGTTTTCTCTGCCTATCAGTAATGTGTAAGTAAGGGAGTGTCTTAACCTCTTGACAGGAGTAAGAATAATGCAGAGGAATGGTGTGGTTATTGAGGGAAGCTGTGTAGCTGTGATTTATTCACACTGCTTCATGTCTGGAAGCGGTTGCTAAAAAGGTTCAAAGCCTGGACTTGCTCAAGGAGTGTGGGACGCTTCATTTGGTGACCGGGTTTGTGATGTGTCCAGCAGACCAGGATCCAGAGTGCCTCCATGTCTGCAGGGAAAGGAATAGCCCAGGGGGTTTGCTGGAAGGGTCACTTTTCTCACATGTGTCTTTAAGGACAAGCAGAAAGATCAATGGGGACAAAGAGGACAAGCCAGGGATTTTAGAAGGATCCATGTGATGGAAACTTGGGGCAGGAAAAGGAAGTTGACTCAAGCTGACATCATCCAAGGTGCATGAGACATGATGAATACAGGGTCTAGTTTAACTCCAGGCTGCGTCTATTGCTGTAGGGCAGAAAGAGATGGAATGAAGGAGCCTGAGCAGGAGGAGAAGGGACTGCCACAGGCTTCATAGATATGCCTAGAGCACATAGGGCTTAATATTCCTGTTTATTGTGTATCTCTTGTTCTGAAAGTCTACTTCTGTCTGTCACTGCTCTATTCTGCTCCACAGAAGTACCCTAATAGCTGGCGTCTAGGGAAAGAATAAATGGATCTGGCAGGGAGCAACTCATTAGACATTTTTTTAGCTCCAGTAGAAAGGGATGGATATGATTCCTTTCCAAGCATGTTCCTGAGCACTCGGAGCAGTCAGTGCACAGTTTCTGAGAAGAGCCTGGTCAGCTCAAGGCCATAGTACCAACAGATTTATGGAGTTGATATCTGAATGGCCTATGTGTGACTGAAGGTGTTGTACTTGCAAATATTGGATTGATTTTTTTTTATCCCAATTTTTACCCCAATTATAATAAAGTGTTTTTTATCCCAATTATAATAAAGATGCTGATCATTATAATGGTAATGGTTTATAATGATTTCTCTCAGACTGAGATAAACTATAGCTCTATACTTCCTTTTTGACTTGGATATCTTTTTCTGTATGGGGATTGTATGTTCATCCAAGATATTCAAACGTCCAGTAGTCCTTCTGTTCTGACAGGGTTGAGGGACATCTGGAAATCTGGATGTGCCAAGTTCCCCAGCAAGAACAAACTCTGTAGTTCAGACCCAATAAATCTGGCCTGTCAAGGAACATCCTTCTCAGGTCCTGTGCCTTGATCTCTGCACATGCAGAGCAGCTGTGGCTGCGTTCACTGCTTCCTGGGAACATCCTGGAAATCTCAAGGAGATGTGGGATAAAATAGCACAGGTTGCTTTGCAGGACTTCTGTAAAAGTGAATTTTCACGGAGACGGAAATAAATTCTCACTTCCCATGTGGTGTAAAATATTTATTTTGCCATAGGATACTTTTGTAAGACTAGTGCATGGCATTTTTCAGAACCAGATTTACAGGGAAGGAGGGTTATTTTGTTATATGTATTTTTTTCTTTTTATTTCTGTGCAGCAATGGTTAAAGGATATTTGATAGCCAATTAAAACTAGAGATGACTCCAATGTAGAAATTTTGACTCTGTATGTTTTAATCTAATAGAAGATTCACTCTTCATTGCACGCTGAGCCCAGGCTTGTGTTTTCATTGCCAAAGGTAAGCACCTAATAGGGTGTTTAGTAGCAGGTAGGGCTAAGCTAATAAGACTAATTACTAATTACACTCACACATACATGTGCGCACACACACACTCATCCCCAAAAAAGAAGAAAAGATTCTGGGAGCAGTAGCTGCCTTATCAATTGCTCCCTGACAAATACAGTCTAGCTGTCCAGGCTGGTGATGACTAGATGAATTTTAGATCCATTGCTTGATTTTTCCATAACACTTCCAAACTGCACTTTTATTCTTCCAGAAGAGGTTTAAATCATGATGGAAAGCGTGTTCTTTTATGGAGTACTGTTAGTATAGTTTTGTCTAGCAGTCCTTTCTTGAACACTAAGAGGAAGTGTTATCTATGCCACATATTAATCTCAGCCCTGTGAGAATTGTGTTTTTATTGTGAACGCAGTATAGAAGAACACTTCAGGATGCCACATCCAACAACACAGTCTGAATAAGTCAATAGGGATAGTCATTTTTTTTCTTTATCGTCAGGCTGGACCCATCATAAAACAGGCATCTCACTCCAGTTAGGAAGAGCATCATAAAGAGTTTCTTCTAGGACCTTTATTTTTTGATCTATCATGAATGGAACTTTAGCAAAATGTCCTGCTTGAATTTGCATGTATGTCTGTTAGCTCATTATGGTCATTCTTCTAATACCCTCCTTGGGTCATTTTTTTCATTTTCTGTTTAATATCATCTTACTGAATTCATTTTTGTAACTGGCTCTCAGTAGATTCAATGCTCTACAGCTTGAAGTGTCAGACTGTGGGTGGTCCATTTCATTTGAGTTATTTTGAGCCAAATGTGAATAGAAAACAGCTTTTGTTCTGCAATTTTGGACTTTACCCTTAAATACCTACCAGACTGTAATCATCCACACATCACCCGCTGCCAATAAATAACCCATTTTATTATCCAAGACTCTAGTGAGAGAGGAACAATTTTGTTGAATTCAGCTAGAGGTAGAGGAATGTTAGGGACTGTCTTTTCCATACGAAAATGGGTTAGATATTTATTAGGGCAGCAGCAATGTAATCATTTATTTTGTTAATTAAAAATAGTGATATAGAAGTTAGAGAAGGGGGTATATATTTTTCTGTTATGTATTGATAGAAATGAAAACAGAAACTAGAGCTTTTCATATACATGGGGACATAATATATGTGTAGAATAGTGATAAAGAAAGCAAAGAGTTTATAACAATTCTAGTCAAATCTAGGTTTCCTGGATTAGACATAATAGAAGTATTAAACTAGAAAAGCTCCCCAGCTCCCCGAAAGCTCATAATCTGGGTGTCAGGTAAAGTCAAACAGGTGAGCTAGAGAGGTAAGCGTTGCAAATAGAGCTGGAGGAAAGAATTTAAAGGAGGATGAATGTGAATTTAACCTTCAAGTTTTCTTTTCCCTCCTTGTTCAAATATTTGCGTCTTGTTGCCTCCTCAGTTCCCTACGGGACGCTGACAGTGCAGTGTGCAGTAGCTCAGCCACGCTGCTGCAGCAGCTTCTGATTCAAAGGGGTTTGATTGGATTCTGTCAAAAGTTTCCATCCCCCAGAGGCTTTTCTATTATTTTTATGATACATCGGAGTCATACTTTTGAGGCTGTTCTTTTCATATAGTCTCACAGCTCCAATTTGTGGCTCCCGGGAGAGTCTTTAACGCACAGATGAAGGGCACAGGGTTAAATCTCATTTTACTAAGCAACCTGCTTTGTATCATTTGCCTTTTTTTTGTCATAGATCAAGAATGAATTTTTGGCATGTTGTACACAAACAAATGCTGCTCTGGGTTGAAGATTATCTAGCAGCTAAAGCAAAGGATTGTGAGTCAGGGAAGGACTGTGAGTCACACTCTTAATTCCTAGCTGAGCTCTTTTTTCTGCTGATTTATTGTGTGGCCTTGGACAGCTACTTGATATCTTTTTGTCCACAGTAGTGTTCACTTCTGCGGCCTCGTTGGAAGTGTTGTGACTCGGAGGGTCTCAGAGAAGTTTTGGTGGCTTTGGACAACCCTTGGTGGTGTTGGAGCTCTCGAAACAGCCAGATCTTGAGCTATGGTAAACTGACGTGCTGTTAAATAAAGCAAGCAGTTGTAGACTAAATGCAGATGTGCCTGATTGCCTCAGACTTGTATATATTGTTCACAGTAATAATACTTTTCTTGACGTGTAAGAATATTGATCAATGGACTTTGAGTTAAACTGATTTTTTAGGCATGGATCTGTAGGATGGCACTGATCTGTGGGGAAAATGAAGGTGTCTAAGAGGTGCCAGGGAGTGTTAGAGATGCCACAGAAGCTGCCTGTTGCAAATTGCTTTCCTATTCACTAAATCCAAGTGACTTCCTGAGATGTGCACACAGGTTTGTATAAGGTCTGTGAGTAAAGGTAGAGGAAACATTCAGCTACAGCAGCCTTAACCATTAAAAATAAATTATTCCCTCCCCAGCACCTCAGTTCAATTAAAATGGTTATGGCATTGGCACTGGCAAAGTCCAAGAATTTGATGAGTTGTATCAGATGTTTCTTCTCGTGTTCAGATTAAACTTCCATGTTTTGAAGATCCTCATCATGTAAAACCATAAATAAGTTTCCAATGCATTCCTTGAATAAGAAATGGAGTCAAGTAGCCATGAGTGGAGCTCTGCTTCAGAAACCTCTAGATTTGCAGTTAGAATGTGATTTCTCAAGCAAAGAGCTTAAATCTTCAGGTCGTTTTTATTTCTTTGTTATCCCATTGCCTTTGCATAGCAGTGCTAAAGAGTTTCTTCTGCAATCGTAAAAGTATTTGTGCAATAACTGGTTTCCTAAATTTGCATGAGAAAACTTCTTTGTTTTCTGGAAAATGTGATGCAATGATGTTAAGTAAATCAAAAGAAATTTTTATCATTCAATTTGGTGTTCTAAGTTCAAAAAATAATCTGGTTATTGTTCTGGCAACAGATTGGTGACTATGTTAAGGGACGAACTACCCTGCAGGACCTAGATGAAGAAAAGGACTTATATATACTATGAGCATGGTTGTGGTCCCTTCACGTTGACTCAGGCCTTCCTGAAACGTAACAAATAAGTCTTTCAGTTGCATTCTTCCTTGTGGTGCTCAAAATACCTTGTGTCCAGCATGTTGGTCTTGTCGTTTTTGATGTGCTGGTTCAGGAACTACAGGAGGAACAAGAATATAAAAACTTGTTTTGAGAGGTCCATTTTCAGAGCAGTATGTGGTGGCTGTTTTGGTCAACTCTGTAGAAAAGACTTTCCATTTTTTTCTCCATCTATAAGATTCCTCAGGAGGGAAAGGAAGAAAACTAAACATAAACCCTTAAAGAGAGTAGCACAACTAGCTCCAAGTCAGGTAATTGGCTTTAATTATGAAAACTGTAAATCAATAACATACTGAAGGTTATATAAAGTATTTCATTGCCAGTTTGTGCATTCCCCCTGCTGCCCAGGAGAGGTTGGATAGCAGACCTGGCCAGACTGCATGTCTAATTAAATCAAAGCTGTCTTTTGATATCAGAAAAGCAAATATTTTTAGAGCAGCCTTTCAGCTCATTCTTCAAAACAAGCACAGAGTAATATGAAGGTTTTTGCCTTAACCAGCTCGCAATGGAAGCGAGACGGTACTCCACAAATCATTTAGCAGGACTGCAGGTGAATAAATCAAGGAGCAGCACAGAGGAGGATAGAGGCGAAAATTAACTCGCAGGCAGTTACTAAAAATTGCATTGGTCCAGACAAACTCATGGATGTGCCTGAGCTGTGGTCCTGGACCTGGTCCAAACTGACCTTCTCCAAAGAGTAGTGTGTTTAGGGTGGTTAGCACAGGTTTCCAGCTTCCTGTGTCTAGTCTGGGATGAGGTTTGCATCTGGTTTCCTCTTCCTATGGTGATGCTGCACTTTTATGCAGCATCTTCTGGGATCAGGCTGCCAGTTATCCCAGATGTCATTTAGCAGGAAGCCCTGGGTATATCCCATGGGGTCTGAGTATAAACACGAATCTCATCACAAACTCATCGGAAAGCTCAATAAATTTTTAAGTGAAATTGTGCCCTGCTTTGAGACAAAATAGGCCAGGAAATATTTCTGTATTCTGTCCAATGACAGTTTTAATAAAAATTCAGAAATAGTCTTGGGAACAGGGACAAGAACCCATTATTCTCTCTTTCTGAATGACTACCCTGAGGACTGGCCTTATATTCATCTCTCTACCTTTACAGTAAGTTTTTTTTTTTGTTATTTTTTTTATGCACAGACTTCTTTTAACAGAATGGCAGGAATCGGACTGCTAGCCAAAATATCTTGTATTCAAGATATGCCGCTTTCCTTAGGGAGAGGTGAGCATGATTTCTGCCTGTCTGATGGAGAAAAGAGCCTGGGTTTCCCACTGACTGACACTGCTCTAACAGCCAAGTTACTGCATTATACAGAGCTGTCATGGGCAACTTTAACATGACAGCTATAGATACCCGCTAGCGGGGAGCCTGTTTTGCTTCTGTATTTTAGGTATGGTTTAGGGTGAGTTTTCTGAAATGACCTTCTATATCTGAATAAATATACACAGAGATTCCTAGCTGAATTTGAGCAAAGATCAAAGGATGAGGAGCTTGGCCAACCAGGCCCCCAAGCTGTGCAGGACATGCCCAGAAGCACCTCTTGGTCCATAGAGAACCCAGCACAGAGAGGATGGCCCTTCTGGAGGTCGTACGACCTCGGGATCAGTTGATTATGGGATTAGAGGTTTGGTTTTAAGTGCTGCTGTTCGGGGTAAATTCTGTGCAAGTTTGGTCCCATTTGCAGATGTGCAAAGCTCAAATATCCTGTTGCTAAATCTCCCGTGTGATTGATGCTTAAAGGTCAAAATCAGGAGTCAACTGACAGGCTTTTAGGAACTCTGCAAGATTCAGGCTGTATATTTTTCTGTGCTAGAAAATCAGCTTCTCTTTGCCAAATACTTCTCATTTTAGCTCATGTTTGAGTGAAATCTTTTTTAATTTGCCAGTCTCACACAAATATGCTTGTTGTGACAGTACACTCTCTCTGTTGAGGTACTATAACCGTCTTATTGACATCTTTCTGTTCCAAGCCATTAAGTGTTATTGCTGTAAGTGATAAGTAGAGAGTGAGTTGTGTGGAAACAAGGCATCAAATGCTAGGTATAATGTGACATTTCAATAGTGCTGCACAAGCCTAATTGCATTGTAGTATTATCAGCCTTACCCATTGAAAAGATACTAAATTGGCCCTGAACAAACCACGAACTAGTCAAAACTTTTAATTTTTTTTATATGTATTGGATTCTTCTAGTTTGCCTCACAGTTTTGGAACTTGTAGCATATTTCACATTGTTGAATGTGAATGTGCTGATTATCTCTCTAAAAAAACACACAAATAAAGCTCTTTTCCATAGCAATTCTTAAAGGTGGACATCACCAAAAGTTTAGCACCTGACTCAGGAATGTCCACAAGGCAACATTAACATGAAAAGAGTAACTGAAAATCCACGTATGCCTATTACCTGTTCCTCTCCCCACTATTCTGCTAATCAAATAGGTATTTACCCAAGAACTAATAAAAAGAGGAATAAAAAACCTCACTTTGATACATAATAAGCTAGAAAACCATGAGAAAAGCCCAAGAGTCATAAGAGACAGTCTGCAAGCACAAGGCTCATCTGAATGCCTCTTGTGTGTGAACTATGTGGATTCAAAAGGTTAAACATAATCCCTAAAAAATCGGCCCCTTCTAGCAGTTAATGACCTGTTAGTCTGTTAACCATCAGGAGAGGAAGTGAGGAGCAGTTAACACTTTCAGAAACACAGTCCTTGCTAACAATAGTAATGAACCATATCTCGGGCTTGTTCTTGGACACGATGTGGGACTAATGCAGTAAATACTGCAGAGAGAATTTGATTAATTAAGATATTAAGGCGGAGAGGTTAAAGAGAGCTACAAGATGCAATCCACGAATGGAAGTGGAAAGTTACAGAGGTGCAGGGCAAGCCGAATGCCTCCTGTCTGACCCGTGGTTTATTTTAAAGCTGAGGACTGAACATTTCCTTGCTTTATGCAGGAGGAGGAAGAAAAGGGGAACGCAAATATGTTTTGGTGGTCACTTGGTGGGTTTGCTGTTTACTTGTCCATTCCTGGCGTAGAAAAAGATCTTACAGAGATGTGGTACCTCATTGAAGCCAAAGTTTTTCAGGGAAAGCAAATCAGGACAATTTATTCCTGCTCAAACCTGTAGTTCAGCAGCTTTTTGGGTTTCCGTGTTGATAGAAACCAGCAAGAATTTGGGTTACCACCACTTCCTTCCTCAAAGCAGAGACATGGCATCAGCAGTGTGAAAGCCACATGGATTTCCGTGGGCAATCTGCTAGGAAAAGGCGACTTTTTTGGTGTTGCTGACAGAGCTACCAGCCCATGCTCCTCCTTTTGGGAATCTGTAGCATATCTGTCCCTTCAGAGACCATACCTTAGGTATATGCCAGCAGCATGTGGAAATCGTGGTAGTATGTGTACACTGGCAAATAACACAGCTAGCTCAGTCTAGGAAGGCAAAGATTAAAAATTTGTGAACATGCTTTGGAAATAAACAATAAATAATTTTCTTATCCCTGAAAATTTAATTCCATTCTAGCAGGCAATTCAAAACCTCCCATTAGTTATTCCTAAAACTGAGGAGATGCTCTAGAAAGCTCCATTCCTCTATATTTCCCCTCCAAACCAGCGTGGTTGCTAACTTTAACCTTACCATTGCTTAAAAAGTAATGTATAATTTATATATAAATGATCATTTTTGGCAGTACCACTGCTTATGCAACCTTGTTGGTTCCTGTGCAGACTCTGTATGGTATCTGTATTAGTGATGCAGATAACAGATTTATATCTAGGACGCTTTTCCTTCTCTTCTTGTCTAATATCAGTATTACACCATCCACCAAAGCCCACAGTTCCACAAACTGATTTTAGGTGAAGTAAACTGGGTACTAAGAAGACTCTGAGAAAATAGTGAAGAGGGTTTTACACAGCACGTGTAAGTCCTTGAACAGAAAGCAGATTACAGAATGTGTGCAGGGGGAGAAGGAAAAGAAACAGCTGGAGAGCAAATTTGCCAGAGATCACTAGTCAGAAAAGTGCAGTTAATACAGACCAGCTCAAGGGCAGGTGTTCTGTCTGTGCCTGAAAGGGAATGTGCAATTCCAGGTGATAGGAAACAATAAACCTTTCAGCCCATTTCCCACCCTATAGTAGCCAAATTTGACCATGAGGATCTCTGTGGCTCTCTCTGGAGCTATATTCCCTTGGCTACAGTCTTTCCTCTGAAAGTGGTTGAATTTCTTCAACTCAGAGATGTTTTTTGCAAAAATGAGCTCACAAATCTATTTCTCTGCTGATTTAGTGTGTCAGTTTTGTCCTCCAAACATTCAGAGCTATGTGAAAAGATATGGAAAACCCAAGCACAGAATTAACTTTTGCGGGATGAAAAAATGCTTGCTATCTATATGTATAACCTGATATTAAATTTCAAATTCATTTTTTTGAAGAAAATGTACTGTACACATTTGTATAATGTAACTTACAATTCCTATTACTTTTGGTTTCTTTTATTCTTGTTGTCCTAACTCTGTTCCTTTGGCTAAGACGACTGACTGTAGTTTCTGATTCCTATTTCATACTTTATGAATGAATCCGTACAAAGAAAGACCATTCCAGGTTAGGCCAGTGCTAAGTGGCTCAGGGCAGGATGGGGACAGCAGAACCAAGACAAATCTGTCCTTAAACTGTAGGGCAGTGAGTTACTCATGCTAGGGAGCAAATATAGGTGACCAGTGAATTAAAGTTATAGGACTCGAACACATCAGAATCTCGGTCCATGTAAACCAAGAAGAGTCTTGGGCTGCTTTCACAAGGAGCAAGATTTTAGCTTCCTTTTTCCTTAGAAATAAATTAGAGATCCAAAATATGGTTATTAACTTGATTATAGTTCCATATGGTAGCTCACGTCTGATCCGGCTCTGCATTTGGTATGGAGTAAAGTCTGGGTACACATAAGTTTAATATACCGAAGCTTCAGAAATTAGAAGCGTTGATTTATAGGGCTTTGACAAATTTCCATCTGCTCTCATTCTACGTAGGCTTTATTTTCTCCCCTCGGAGTTCAAAGGCTGTCTAGTGCCGGGCTGTGCTGCCTTCGTGATATATAACTGTCTCGAGGCTGTCGTGGAGT
This sequence comes from Crypturellus undulatus, assembly GCA_013389825.1. Classification (NCBI taxonomy): domain Eukaryota; kingdom Metazoa; phylum Chordata; class Aves; order Tinamiformes; family Tinamidae; genus Crypturellus; species Crypturellus undulatus. The sequence goes on from VWPW01021481.1 coordinate 141,178, forward strand.
CTAATTTTAACACTGATTGCTCTTTATGCCTTTGAGATCCACCCTGAACAGCGCCAATAAGTAGGAAATTTATTCTGCTAAAGCCCAGCCTACCGGCTGATTCAGGAGCTATGAAGCAAAATGCAACTTGTGAAAATAAACCCAATAACATTCAGAAAACGTTAAAAAAGTCAAACGTTCTGGGATATTAGAGAGAAATGAAGGCCAATGTCAATCTGTATCTTTTTTTTTTTCCCTTTCACTACCACTTTCTGCTGCAAAAGTGATTTTATTGCATGAATGTGTGCAGCATTCAGCATTTCTCAAAGAACAAAGCAGGTTTTTTTCCTGACTCTGCATTTCTGAGGTTTGTGTTTCCCAATTTTTCACTCTTTTATTGTGGAAAATTTTAACTCTAGGCGTGGAAAAAGTAACAGTATTTAGTAAATTTAGTAACTTGTTCCACCTTTATTAGTTGAAAATATATTATAGTAAGAATGAAATAAAACATAGAAAATTGAAAGAACAGATTCTAAAAATCTAATAATAGGTATTATTTAACTAACATTGCTAAAACTGAAGCCAGGTCCTGCCTCAATTACAGATATTTAACTCCCGGTGTGACAGGAACAGGCACTTGTGGATCCACATGCCTTTTAGCAAATATGAGAAAAATTTGTTGTAGTCGATCTCTGTGCAGTTTAGGGTGAACAGCTCCAGGGGAGCATGGTGATGGGGACACAACCTCATGAGATGAGTCACATTGAACCAAAATAGAGAAATACCTTGAACTGGCTGAAGAAGGCATTGGCTGGAGGTAGAACCGATGAGGGCTGCCAGGGCTGACCTTTCCTGAGTTATGATAATCCTAACAGAGCTAAGTGAAAACTGATGGAGGGAAAGCGGGACTGCAGTCAACTCAAAAATCACATTTGGCTGTTTGAAGGTCCATATGTAAAAGCAGAAATTTTTAGTGTATATCCACAAATAATAAAGGTGACATCATTTATTTGAGAGTCAATGCTTCCAGCTGACAGCCGCAAGTGGAGTGTCGTGGTCTTTCTTTCTAAGTACTCTCGGAGCTTTTCACCTTATTTCTCATCATAACAGAGGAGTCTTTTCAATGACAGCTTCTTTTGTGTAACATTAGGACTTCAAACTTCATTTGGAAAACCTCAGAAACAAACTCTCCTTTACAATCTATTTTCATTTCAGGAAAGTGGGGTAGAATTTACTCTTGGACTCCTAAATGCTACTACTGATGTTGTTGCTATAATTATTGTGATAACAGTATGGATGAGGCTTAGCGATAATTACTAAATGACCAAACAAATTTTTATTATTTAGAAGTAATAGTGTAACCAGTGTTTACTCTGAAGGGCAATGGTGAGGCAAATGGGAAAAAAAAAGGCCAGTGAGGTTCTTAAAAAGTTCTAAAAGATGCCTGAAATTATTTTGCATTTTACAACTTGGTTATCTGAAACAGCAGGAGTCAGCTTTAAGTTGAAAGGTTTTTAATACTTCTTAAAAGGCTATTAACTTGTGCAGATTTTTTCTAACTTGACTTTAAATGTTTCATGAAACCGTATTCTGAAATATTGCACTGATTCTCTTTTATATTGCTCTACTCTAAGCTGGACAGAATTCTGCACAGGCTACACAGGATTCCAGAATTAGTTCCACTGCACAACACGTGTTTTCAGCAACGGAAAAACACAGCATGCAGCAACATGTGTAGGATTTCTAGGAAACTCAGAGGAGACCTAAGAAAGTTTGAATTGCAGTCGTGCTCCACATTGCTGTTTCTGCAGCAGAGAAAGCTTTTGCATATGAAGTTTTATGTACAGCCTGTCAGTTCTAGTGCGTCTAAATAATTCATAAAGCCCTAGGAAGCAATCCCTAACGGGTTGGAGCCATTAGAGCAATCATAATATTATGTAGCAGGTCCGGTTTCCCTACTGGAAAAGGAGACCTGGTTTGTTGGGCTGGGTCACAGGAGTTAGGACTCAAGTGCAGACTTTGCCTCTGCCCCTCGAGTGTGTTGTGATTTACTGCTGCCCGATGCAGCTAATAGGAGTTTTCTCTAGTTTGACTCAAGGTTTTTGCCTAACAAGCAGGGCTTTTGCCCATCTGCCCCTGTGCTTATGTATATCGACTTCCTTACCCTTGCAAGCGTTCCGAAGTTTTATTGGGAAAAGGCAAATGTCAAAAGTGTAAAGTTACTTTAATAAAACGGACGGAGCTGAAGTCTCCTTGCTGGCTGCCTGCCACTGGAAATCCTTTTGTTGCTTTTAAAAAATTCCTGTGACAAATCAAATCGTTTCATTTCTCTCTGAAAGACTGAACATGTGTAATTAAAATGTAAATCATTTGATTACAAATTTTCATAGCATAGAAACCTTAGGGATACCTGCCTTTATACGAATCCTGATTTTTGGGTTACTACTCCACTAATGACAGTTCCAAACCTCACGGTTGTAGAAGAAAGCATGAAACATAAAGAAAAGCTAAAAGATTAATTTAATTATCAAATTTTAGAGTCATTATATCCTCCTCTTTTCCAGCAATTGTTTACAAAAGTTTCATGGGAAACAGAGAACATGAACTCCTGTGGAGGAAAAAAAAAAAGAAGGAAAGAAATATGGCAAACGGGAACATGATGAAATGATTAAAGTAAATGAAAGCATTACTGGGCAGCTGGAAGAAATGGTTTTATTCTGTGCTCTGGACTGATAGTTGTAGGAAACATTGTCCCTATAGCTGCTTTCCTTGGTAATAGAGAAGTTACCTTAGCAGGGAGCAAGATCCAATGCAGCATCACAATATACGGTCCAGTATCTGACTGGGAATAAAATAGTGGTTACGGTTTTGGGCATCCTCTGTTTAACTGCACTGCGTTACTCTGCCATGTGAAGCACTTGGCATTAAAATATATTTTTTTACCAAAACAATTACACACCATTAAGATGGAGTCTTGGAGTCTTTTAAAGTGTTTTTCTGTTTTTCCTTTCTTTTTTTTTTTAATGTGAAAAGAAATATGATCAAAAAGTTCAATTTTAGAATGATGGGAAAAATAGAAATGTAGTAAAATATTCACAAAATGGCCAAGTGTTGGGAAATTGTTAAATTTCACAGGGGAAACTGCCTTCCTCCTTGCAGTGACAGGGAAATGTGTTTATTTTCACTTGATAAAGCAGTGCATAGAAGGCCAGGTTGTAGAAATCTGGAGAGGTTTGACTTTACGTCTCTTTAGTCTACATCTTGCATTTTTCTGTTCAGCTGATATTTATTGCCAAGCTGTATTTCAAAAAAAGTGCACAACTGCCAGATAAAACCTGTTCTGGCTTCCCTGCCGTCCTCGTAATGGTTGGGATTCTCACGTGTTCCCCATTTTGGACTCGTTGAACGCATTCAGATAGGCTCTGTGCTCAGTTACAATATATGAGCAGTGAAAATGCTGCCTGGCCTCGGTGCTGTCATTATGTCAGATAAAACTTGAGGCCCCAAAGAGATAAGGAACTTTACAAATATTACCTTAAGGAGTTGGAGATAGAGACAAACCTAGCCCAAGTAAGCGAGGACTCATTCCAAACATACTTTCTTCTTATCCTCTAATCACCCTTATTTGATCCTCTTTGTTTCCTTCTCTTCCAAAGCAACAAAATGTCAGTGTGGTCTTTAGCAAATTAGGAACAAACAGGGCTCCTTGGGATGTTTTGCCAAAAGCAATAAACAGAGATGGCAGTAGCTGTGTTAAAATCCTATCATCTTTAGAAACACAAAAGGAGAATTAGTGTGACCTAGCTCGGGGCCAAATCTGCTAATTTTCCAAAGGATTGTGTCATTAAAAATTTAAGAAGGATCTCAGGAGCTGATATAAACCATCTGAACTCGGATCTGCAGAATTACAAAAGCATTCCAGTGTCTCTGATGAAAGGAGGTAATGTCGTGGAGATGGAAACAACAATAACGTGGATTATACAGAGAAGTCTGGGGCAATTACAAGTAGAACCAGTAGTTTCCAGAGGTTGTTTTCCATTTTAGTTAGTATTTCTATCCTATGTAATAGACAAAGTCCCACCCAGTTGTTCAAAACATAAAGAAACAAGCCCATGTTCAGGGCTTTCATTGGTTTGATGCTGCAAAGTCCTAGGATTGATGAAAAGTCTTTACTGATGATTCCCTGTTTTTGAAATCTAAGGTCTTCCTATTTCCCAATATCTTTAACCTTGAGAATTTTTTTCTTATTGAAAAAAAAATTCAAAAATCCAATAATTTTGGTTATAGATGACTCAAAGAGTTTTTAATTAATTTTTTTACCTTTACTACCTCTAATACTGGAAGCTCTAGTTGAGGTCCTCAATTACAAGTTATTTAAGTACTGTGCAACCACCAACCTCTCCATCTGAATCACGGGCTCTGGTGTGGAAGGGAAGGTGATGATAGCGGATGTGGGAAGGAGATTAAATATTATGCCTAGTTCCTCCTCTAGCTGTGACAGGTTTTGCGGTGACCTCCCAAATAAAAGCAAATAAACAGGTGTATCTCTTATGTGGAAGTAGCAGACCAAAATCCTGGATTACTCAGAAAGGGAAAACAGGCTAAAAACATAAGTTGGTTTGGCAGCTTTTCTTTGAAGAAAATATACAGCAGAATGAAGCAAAGTATTCATGGGAATCAGTCTCACTCTGGGAACACCGATGTTTTTAAAGCAGATGGCCAAAATAAGTGTTCAAAGCAGATCTGATGCCTCAGTATTTTCTTTCATTTTACCCACCTTCCTGGCAGATCTGCCAAATAAACCTGTTTTTCTCCATATTTATTTTCCTGGCTAATTTGGTGTACAGGTCTAATAGGTATTTGTATTTATGTTGTCTGATTAATGCCAGCTCAGCCTCTTTCCTTTCCCTTCTATTCTTTATGGAGAAATTTAATGCAATTATTTACAGTTCATGTAGTTGAGAGAAACAAGAGAAAATAGGAAAAGACCTTTGTATTTTTTATCTGATAAAGTAATAAGAATAAATCAAAGAAGTGAAAATAATGTTAAAAAACATAGGATTATATTGGTAGATTTATAATATATGGTAAATATATGAACAATGTGCTGTAATTCTACAGAAAATCGTCATAATGATGCTGTGAACAGAAAAGGGAATCTCATGACCACTATATAATACAAAATTTCTAATTTCTATATTTTCTCAAACATATACTTCTAAAACAAGAGGCAATATGTGCTCGGCTAAGACTTTTTGCACAAACCCAATGAATTTCACGCAGGGGCTCAATAAAACTATCTGGAGCTGGACAAATCCTCCTGAAATTTGTTAAAGATTAAATTTCTCCCAACCTGACCCTAAACAACAGTTTTCTACTTTTCACCCTGAACATCTCCAATGAGTGCTACAACCTGCTTTGGGAATTACAAATTACAATTTATTGGAAGGATCTGGTGCTTTCTATTTTCTGAACTTGCTTATCAGTTTTCTGGCCAGTAACTTGGCTGTATCTCTAGCTGCCCCATGGCAAGAGACCAAGCAGGCCAAACTAGGCACTCCATCAAAGGTTTTTCAAGGTACAAATAATATATTCTTACAGCTAATCAGAATATTTAGCCCTATTCTTTAACTTTTTTAACCACTGTGTTGTTTATGCATTTTGAACTGAAGATATATTAAGATTTTAAACATATCAAGGATGTGTGAAATAAGGCAAAATTCATAATTGAGTCAAATTACAGATATCTTTGGCTCAAATATCATTTAAGGACCAGCACCTTGTATATCCTTTTAGGTATCTTAAATTATCAATTGCTTCCTTTTGTCACTGTTCCGTTTACCATCCTCTTTGTTTTGTGGTTGTTGAACAAATTCCTACCTTGAGCTACATTGTCACTCAATGAGAGACTGAAAACATATGTCCAAGAACGTCACTACATTCTTCCTCTTAGAAATATAAGATGTGAAAATAAATATGTATTTAGTTGAAATATATAATCCTAGATAGGATATTGCTGCTATACATATACAAAAATTTAATTCATTGGATTACTTTTTTAAAAAATCTCTCTAAGAATAAAATCATATAAACAGGCAGAGGATATTTTTCCTCATTACATTAAGGAAAGGGGGAGAGAACTGTGTGTAAATAGTACTGCCTATTTAATTTTAGCTAGGTGTGGGCAACCCTCACCATTTCAATTAAAGCTAAGAATATCCTGAATATATACAGAGCTTTTTACCTTTAAGAAAGCCCTTTAAATGCACTAAAAACTTTTCACCCCGTGTAGTCACAGAGCTGCTCAAAGGTACAATGAGGCTGTTGTTCAACCACGTGTAGAAATGCTACATACCACTTGAGGGTAGGAAGTTAGGAATAATACAGCGTATTCAAACCTAACTTTTAGGAGTATTTAGGTAGGCTGAATGTACCTACCTGGAATTTGGCCACAAAACTCAGTTTAACAACCCTGCTCTTGTGAAAAGTGGGATAGAATCTTTAATTTTTCCATTCTATTTCCATTAATGACCACAAGTGGTCATGAGGTTTTCCACCCCAGCCAACTATAGAGGTTTCCAACATGTTTTCCAGCCAACCTATATGTTGTTAGGACACTAGATTAATATTGCTTCAGAGTATACTTGCAGGGAATTGAGATTAAGAAGATGTAAACAATTGCTGGAAAAGGTAGAATTTGTTACCAAATTACTCTAGTGTTTTGGGGTGGGCTTTGGGTCCTGAGTTCTGATCAGTGTCTATATTAAAAAAAAAAGAAAAAAGAGAGAAAAAGTCCTATAAAAAAATGGAAAAAGTCAGATAAAAATGATAAAACTCTCTAATTAAACCCCCAAATTACCTATACAGTAATGTACAATTTACAATGTCAGGAAGAGAAAGCTGGTGATATGTAGCATGATAAGGCAGGACAATTTTGTGGCTGAAGAAGGCAGAAAGAAGTATTGACAGAAATACTGTGAAATCCAGTCTTTACAAACATCTTCCTTGCCAGAAGATGCGTTTAATTAAGATGACTTTTAAAAAGCAAGCCTTCATTTTTCTAATTTAGGAGATAATATTTCTATTACTGGTCAGAGAGACTGGCCTTAATTTAAAAAAAGGTCCTAATTGGAAAGTTTGGTGCTTAACGTTAGAAATTATTATTTGTGTCTTGTGGTTGTTCTAGTCATAGAACAGGTCACTGTGTCACTGTGTATCTTGACAGGATGGACAGTAGTTTCAGTGTCATTTTTTCATGCTGTTTAATTTATCAAAATGTATGCAATTAAAAACAATATTGACAAAGAAGCACATTGATGTGAGCACCTGGCCACTCCTGTTATTCATTATGAGAACAGCCAGCCCCGGTCTCGAGAGCATGGAGGACTCTTCACTCCTCCTTTTAAGTTTTTGGTCTTATCTGAGTATCCAGAGAGAGATGGAAGAAGGGCAACAATTTAACCTTTGAGAGGTGCACTTGACTCTTAGATTTATAGGTGCTTTTAATGCTATTGACTTCAATGGGAATTAACTGCAAACATCAGAATGATACTTAGCCTTGAAATATGAAAATAATAGATTCCAACAGAAACAAGCATTCCGCTTTTCCAAAGGAAAACCTGATCAGTATTCTGCCTTTTCTAAAGGCATCCGAGTAATAAAGTTTATTGGTAAGCAATGCTAGAAATGCAGTATTGTGAGGCAAAGCCCACATTTATTTCATCCTGTCAAAAGAAAGTTTTATGGACAAATTGAAACAAGCAAAATTAATGCCACTTCTTCTGGATGCTTGCTAAAAATAATGATAATAATGGATTTATTAAGGGCAGAAAGAAATGAGGGGCTTTTGCTTGCTGGAGAAGATGACTGCCTTTCTGTTATGTGATCTTTTTATGGAGTTGGGATACTTCACCCACGTTTGTGCAAGGATGAGCAGACATTCACTTTGTTGAAGACGAGTTACACGTGTATTTAAATGATTAACAGCAACATTTTCAAATCATGGTCCAAAGGACCACAGTCCTTTTGTTCCTGGCCCCTAGGAGAACCTGTGGGAGCTCAGCTTGCTCCTTACTGCCTGGCACGTCTATAGATGAAATTCTTGTACTGGGTATGGATTATGAACAAATTTGAGAAATTCATAAATCCGTGTGTATAATTTGCCCTTGGCATTTGCCCTTTTGAGAGTTAGGGGTATTTGCCATCTGATCCTAAATCTTGGAGGCCACTCTGAATGTTCTTGATGACTTTAGTGGGTTACTATATTTACCTACCATGCAATCATTAAGAATATATCTAAAACATCTTCTGCTCTAACATATTTTTAAAATATTTTCTAGTCCTCTATTAATAGTTTGCAAGCTCCTCTTTCATGGGGCTGCTTTTATGTTGCTTAATCACACTGTTCAAGCTTTTTTCTCTGGCTACGTTTCCTCAAAGCATACCTACAGTGACACTTGTGCCAAGAGGCAAATGGCTCTGTGGCAGGATTTGACCTTAAGTAAACACTTAGAGCCACTTCCCTTATGGAAAATACTGAAATCCACTTAAATAAGTGTTAAAAAATGTACATTTTCCATCTGATATAGCTCAGCACAAGTGTTCAGCCAACTGCGGATGATACTTAGATGAAGTATTTATGTATACTATGGGTCTTGTCTAAGCTTGGGTTTGTAATCTCGCTTGAATCCAACAAGATGCCATCCTGATGTACCTGTCTTTGAACTCTGTGTGGGAAGAGGGGCATTCAAACATATGTGACTAGGAGAATAATTGCTATAGAGACATCAGCAGAGCCCAGCACCTACCTTTGCATCTGCTACGTCTGCTCCAGTAGCAGAAGGGAGCACAGGATGACTTAACCCCAGCTGTGGAGCGGAGCATTAACAAAATACTGCCCAGGCAGACAGTGTTTGCAGCTGTGCTATTAGAAATCACATTGCAGCTGAGTCCAGTGCTGATTTTATGAGCACTTTTCCATTCTGGGTCAATGTGTAACAGGTTAACTTAAACTGTGGGTGACTTTACACCTGCTTGCTTGACTACAGATTGGAACAGAATTTAGGAGAAGCCTTACAGGGCTCTCCAGGATCTTGTCTGCGAGAGATCCATCAGTTAAATTAAGATATAGACTGGGATATTTGCTGTGCCTCCAGCCTGCACCATCAGCCCCTTTGCTATTTTACCAGACTGCTGATAGTGCAGCAAGTGAAGCAGTTGCTTTACTCTGTTCTGTGAAGAGAGAGATTTTAATATTTTTAATACCAGCTTGGAGCAATAAGAGGTTAATTCATTCATGACCTCTTGTTCATGATTGGAAAAAGTAAAATCCTATTGCAATAATGTGAAAGATTGGAGGGGGTGCACGTCCAAGGGCACTCTTCATCTAATCTAAGTCTATTGCCTTATTCACATTGCTGTTAATGGAAATGAACTTATACCTCATGCACCCTAAGGTAACATGTGCCGCTTAGAAATATTCTCTGTCATAGATGTTAACATTCACTTTTCTCCAACTCAAAGCCACCAGTGGGAGGAAATCGCAATTTTCAGAAGAAAAGTACATTTCCCAGTTTGTTGACTTATTCCCAAAGGTTTCCGTCTTCCTTCTGCTGGGAAACTAACTCAGGAAAGCAGGTTGGTCCCCTCACAAGCAGTGACCTGTTTTGCAAAATGGAAAAGAGTCAGGGCAGCCACTTACCTCCCACGTTATTTTGGAGCAAGCTGCTCTCCAAGGGCAGCCAGCTTGAATAGCTCATTTTGTTGTCCACAGGGTAGGATCACTCTTCATTCCGCTGTTTCTTTGCCAAGAAATGGATTCCAATGAGGTAATTGTTTTGACAATTTGAGAAAAAAAACAAAAGATAGTTTTTTTTTTTAAAAAAAAAGAAAGTAAACAGTCATGTATTTATGATGGCTGGGGGCATCTGTAAAGGGAAGATGAAGTATGCAAAAACTTTCCTTAGAAGATTGAGACACTAGTGATTATTCTGCTTTTATAAAAAGGCAGTGTGTTAGGAATCTGGTGTTAAAACATCAGCTAATAAACTCCAGTGACTACTTCATGGCTGTTGTTCTTACCTGCTGTACCATCGGGGTGTTTGAATCGACTTTGCTGTAGTAATTCTGTGTTTAAGGGAGATAGAATAATTTCATACATCAATAATAACTAGTTCCATTTAAGACACAGTTGGAAAAGCACAAGTTGCTTTTCTTGGAATACCACAGAGTTTTTAAACAGGGTCCAAGATACTGCTAATATCAGGTAGTTTATAGAGCTGTGGGAGACATTTGCACTGAACCAGCTCAGACTCAGCTCACTGCAATGCGACCGTCAACTTGGGCTGGCAGGACCTCCGGACACGGGTTAAGGGTTGAGTGCAGGTTTTTGCAATGGCTTTTTGCCCTTAATTGCAAACCAAGTCCTACAGCTTCTCTGTGTCCTTGGTGCTCACTGATATTTAAGGACTTTGGAGGCTTGGAAATCTCAAAGGCTTTGCATTTCAAGACAAAGTGTATTTTTCCCTATGTTATCCCAGGAAAACATTCCTAGTTCCACAAAGGAAAAAAATAAAGGGCTCNGAAATCTCAGAGGCTTTGCATTTTAAAGCGTTTTAAAGGCAAAGCGTATTTTTCCCTATGTTATCCCAGGAAAACATTCCTAGTTCCACAAAGGAAAAAAATAAAGGGCTCTCACGAACTTCCTAATTGGATATCAACAGTGTAGCTTCAGAAGTAGACACGTGGGGTTATCTATACACCTTTAGAAAGCTGCTCCTGGACTTTCATGCCTCATGTGAAAGTACAAGAAATTACAGTGACTGAGACAGCAGAAAGATTTAAAGTATTTAAAGTGCAAAAAAAAAAAAAGACTCATTTTCATTGTGATATATTTTTTTTATGAGCCTGGAGGCCACTTACCTGCCTCTGTTTGTTTTAATGATTAAGGTGACTGCAGTTCCTTGTACAATGTTTCCAGTATCATCTACTCCATCTGTCTGTACTGACAATGCAGAAGTGATTTCAGTTTTCTCTCAGATTCTCAGATAAGGGATTTTATCACAGGAATTCTCAAACCCTGCCTTTGTACCTGGAAACACCAGAGGTGCAGAGCTCATGCAGATTTATCATGCTCTGATCTGCAGGTTGTGTGAATATGCATTTATTCTCGTTACTGGAATCCAAGGCTGCGGAGCCTGTGCCTGGAACCCGTCAGAAGTTCTGGGAGCATCAGATTTGCTGTTTTCCTGGATGGTTTTTTTAGCTCCCTGGGCTTGGAGCCAGAGAACTAACTTAGTTCTTTGAGGCTCTGCCTCTGCTTGTTTCTTGCCCTGGACAAGGCAGGTCTGGAGCACATCTCCTGCGAGGAGAGCTACGAGCTGGGGCTTCTGCACCTGGATGGTGATGGGTTTACGTCTGGACTTGATGATCTTGAAGGTCTTTTCCAACCATAACGATTTTATGGACAGCAGGTTTGGACCGCCCAGGTAGCACTGCTGCTCCGGGCAGGTATCGGAGCCCTTCGGCAGGATGGGTGATGCCCAACACCATCGTGAATGTGACTGGAACCTGCATCTCTGCTTGTGCTCATCCCCTGTTAAAATGTGTCTTTGTGCCATCTAGCCCTGTAGGAGCCCTACCATGCAGGGAGAACTTCTGGGGTCTTGTTTCTTGAGTAGGAGAATCTAAACTGAGAGTTGACACAGATTGCTAGCTTCTAAAACCAGGACATTTCAGGTGTTAGATAGGAAGGGAATGCAGGATCAGACCAGGGAGAGAATTAGTCTTGCATCTGATTTTCTCAGAGGAAGCTTTCTATTACACCGTAGAGAAAAGAAGGTCATTGTCTGACCCAAACCTGACCTGCTCTCATCAGGTGTCTCAGAGATCACATCTTGAGGTAGTTTTAAATGGACAACTGTCCCCTCTGTGTGTCCCCCATGAGTGAGGTCTCACTCTCAAGGTTTCTCAACCCCCAAATTCCCCATTTCTGTTGTAAGAAAAGCATGATTAGGTTTGGTTGTNCCTACCATGCAGGGAGAACTTCTGGGGTCTTGTTTCTTGAGTAGGAGAATCTAAACTGAGAGTTGACACAGATTGCTAGCTCCTAAAACCAGGACATTTCAGGTGTTAGATAGGAAGGGGATGCAGGATCAGACCAGGGAGAGAAGTAATCTTGCACCTCATTTTCTGAGAGAAAGCTTTCTATTACACCATGGAAACATAGAGAAAAGTTCGTCATCTGACCCAAACCTGACCTGCTCTCATCAGGTGTCTCAGAGATCACATCTTGAGGTAGTTTTAAATGGACAACTGTCCCCTCTGTGTGTCCCCCATGAGTGAGGTCTCACTCTCAAGGTTTCTCAACCCCCAAATTCCCCATTTCTGTTGTAAGAAAAGCATGATTAGGTTTGGTTGTCTAGCATTATAGCAATGGCAAATTAGCCTGCCTTTCCCTTCACATCTTTACTGAAATCATCTCTGTTCTTTATTTCTAAATGGGACCATAGCCACTAGCAAGCACTTTTGTGATAAAAGATTCTGTCATGGATATTTCTTGAAGGAATTGAGCAAGATACACTAAAAAAGGTGGGACAAGTAGCTACTACTTCTTGTCTTCTCAAGACTGAATGCACTTGTTCCAGGAAATGGCTATAGATCCAGGGCAAAGCTCTCCTGATTTTGACAAGAAGAAGCATATCTGGCACGGTACCGAGGAAGGAGCAAACAGACCCAACCACTGTTTTGCTCTCCTCTTGCATATAACCATCCTTTTGCATGCATTTCAGTGGGAGTGTTCCCATACAGCCAGTATAAGAGCAAAACAAGGAATCAAGACAAGGGATCACATGAAGCGGACCGGGACAGAGCAGGCTTTGTCATGCTGCAGAACGGTACCAGGTCCTGCCAAAACAAATTGTACTTTTCATACCTTTTAACATTTCGCTTTGGAGAACTATTTCAGAAAACACACTGACTTTAATGCCTCGTCGCAGATGGTGCCAAATGGCAGAGTGTTTCTCTGCAGACAGACCTGTCTTGAGGAGGGCTGGGCCCTCGTAGGTATTCTCAGCCTCAGTGACAAGTTTGGAACCCAAACAAGCTGGAGAATGAATTTTCAGCCTTGCTGGCAAACTTGCAAGAACATCAATAGCTGAAGGGGTCTGCAGATTAAACTGAAACGCTGGGGCTGGTTGTGCAGCTTTGATTCCCAACCCAGTGTTATCTGCCTGTTATCATACTCCATGGACAGACTCAGCTAATAGTGGACGGTGCTGGTTTTCTGGATGCACCCAAATATAAAATCAACCTCCTGCTAAAAGTTTTTATAAAACCCTACAAGAACATTTTGAAAGCGTTGGGGTGTTAGTCCCACTAATATCCAGATTCCCTGGTGACTTTACTTAGATTTCCACTGCATTTTGGACTGGATATAGTATTTCTTGTTCCCCTCTCTGCAAAACACAGTGGTAGGGTTAATAACTGCTGTTCTGGTACCCTAGGGATCAGCACACATCCATGCTGGGTGAAGTCATGCTCATAAGTGGAGTCCTTAAAATGCATTAAGACCCTACACGATGTAAGTGAAGTATAACGTAAGGAGGTCTTATTATTATTTTTTGTATCCTTTGCCATTTAAAAGAAGCAAAAGGCCCTCTGCAATAACAAAGCTGTTTCTTTCCTTCACTTAGCACATTTAATGTAGCGCACTTAACTTTAGAAGTCTATAAAATACTAGGTTTAGCAATGTCAAAGACTGGCATGGTTCATTTTCTTCTCTTAAGTTTCAGATAGATCCAATGCAACATATGTAATACAAGAAAGATAAAATAAACAATCTGATTCATTTTACTTGCTTTTAAAAATATTTAAAGGCTCTTCTGGGTTTACAAGTGTAGCAGTAACAGTTTCTGCCTTCAGTCATGACAGGTAAAGTAATAGCATCATCTGAAACCATCAACCCTGCACAAGCATCATTGAATGCAACGTTTGGGTCAGGCATTGCTATTAGCAACTGCTTCTAAAATGTGCCTACAAGATGTAGTTTTCACTAGTTTTTCTGTGGGATGTTACTTCCCCACATGACTTAGGAGCTTTAACAAGCCTTTATGCTCCTAAAAAGTCAGAACATTTTTGAAAATGTTATGTGCTCTCCAGGACTACTCTGACTAGCAGCTTTGGAATTCATTCCCCCTTTCTTAAGAATCTAGCCTGTTTTTTGGGAAATTCAGTCTAAAATTCTGTTTTTTGTAAATATGACCCTAACTCCCATGTTTACCCTTTATTGGGATGCGTGTGCTTTTTGCTTCATAGTGTCATGATCAGGATGAAAAGGGGAAGAATCAAAGAGAAACAGAATCTCAACTTGCATTGGTGAAACCTTATCCTGTTTATTAAGTCTGCTCTGCAAGTTACAGTATATTGTGCTTGGATCTTGTAACACTCAATTTTAGAAAATAATAGCCAAAGCAAGTGTTTTAACCTGAGCATGAGGGTTTTAATATAGAAAGTGCTTTCCATTAAATTGATTGCAAATGTACTTTTCCAAATATTTTACTTTGTATAAAGGATTTTTGGAGAAATTCCAGCGACTGGTACTTTCCAGACAGCTAAATGCAGATAATTCCCCTTTTAAACGTTCTTTGAAAGGACCTGGACGTCCTGACTTGATCATTCAGGGCAGTGGCCTGTATAAAAGAGGATAAGTTAATCCCAGCAGCTTTTATTCCTGTGGGAAAGGTGAAGGTCCCATGTGGAAAGTGAGGCAGGGATCCCACCTCAGCATTCCACAGGGACACACATGCTATAGGGACATAATGTATATGGTGGAGATTAAGGCAGTCTTGGAAAGGTGACAGTTCTTCTGCACTGGGTCCCTGATGCTGCCAGAGTCTACCCATGTAGAAGAACTTGGTATATTTAGTGGACAGTGATACTACCACTGTCCTCCTTGCTTCTGAATGCAGGGAAATTGCTCTTAAGTTATATTTGGAGGGGATAAAACAGTCATCACACGTGCTAGCACTGCGAATCTTGCGTATGGCACACATGCATGTGTCCTGTCTTGCATATGTTGCACGTGCATACATCCCATCTTGCATATATCACATGTGGCAGTTCGGGGGAGCAGGCAGCAAGGGAACCCCAGCTGTGTGCCAGAAGCTGGAATAGGAGCAGTTCTGCGCTCCAGGTACACAGTGATATCTGTGGGACAGGGGCTCCCTCTCCTCCTAGCTAAAGCCAGAGGAAAACTGACTATAGAAATGAAATTACACTAGAGAGCTCAGAATGTTTTATTATATATTTGACTCAGCTCCTCCCTCCTTGTCCTCCCATGTAGAGTTTCTGTAGGTGTCTACTAGCCCCAGGTTCTTGGTGGTGCAGACCAGAGTTTAAATGATTTGTTAAATCTCATTCAGATACATGGAGAAGGAGAGAGAGACCTTTCAGGAGGTGAACCAGAAGCTACATTTATTTCATGTTATATTATTTGAATCTGAAGGGAAAACGTATGTGTGTGGGGACCCAGTAATAAAATTTTCTGCAGCACCTGCTTTGGAGTAAGTAGGGGTGTTGAAAGAACTCAATTTCTCCTTCCTGAAATATTCAGCAAAATTTTCATCAAACAGATGGGTGAATGTAGGCCTGATTTCCATCTTCATTAAATTAATGTCAGATATTTGGGAAATCACTCCTTTAATATTGTATAAATATTTTCTTCCCAACCTATGACGGAAGAACTGCCAGTGCAAGTGCGCCTGCAGATGTGTTCTTTGATAAAACTTAATTAGTCACCTTAGCAATTTTCTGCTTAATGTGTTTTTAACTTTCTTTAGAGTTTGAAATGAGATATATCTGGATTGAAGAAAACTGGCCAGCTCTTTGTTATCTTAGCTTGATCACCGTTTTATTTGTGTTAGACTAAATGCAATACAGATATTATTTTCCCAAACCTGCCTACTCTTATTGCTGAAAAGGAAAGTGCATTATGCAGGTTTCTTTCATTCAATCAGCTTTAAAATATAGGTGTATTTAAAAGCATATTTGTATTTAAAAAATAATTTATTGAACCTCAGTCAGCAGCCGCCTCCTTTGTGCGTTTGTGCAGAAGCAGAGAGTTGTCGAGATCAGCGGCTCTGCACAGGACCTGGGAACTTCACACATTTACCCTTCAGGACACAGCACACGTGGCAGCTTTACACATCTTTCTTCCTGCTAGGAGAAATAGAAGAAAAGGGCATAAAATTAACTGGTACAAAGCAAACAGTTAGTGGGTACCGTTAGACCCACGTGCTGGGGCTGCATTGGCTTCCCCTCTTCATCTAAGCAAATAATTATGTTTCATTAGAGTTTTTTAGTTAATACATGGTTTTCGTTTATTCAGGAACATAATGTCAAGAATATTGGTGCTTATAAACACAAAATATTAATTCTCATGCAGGTCCTGCATTTGCTTTGGCTGTGGTTGCGTAGCTTAAAAAGATGCGTTTATATAGTTTATATACTGTTTTAGAAATGGAGCCCAAATTTATGTTTTTATATTTTTCTGAAGCTTTTCTGCTTCTAACAAAATGGGAAAAATGTCCATTAGGAGGGACAGGCTGCTAATGGCAGGAAGCAGACACCAGATTTGATGCAACTGCCTGCACAAACCTTTGGAGGCAGCAGCTCTGCATGTGCAAGGAGCCTGATGCACTCTTCAAATTGCTTAATAGAAGTAATTGAGATAGTGGAGAAAATGCCCACTGCCCTTCAAAATAACAGTCTGGATCTGTTCCACGTCCTGCTCCCATCTGTGCTGCTAGGAGCCAGAGCCAAATGAAAAGCATGGATATTAATATTTTAAATTGCTTTTGAACTTAGGACCTGAAGGGTGGAGTTGGCTGAAGATGTGTGTGTCAAGATACTAAGTCTCAGTATATTTTTCCTTTTTCTAGAATTTTATCAAAACTCTGCTTTAGTCCATTTCTTCTGCAAGCCCTATCTCCCTGTAAACTTTCTACATTCAAGGAAGTGATTGGAACCATTGATTACACTTTTTCATGGTCCATGATAGATTCCAGCAGTAAAATTCCCTAAAACAGGCTCACAGGAAGCAGGAAAATCTAGGGAAAGCTGTCAGGATGACATTGATGCTTTCTTCTGCACATAAAATCTGATGTTCAGAGCTGCAAAGAGCCCCTGAGGATGTTAAAATGTTTCTCAGTGCTACGTAGATAGAGACGGACAGTGTTTACTTACATCTACGTGATAAAACCTACAGTTTTTGTACCAGGAGAATTTGCAGCATTCCTAACACACTTTTCAAAATGGTCAAGTGGAACTTACATAAATGAAAACACTTTAAAAAGTCATATTCAATTTTCTTGAGAGGGGGTATATTAGGTATACTGAACCTGTCCATAGAAAGTAGACTCTATCTCAAATTTTTCTACTTTTTCAAATGTCCTTCCAAGCTATATTTTTGTAGTTACAGCTCCTACATAATAATATAGAGTTTCAGAAACACTCGGTAATAAGTTTCATCTGGAAGACAAAGCGTTCAAAGGAGTATTAGAGTAATTATGTAACTTCTCAATAATTGTTGAACTAAAACTGTGATGTTTCAACATGATAATTCATTATTAGAGACAAAATTAAACAGGTAACACTATCAGAGCACTGTGATTCTGTCTCTTGTAACTTTTTAATGTGGTTAATTTCACAAATCTTTAAACAGAGCTGTATGATATATTTCATACACACAGAGCTCTTATGTTAATTAATGGGAAGTGTAATAATATACAAAGAAGAAAGAGTAATAGGTGATATGTTTGCCCTTTTAACTCAATAATAATAACTTTTCAGTGGAAAATTATGGCATATTATTTTTGGAAGTCATGATCATGTTAATCCATTCTTTTAAATGGAAGCATCATCTGCTATGAATAAAATATAATTTGTTTCACTTCTTATCTTTTGTTCTGCTCCGGTCTCTCATCATGCATTTTATAAAAACTGTCAAGATTAACCAGGGCATTTTCTGCAAATTCGCTTAGAGCACCTGGACTTGTAGATAGCTAATAGAAATTCCAGTAGTCCTAATAGATTCTATTAACCTAAGCACACAAATTGTGAGCAATTGGATTGAACACACACACTTGGGTTCATTTTATTTCTCCTATTTAGCACAGAATCTGCCAGTAAAAGTTTTCATGTCATTGGGTCCAGAGAGAACTTTCTGTTCAGCATCGTTTCAGCACCTCTTACGTACGTCCCTGTACTGCGGAGAACATTTCTGTTTCATCTCAGGGAAGCCTTTTTTCCACAACAAGAATTTATGACAGGTTTCGTTTTCATTACTCACAAGGAAGCAGACAGTTGTTTTCTCCTTGGTAATGTTGTTAGGGTTTCTCAGAGGGACCTGAGATGCCTCTCATAGCTTCCTTAGCAAAGCAGATGGAAAAAGTTTCCAAGATGAAGTACAGATACTAGTGTATCCCTTGGTTTCCGCCCCTCACCTTGGTTTTAGTGTTTTTGGGAGAAATATTTGATCTAATTTCTCTTTACTTTGAGTATCATTATCTGTATTTTGTTGTATTTTCACTTCTTTTGGAATAAAAAAGTAGACCCAGGCAGGCATTGGTAGTGTGCATGTAAGGAAGTGTCTGGGATATTTCCCAAGAAAGATGTTTTCTGGAAAGGAACGAAATGCTGAGCAGCGAGCCAGTAACGTGTCCTCTGACCCTTGTGTCCCTTCACAATTCGGAGCTGCAGTTCAGCAGAGCAGATTGAAGCAGGTGCTTGAGTCTGCTATTGCTGAGCAAAGCAGGTGCAGCCGATGTCAAGCGTTTTTAAATCTTATTGGAACTAAGATTAGGTTCCTTGCTCTGTTAAACTTTATTTGAGCTTAACTCCCCAAAGAATTTGGTAATAGAAGAAACTTGACAAGCAAAATGTGAAAGTAAGGGTGTGCATCAGCTCCTGGAATGCTCACAGTATTCCACAGAAACCCTCTTTTATGTGCAGGGCCTTTGGAGTGATGGATAAAACACAGCAAACTCAGGCTGTGCCTGCAAAGGAACCAGGCAGGTAACAGCTGAGATAAAGGTCTGAGTTTTAGGAGAAATAGGGCAGCTTAATAGTATTCTAGGATATCATCATTATAAAAATTCATGGAAGATGCATGTAGAATGGTTTAAAGTCCAAAAGGTGATAGCACTATGAGAGCGTTCAGGGCTCGCTCTACCCACTCACCTGTGATGGTCTATCGTGGCAGATTATTTCCTTTTCTTGTGGTCTCGAATCTGCTGTTTTCTTCTACCCAGTTTGTGGTTTCTATTCAGGTTTCTGTTTTCCAAGTCGTATTTCCTTTCAAATAACCTCTCTTTCCTCCATATTCTCTCGGTCCTTTTTTCCAGCCACATTTCTGCTCAGCACACCTGTACCTGCCTGTGTTTTTTCTTCTTTCCAAACACGACCTTCTAAAATCACTATTGTTTCACCTGTCTTTACTTTTTTTTTTCTCCCCCACAACATCACAGTTTGCTGCTGAGCTCCTGCTGCTTCCAAATGCATCTGGAGGAAGAACTAGTCCCGTATTCAGAGTGAATTCGGTTTCAGCAAAATTCAAACACATTTTGCTTGCATGTGTCCCTTATTACCTCCATCAAGCTGGCACGTGTCCTTTATTTCTTCTTTCCTCCCTCCAACCTTGGGCTATATAAAGCAAGATGAATCACTTATAAAATGGTATTTCAGGAAAGAATATGAGAAGCAAACTCAAACAAATTTGTTGGATAAAGAGAACAGATTCTCATTCCTGACAGGACCAGTATGGAACCAGTTTCTTTCTAACAGGTGATCTAATAAGTAATGTCACAAAATACTCAGTAACTCATCAGAAAATGTCTTCAGAATAGGAAACACATTGCTAAGTGGTGGTACACCCAGGTAATAAGGACAGAACATCATTTTTAAGTACACTTCAGTAATGTGGAAGGAACTGCTTAATTAGCTGATGATAGGGCTTTCATATACACACATATATACACAGCACAGTGAAAACAAAGGCAGCTGCTGGAGCACATCTGTACCATTGTGTAGGCCAAGGAAGAATTATTTACTAAACATGAAAAGAGAAAAAATATGCATGAGTTTGAGGAAATGGTTGTATGTTCATAACAGTGTGTTTCATGTGCTTAGAATACAGAAGGTATTTGTTTGGCATTAGGTATATTATATCACACATACACACACAAATGCAAATATAAATTCTAAGAAAATTGCCTTTGTTTTTAAAGGAATTATTTTCTTATTCATGGCTTGTTTTAGTTCACTTGTTTGTAAAATATTTTTTCAGGATCTGATGAAATGTAATAAGGGAAGCTATGCATTTCCATGTATATAGAACAGGAAAATAGTGTGACTGTGGGCAGACAATACCTTCCATTCTTAGCAGTTTATTTTTCTCACTGTTATTAATCCCTTTGCAACTACAATAGGCATTGTGGTGTGAAAACAATTTGGTAGCAGTAGTGCATTTTAGTGTTAGAAGCAAAGCTGATAGTTTGCTTCTATTACAAAGGAACTCTGTCTCTGACCTGAAAATCCTTGGATAGAATACGCTTTTCTGAACAATATTGGAAAAAGAGGGAATATCCATGGTGGAAGGGGGCTGCTTAATCACAGAGCATGTCTCTGATCTTTAAACATATTGAAAATGCTATTGCCAAAGTAAATTAAAGCTTCCTGTAGGCTGCTCTAAGCTCTGCTGGAATGGAAGGAGTGTGTTTATAGCCTCAAGTTGGTTTGGCTCTTCCTCCCCACTGTGCTTTTCTCATCTGCCAAACCTACAAGAATCGTAATTATAGAAAGCAAATGTATTTCCAGAGAGTTGATGCAGGATAATCAGTGTTTCTACCACTGCAATAAGATTTATTCACAAGAATTCACTAACAAACGATATTGTTTTAAATCAAGGTTTAATATTTTGATGTCGGCCAGCGTAAGATTCTTTTTAATATTTGTTCAAGTGCAGGTATCCTGGTTGCAAGGACACAATGCCTCTGCATGTGCCCAGGCAGTTGCTTGCTGGTAAATGCAGACGAAATGCAATGACTTGTTCTCACACACAGAGTAACATAACTTCATTTAAAATATGTATATAATTATAAAGAGTGATGCATACATAGATTAATATGCTTATGCAGATGTATATATCTCTTTATCTCATGCCTGCCACCTTTTATCTAAAAATATAGTCTTAAAAGGAATTAGGTTTTGAAAGGGAGAAGAGACTCTAGCAAAGGCTTTAAATATATTGAACTATTTTTCTTTCTCCTTGAGAGTAGTCAGTCACAGCTCTTGCTTAAAATTAAGCTGAAAAATGTCTCTGAGGAGGATTTCAAACTCTCTTTCCAAACACCAGTGAGCCAAGTATGGTATTATCTGAATTTAATTCAAATCATATGAACTTTCCTAGTTTTTGCCATACTACAGATTTTTTCCTTTTCAGTCTGGCAATACATTCATCAAGTTATGGGCAGACCCCACTCACATAAAGGAGTCATTTTGTGAACTTTACTGCTTACAAGGTTTTCCAGGTTCAGCTCACATCTATGTTTCTTTCTCTATTTTTTTTAAAGACGCACTAAACAGTGCCATGACTATATAATAACAGAACATCACTATGCAATTAATTTTGCGTGATTCATAAATGAGAGAAGAAGAGAACAGAAATTGAAGACTGATGTCTAAATTGCTGCATCTAGGGAACTAATTCAATCCACCCAGAGCAATCCATGCAACATTTCCTCTGCCCCATGTCCTGGTCAGATGAAGAGCTGGGACAAGGACAGGTTGTTCCCCACAGCTCCAAGTCCTCATTCTGGCTTGGATAGGAAAAGTCTCCTCAACTCTCCAAGGTTTTGAATGTTTTTAAAGGGAATAAGGTCTCCTTATTGCATTCTGCTTCACTGAAGTGCTGTCAGGCTCAATCTACACGTTCTCTGGGCCTGGGACATGTAAAATGCTATTTAAAAATGTTGAAAAAGAGTATTACTTCCCAACCTGACAGCCAGTATTTTCACTATTTGGAGGAAAGAGGATGGGGGATAATTATAGACTGAACTTTTAAAATGAGCTATCAGGAAGGGCATAGTCAGCAAAACAGCAGCCACATCCCGGGTCTCCAAAGACCTCTGTGTTTATGGGCACTCCATGGTTAGAGGTCCTGGATCTTTTCCAGACTTGTTCCCTCCACTTCTACAACTATGTAGAATATTTTCAATTCATATTCCTTGCATGGAAAGTGTCTTAAAAATGCTTTTTGGCATACTATGTATCCCCAATCTAGTCTACGGATTTTCCTATTTTTCCTCTCGGCACATTCGTGCCCGTATCCCCTGGGCTTTTAGGCCTTTGGCACCCTTGGTCCATGATCTTCTGGCACTTTGTTCTGCCCACTGCCCTTCTCAGTGCTCCTGTGAGCCCTATTACTTTGGATTCCTGTCATATGTATTGCTCTGGATTCATACCCTCTCATTAATCCCCAGTTTTACATGTTTATACTGCTATTCCAACGAAGCCAGGATTATACAGTTTCTAGGAAACAGCTATTATTTATCCCTTTGGATACTGCCTGTATTGCCATATTTCAGAATAATTTTCATCTGTGTTATATTTCATTGAATAGATGCTTTAATAAAAATGATTTTTAAATGCATCAGAGGAACACGGCAATCTGTTGCGCTTGTATGTACTCTAGCCATACAAAACAGACAGAAAATACAATATATTGACATGAACTGAGGGCAAGCAAATGCCTTCTCTGACTGACAAATGAAAAAAAAACCATAAAACAAACCAAGCTTAAATAAGGCCTAAGTGAAATGTGACATCCTTGGAAATAAGTTCCAATAATAACTTCTGAGAAGCTCAGGTCAGCACTGGCTGTTTGAACCTCTTTGCCACAGCTCTGTTCTAGCCTGATCTCTCCAGCTTTCTGGTTTGAGGCTTTGAAAGACGTATTGGGAATTGAGACACACAAATACCATTAAAATGAATTGTTGTTGAGCATCTATTGGCCTTACAGCTTCATCTTGATGTTACTTAATGATCTCTTCTTGTCATACAGCAATGGCCTATGCATATACCCATAGTCTGGACTTTTTGTAATAAAAGAATAGTGATATTTTTAAAAAATCATGATTTAGATTAAACTTCTCTCAAAAAATGGCCTAAATATCAGTAAGAAGAACATGACCAAAAGGTTGTTTAAAATGTGATTCTTTTTTGCAGTAGGCCCAAAAATTCCTCTGGGACCCAGCACTACATAACTGTCCAAAATGCTTGTTATTGAATTTGCCTAACATAGGTTTAACACAACCAAAAAGTTGGCTTTGTAGCTATTTTATAAACTTCTCAGCAGAAAGCCTAAAAGCTGACCTTCAATAGTGGCTAAATTCCTATTTAAAGAGAAGCTGAAGTTTAGTAATATGAGCAATTATCTGAGAGCTGGCAGTACTTCTCTTCATCCTTCACGTAAGCGTAGTTGGAAAGAAGAGCAAGTTTAACACTATTTTATACAACGAACCTTCTTATTTCATTGAAGTCAAGGGATATAGAGGGGATCTTAAGGGCCAAGCTGAGTCTGCCTGCTCCAGGGATACAACAAACTTATAAACAGAGACTATTCCACATCCTTCCACGCGTGTACATCCTTCACCTGCCTGCCCTGGGCCAGGGAATTTGTCCTGGTGCCAAGTTTGGGAAGAAGTGACACTGCCAACTCAGAGTTATTCCTGCTCTGGAGGCTGCTGATTGCCGCGTATGATGCTAACCAAGAAGGCCAATGACCAGAGTATCTAAAAATCTGGATCTTAGGGAGATGGGGGGATTAAAGCTGTGATTTGACCTCCAGGTGGGCACAAAATAACATGAGCAAATAGATCAGATCGTTGTTTTAAGATCAGATCATTGTTTTAAGAACACTACCTCTTGGGAGGTACTCAAATCCCTCTGAATTTGGAAACACTGTTAAATGCATCTCAAAGCACTGAGAGTCAAATACTCCTTTTCACAGTAAAAGGTTGGACTGGAGAAGATTGGACTGGGTGGAGAACGGATTTCCAACTCCTGCCCAAAAAACCTCTGATCCACGTGCTAGAGGAACTCTTTAATGTAGCCAAGGAATCTGCTTCACTGCATTCTCTCCGCATTTAACGTATTTTGTTAAAGAAGGAAAGCTAAGAAAGATGCTTTCAGCAAGGAACCACATAGTCAGCCAAGGTTTTTTTCACATGGTGGTGATGGACTTCAATGCACAATAAGAGCAATTGTACCAGAACCTTGAGGAGCAATTCCAGCTTATCTCCTGGAAGCAGTTTTGGGGATAAGATCCAGCAGATATGATCAAACATTTTATCTTATTACAATCTCCCCATTAATTTGAGTCCTGCATCACTTGATGATATCTGTGAATAGATATATCATCACATCATTTAAAGCAAGCCTCAGGTCAGAGAGATTCTGAATTTGTTTTGATTTCGTTTCTTACACTTGCAGAATTTGGTAAATGATTGTGAAATAGTATTTTGGCAGCAAACGTAGATCTGGAGTACATAGTGAACAATGATCGTAATCGTAGGTTCTTATTGAGATTCAGCAGGAAATATCTTTCGTTTCAGTGAACTGTCAGAGAACCAGAACTGACAGTTCACTAGTGCTGGGCACAAACACTGTAGGACACGTGGTGTACTAGCAGCGTCTCCATTAGGTACTTTCAATGGAATTTCAATTTCATAAATAATTTCTGCTTTATCAGCTTCCTTCATTAATATGATCCCGGTGTGAATTCTAGCTGCAGAAGTACAGATGTTAATATAATTGTTTTGCTACCTGTACCTTTATCAGGAGAGGGGAAAAATGAATGATGTGGCCACCTCACATCTCCTTGTCTCCTTTTATGACCTGTTTTGGAAAAGGGGCTGGGTGATAGAACAGCTTTCCTTGTTTGCACGAGTGTAAAAGCATAAAATAATTATGCATTAGTCACATTCATGAGAGATTAATGGCAGCTAGGCATCCACTGAACGCAGTGTTAAACCCATTATTATCCTTAGATGTTTACATTTCTGTTCAAATGTGTCATTCTAGCTGGTGATTTTTTAATAGGGAATGTTTGAATTCAGAGTTTTACTGCAACGAAGCTTGTTAGAGGCCTTGCAGCAATTAATGTGTCCTTCATGTCAATTTTTTGAGTACAAATAATAACTTTTCAAAGGGAAGAGCCTGTGCAAAATGCTTGTTGTTGGGAGCCAACAGGCTGAGCTGAGTCAGCCTCTTGGCATTGCAGTACATGGTGTTTAACCAGAGCCAGCTAAGCTAATGTGCTTTATGTAGCAGACAACAGCAACAACAAAAACAGGAAAGGCTTGTTTGCTCCCTTCTCATGGCTCATTTTCTTTTCTCCAGATCCCAGCTTTGGAAATAATATATTAAAACAATCATCATCCGTTGTGGGTTTATTTTAGCCTGTACCAAACACTGATTATTGACAAGCAGGGGAAAAATAAAGGGCAGGAGTTTGAGCTGATCTGACCTACACCAATAAACAAGCTGGACGTTGAATAAAATTCTGGGAGCATTGAGATATCGATACTAAACCTTTCCTTGACTTCTGGCCTTTTCTCCGGACTTACTTTGTTCAATTGAAAGCAAAATCCTCATTACAAAGTCAGCATAAGAGTGGCAAAGGGTGAATGAAAGCCACATGTCTGTGTGTATAATATATAAAATGTGCATATATGTATAGACAGTATATATTGATTGCAAATTACACAGTGCTTTAAGGGAAACACTACCAAAAAAAACCCTTTTCCAGGTTAGTTATCTAAAAGTAGGTATAACTCTTGCTAAAAACATACCAAAGACTCTTTTATGTGATTGTGTGCTTGGGCCCATCAGGATATGAGCAGGAAGGTAAATTTTATTTTGATATTTATGTTAAGAATAGTTTTTGCCCCTTCTTTATGAGGAGAAACACTATGATAGAATGCACTGAATGTCTGAGTGCTATATATCTCTAATAATATTTTATCATTCATCAAACTATAAAATATATACTACCATGTACCTAGTGCATTTAATCACTGCTATTATTTATGTTAATAATTTAAACAGTTTTATTCTATATAATTGTGTCACTTGAAGTATGAATGATTTTTGGACCATGCGTGCAATATTCTGAGCAATTTTCCAAGGTCTGAGAAAAATGCTAAGAGTATCTGACTAGAGAAAGTCCAATTCTGCTCCTGCAGGTGCAGAATACTGCAGTAATTCTTCCTATGGCTCAGATATATCTTCTGGTATATTATAGATTAGATATCATATGCATATTTATTATAATATATATAGTATTTTAATATAGAGTAATATACATAATATATATATTATAAAAAGCACAATATTATAATATCTATTATTTATATAATAAAATATCTTCACGTGCTATGATAAACTAGTATTATTCATCTTCCTTCCTGACTAGATGCATTAAAATTACTGTGGAGTAGTATGTTCTCAATCTGAGTTTAAGAAACATATTTTGGAGCTTGGATCTGAAATTCCAGCTCGCGTTCCCTATGGCAGAAGTCTGCAGGTCTCGTAGTGCCTTCAACTTTTCCTTTCCTGGAAAAAGAGCCACATGGCGCTAAGCCAGGGTTTCCTTGCTGAGGGCTGAATGAGCCTTTCAGACGCGTTTGGCGGCCTCCCTGTGACACACACGGGTATTTCCCAAAAGCAAGAGGGAAAAAAACATCATGGGGACATGGGGTGGATGGAGGAAGCCACAGGCCACTTCTAGCTCCAGCTTCCCATCTTCCTTGGTCATTTCCTATGCAGTTTTGTGGACGCACGACCTGACCATGGATTTTCCTTCCATCTTTTCAACCAAAGATGTTTTCTCTGTTTTTCTGTAACAGATTTTTTTGTTTTACTATGTCATACTAACGCTTCTTGCAAACTTACCCTTCCACAGGCTATTTTTATGCTCTTGCTGTAACAACCTCAAACTTCCTGAAGAAATGTTCTTAAAATCTTACCCATCTCTTCTGGTTATACAGAGTTCACTTTGTTCTAGTATACCAGGCCCCACTTGCAAATTGATCATTTTTCGATATTCCCACAATTTATATCAAGCAACGTTCCTTAAAAATAAAGTATATACTTAAAAACAGGTCCTTCTTAATGTGTTCTGAGTCTTTTGGTCTTATTGAATATCTGTGTAACTGAATCATTATATTAAAGAAATATGTGCAAATATGTGCACATATTCAAAACCATGTGGGTTGACTGGTTTCTAATTACATTTTCAGTTTTTGGATAGCCTTGTATCTGCAACAAAGAAATAGCATCATGATTTGTAAATACATAAATAATTTAATATGGTTGTGGAAAGAAGAGGAATTTAAGGAATTACGGCTTTAGTAACTTTAAATGTCCATGTAAACAATCTGCAACTGTAAAAAATTCTGGCTCAAGTGTTATTTACTGCTATTGCTTACAATATATTTCTGATGAAGTTTTACTGCATCAGCAATACACCTATGTAGAACAAATTTGCTAATGATAGTTTAGGACCTGTTTAAGGCCTAGATCTGGAGAACATCCCCAGGAGTGGAAGTCTGGAGGAAAAGGGAGAATTTGAAAATTTTGCCGAGGCTGAGAGGTCTTGATGAGATCACACATCTGTGCCTGTCGTGTTGGAGATGGCTCTTCATTTGTTAAAACCTAATGGTCAAATAAATTAAGTTTTGTGTCAAATAATAGAATACCATTAGGCTTTTTGGGATATAACTTTTATTTCCAAGTGGATTACACACTGAGAGTTAAAAATGTTGGAAAATCATAGTCATCCAAAAATCAATACAGGTTATTTAATTTTTTTCTCCTGACTTCAGCAGCAGATTCACAGAATTCATTCTCATAGACAATTATAAAAGTTTTTCTTTCCATGTAGTTCTAGAAATAATATTGTAGACCAGCCACAAAAGTAACTTCCATAAAAAAAGTCAGCTGTGCTTTTATTCTTGTAGGCTTCAATAAAAAAGATTCCAAGTGCAGTTATGTCTATATAAATCACTGAAGCCAGCAGAGCTATTCCACACTAGTAGTGTAGCTTCTGACAATAAAAAGTCTGCTTCCCATTTCGTCCCTAATTTTTCTAGAAAGCATGACCAAATATTTTGGATTTAGTATTGCTGAATATTTGGAAAATGTATGTAATAGGAGTATTGCCAGTATTGTCTGCTCAGACAGCAACCCACAGCGTGCATCCAAAGCAGAGAAACATCTCTGCATCAGACTGTAGTGAGTGAAACCACACAGGTTTTATTAGATCAGATATGTATAAGTAGTCAATTCATATGCTCTTTTTGTAAACATTTCCCAGAAAACACTTCTGAGAAAATAATAACATTGACGTACATAAAGTCATCTCTTGCTCATGGCTGTAATATTCATAACGCATCCTGCGACAAAGTGATGACCTGTAGCAATGATCCTAGAATTAACATTTATGTGTTAGCTCCCATTCTAGGAGGGTGGTCAGACGGTTTCTTTTCTTTTTTTTCTATTTTCACCAATTCAAAATGTGTTGTTATTACATTTTTGTTTTTCTCACATATGGTAATGCTCATATCAGCTTACATCACACATTATTATCACTCCTGCTTCCATAATATCAGCCCTGTGCAAATTCGGAATATCTAAAAGGAGCAGGTTTTGCATTTTTCTGTTGCACTCTTGACAGATGCCACAGTATGTACAGGGCTAAGGAATATGTAGGGTTTAGCTTTGTTCTTGTCTGATGAGACTCAAAAGAGCAGCCCAAACAGGGATGGTTTCAGATTTCACGAGTGGAATCTACACGTTGTCCTGCACATTCCAAAGGAAGGAAACACCTTCTGTTCTAATTTGCTAGTTTGATTGACTGGGGAATTTACAGATTAACTTAGTGTTCTATAGATTTTGCCTCCCCAGGATTTTGTTGAGCAGAATAATTCTTCCATTTGGCTGATCAGATCAATAGATCTAGAGCATCCTAAATATCTATATCTCCCCACTCAGAAATCTGGGTTCAGACCAATCTGAACACAGTATGCTTGTTCCATTAGAAGCAAACCCTGGTGGGATGTTTCTCTTGAACCAGGATCTTTTGAATCACCTACATCTATTTTTTAAATTATTTTTAATTTTTTAACCATGCAATGTGAACACCTTTAATAAATTTCATCTATAAGCTTCACTCTATTCCTGTATTATCTGTAGTTGTGAGTCTTCTAAACTCAACACTGTTTTAGCAACTCCATGACCTAAAAATGACCTGCAGGCATCTCAAGAGCATTTGTGCTAAGCAGCACCACAAGCCATTCTCTTTTTCCAACCACTTGGAGTCCAGTGGGAAGAAGCAAAGCACTTTGTTTCCCATAAAATCCATGCTGGAGGCAAGCAGTCTCAAAAGGGTCCAAGACTTCTGCACTTTCATCTTCAGGCACCACAGAACTACCTAAGAGCAGCATCTTGGTCCAACTCCTTTTATTCATTTTAGGGAATTAATGCAAATTCCTGGCATCATTTCAAAGCTTATTCTTTAGGTGAATAAAAGGATAATATTAAAAGGAAAATAATAATGTAATCTCAGTGTTATAGCCTCATTTTGCAGATTGGTGTTTAGACCTTCTGCCAGATCATCTTTGTTATATATAAAAGCAATAATGGGTCTGAAAATCTCATGCAAATTGTAGAAAATTAAGAATTATAAGACTAGTGAATTCTAGTTTGAAGTCGTGCTTATTATATGTGTTTTCTTTGAAGAGATTTACTCCCTCTTGGAAAACAACAGAAGAAGTAAATGCGATTGTTCCAGCAAGCCTATGCAGACATTCGCTGTTTACCACAGTTATAGGTTTGGGATACAAAAGTGGCAGTCTGGCGTACACAGTTATTTTACTTACTTTGTGCCCTAGGGATCTTTTCTGTATTTCTGGTCCAGGTCGTGATGCAACGTAGACATCAGCAGTGTCAGCTTGGGACTGACACCGGTTCCTGGGTGCCCGCAGTGTTAACTCAAGCAACGTTACAATGCTCAAACATCTGGTCGTTGATATAATGACTTCTAAACACGTCTTTAAATGTCTGAATCAGATCACAAAATACACTTCCTTTCTTTAACTCCTTGATCTTGCTGCCGTGGTTTGATGGATTAGAAATGCTCCTTTGGAGAACTTTGCCTTTGAGCACCTGGAATAAAAAGGGACATTTGCTGTCGCTTCTCAGTGGCAACCTTTCCAAAGAGGATGCCTCTAATGAGGAAGCATCTAAGGGCTCTACAACAATCTCAGTCAAAACAGAGAACTATGGAATTATCAGTCACCAGTATTTTATTTTCTCACACAAAAGCAGTTCAGACCCTGAGGTTTGCTTTAGAGCTGCTCATCAGGTCTTCAACGTTTGTTCTCATTCTCCACAGGTTCAAAAATTCTTGAGGTCTACATGAGCGCAATCAAACACCTTAAGTTTGTTGTTTGTCTAGTTATATCCTTGGGTCTAGTGAGTTTTTAAGGCCCCACAATTTGCATAACTTTTCTTTAACACCACATAAAAAGAACACAATAAATTCCAAATAGGAGAGTCAAGTTTTCCAAGACTAAAGGAAAAAGAAACTATATCATTAAATTGTCAAAATATTTTTGCAGAATACATAATTGAAATAGCACTTTAACTTAAAACTTACTCCGAACTTCCTTATCTTTCTCCATAGCATTTTACTGAAAATTATTCTGGAATCATTTGGACTGCGGTATCAGAAGAAATTTTAATTATTGACAAGATAAAATACCCCCAGTGTCACTTGTAGTCATTAATATAGTGGCATTAATATAGTTTCTGGTAATCTGATGGCTTCTTAAATTAAAAAAAAAGGTCTCCTTATTGCATTATTATTATTGCTCTCCTTATTGCATTATTGGTAATTAAATAATAATCTTAGGAAGAGTATAAAACTAAAGTACCAGAATGAATCTGATAATTCTATCCTTCGGATGTAGATGAGTCTAGTGACCTTTACATTTTTTAGGCATTAAATAGGTGGGGTTTTTTTCTTTTTTTTTTCCGCTATTTTTTTTCCTAGTTTCGTGCTTGAAGATCACAGCTACTAAAATAATAGAATATATAGGTCTCCTTTTGGCAAAGTGGTGCTGCATTATAGACCCCCAGAGATATTTTCAAACAATCTAATTTGGGCACTTTATCTTATTTAAGTAAGATTTTTCCCTAATAGATAGGACATCTGTTACTATTGTCTAACATACATATTAGTATTCCTTCCATTTAATTTCTTGTTCAATAATTATCTAATCTATGTAAATTAATTTCTAATCCAATATGCCTTATTCATTATTTATTGATTGATTTATTGATTGGCACCTGTGGTTAGGCTTTAATAAAAGCTCTTTTTAGCCTAGTGTGAATACCCACTTTTTCTGGGTTCCTCTTTGTCCTGGCTGAAGTGTTTCTTAAGAAACTTATGTTTTCTAATAGACCAGTGACTCAGTACGGCACAAAGCAAGCAAAACACTCCAACACAGTCTGAATAAAGAATTTGTCTTTTGTCAAGCAGAATATTTTTAGTAGTATGCATGCATAAAGTTAGAAACAGAGCACTTTCTCCTGTATTTTCAGAGAGAATCTTTCTACCCACACCTTGTTTTTTCACACCTTTTTTCACACCTTTTTTTCCACCATTAAAGAATCTAAAATGAAAATTATTTGGAAACTTGAAATTGCCTCTCCTGCAAAAGCACTGAAAATATTAAAAAAGTAAGAGTTAAATAATAATCCTCACTGCCAATCGCACTAATTTTTAGAGGAGCTAAGCAGTACATTAGTACAAATCATGAGTTTCTGCAGTTGAACTGAGAAGTGAATTACCCATTATATTGCCAGCATCATTTTTTGTTTGATAGAGAAAAATACCCTCTTCCTGGCCACCACATGGTGTAAATGTGCTTTACACTATAGAAGTCTGAGAAGTGATGTGGGATATAGATGTTTATGGGAGGTTTATTCCCACCTAGTCTTTCGGATGCCTTCCTTAGAGATGTGCTATCCTTTAATAACATTATAATTAAAGCCAGGCTTTCAAATGTGCCTCTGTTTGTGTGTCCCCTTATGAAGCTGGAAAGCGAATGGTTCTCTTCTTATCCATGTATATCATCAGGACGGGTTCCTCAAGGAAGACAGTATATTTTCAGTTATTGCTATAATCTCCCTTGTGGGCAAGGCGGAGGGACAAGTTTGCTCTTACACAAAAACTGTTGGAATTTTAGTTTCATGAGGTTCAACATTAACACAATTCATCCTGTAAAATAGTTTTTTTTTTTTGTTCCTGTGCTAGCCGTTGTTTTATTTGTAATAGCTTCATTTCTTCACTTTATATATTTTCATACAGTCCCAAGCTCCTTTGGGAAGCTTGGACCTAAAAAAAAATATACACAGGAATATAAATGATCTGCCCTTTTCAAGCTGACTAATGTGCACCATAAAACACTTTGAAATACAAAGGAGACTTAACATCTGGTCAAGTTTACTCATCATAAACACACCTGAATGAAAAGTACTTCTTGTTCCGTGGAGCGGAGCCAAAGGAATGATAGACTAAGATAGACATTTCATGTTGTTATACGCAAGAGCTCTCTTCTTGCATTTCAATTGCTAAATTGGAGGTAACTTGATAGTAAAATATGCAGGTAGCCTCAGGACACATCATATATTCCTTTATTCTGAAGCCTGCTATAATTAAAAATAAAAACTAATTGCAAACTCCCCATTTCTCTTCTAAAATGTCAAAGATATGACATTTTTTCAATGTCATTGTCGTGTCATTTCAGTAACAATGTCAGGTCTAGAGCAGCGATGCAAAATTTGTTTTCCTAACAGAATTTACGCTCCAGCAATCTTCTCTTTGGAAAAAAGCAAAATGCCAGGATTGCAGATGGCCACGTTAACGATACTGTGTATTAACCATACTGTGTTCATGGCTTTCGTCGTGGGGTTCTGGTGTTATTAGTTGTTCCATTGCAAAAAAAAAAAAAAAAAATACAAAACTAGACTATGAACTTTTCCCATTTTGCTCTTTCCCGGCAGACTGACGGCTCCACAACGCTGCCCTCTGTAGACACAAAAAAGAAACAGCCCGAGGCAAGGAGAAGCAGCCCAAAACTGGGGAAAGGAGCAGCAAGAACGAAGCACGCACAAACTGCATCGTAACTATAGTAATTGGGCAAGATCTGGCGCATAACCATCATTCTCCAGCATTCAGGATGGGGTCTCCTGATCTAGTGACTGTGTTGGTGGGAAATGCATCCTTTGACTTCAGAAAAAAAAACAATATTTCAATAACTAGGAAGAGAATATCAAGCAGCAATCAAGCTTTTGGGAACTACGTAAGGTAGAAAGAGAAACCACTTTTCTCTTAGCTAGATCCCAGTTAGATCCCTGCGACTCCCTTCACTGGTGTAATTCCTGCTGGGTTTTACTCTGCTCGGAGCAGCCCCGCTGCATTCGCCGGGGCTGTTTGCAAACTAACGCGCTACTTAACATGAGTAAACATGCCTGTGTCTGCCCTTATATAAATACAAATCAGCCTGGAGACGGTAAAGTCAATACAAACAAAATTCCTTTACTGCAGCCCAGGAACACAAAGAACAGAGAGTCGTTCTTCTGGTTTCTTTCTGTTTTCTTTTTTTTCCCCTCTCTCAGCATAGCAGATGGCCAACATATAAATATCTGGAGTTTACAATGTATTGTATAAGGAATACATATTTCTACGAATTGATAAGACTATGCAAGGAAGATAGACCATAACTTTTTTCAAAGAAAGGTTATATGTGTGTTACTAAAAGCTGTTTTTCTTTCTGCTCCTCTGAGAAATCAATCCTGGCACTAAAATGCCCTGCTCAGGCTACCAGCTTGCTGACACACTGATCCTGTAACAACCCGATGCTGTTACGTTCTGGTCCTCCCCATTCTGCCTGCATCATCTCTCTTTTGGGCTTTAGATCATAAGCTCCAGGGGCAGAGATGTTTTGACTGTGTTTTACAACCCTGTGAAATGCCAGTTCTATCTGTGATTGCTACTTAAGAGTTATGAAATTAACACATATAAAATAATAATAATAATAAACTAATAATTTATTCTTTTTTTCTTTGAAGAGAATTAAAAAAAAAAAAGTTTCAACTGGTCTGTATTTTGTAAAACTTTAAGAAAATAACCTTACACAGCCCCAACCAAGTTGAACGGTATTTTTTAAAAAAGAAAAACAGTCCGAAACGAAGAGTGGAATTTTAGCCTCAGCTTTGAATTTCCTGGCTTTTGTTGGTTTCTTATATATCCTCATTATTTCAGTGTTGTGTTGTTCTTGGTCTGGGTACTGTTTAGAAATTGTTCCATCCAACCTTTAGATGTCTACTGTTTGAGAATGATTCATTTCTTGACTCCATGAAAAAAAGGAGAATAAAATTGCAGCTTGTCTTTTTTCCTGCCCTTAGTGTGTCTCTCCCTCTTCCAGCTCCATTTTGTGTATCCCAATAACACGTGTGGTTGTGTTACGGTGTGTGTTTCAGCCCGGGAGCTGATCCTCTGCAGGGATGTGGTTTAGGGAGACAGACCCCATCATTTCCTTGGCCCAGGATGAACCGTGCGAGGGAAACGCAGCCCTGCAGAGATACCTTCTGGTGTTTGGATGGGATGCTGGCAGCCAACCTGACCGCAAGCACTGAGTTATTCCAGCCATGTTTCAAGGATATTTGAGGGAAGAAATTGAAAAGGCTTAGAAACTACAATTGCAAACCTCTTTGCAGCACATTTTCCATAGGTCTGCTGGATTGTATAGCCCGGCTATGACTTGGCATACCTGGCCCACTGAGTAGACGACTGCAAGTGGTAGGAAAAGAGCTATCACTTCCTGGTATAATCATCCCGAACCAACACAGAGTGTCCCGAGTGCTTTGTTCCTTGGCAGTAAACCACAGCTAATCCTATAATTTAAGCGTACGAATGCCAGGTATCGTGTAGTATCCAGAAGCAGAAATTTTAGGACATGCTGAAAGTACCGCGTCTTCCTGATGTACTGATGTCCCAATGTTACTGAGTTCAGTAACATCCACCTCTTTTTTTGAGGATTTTTTGGGGGAAACTAAGGACAAGCAGGGCAACCAACACTTAATTGTCACCTTTAGGAAGAATATTGGTAACTTGTTATACAAAAAATAAATTTAATCACTAAAAAAGCCTTCGAAAAGTGATGTTGTTTGCAAGCAATGATGTGGAGGAATGAGAGGGAAATAGGGATATAACAGAAAAGAAGTGAAAGCAATGGAATGTGACAGCCACAGATGCAAAGATTTCCTAATTTCTGATTTTAAAAGATCTGTTCTCTAAGAAACACCAGCTCTGCGAGTTGTTTCACAGAAATGTAGGTCCAGGATCTTTCATAAATTCTCATTGTGCCTGATATTAGGTTCTGAGCCATTCTTTATAGAGTAAATGTCCCATGGAAAAAAAGTTATTTACTGGCTAGCCGCAGGATTTCTTCTGGTATTGCATAATCTCAAATCTTATGATATGTTTGCATTTAAAACTTGTAAAATGAATGAATGAACCAACAGAGAGGGACCTTGTGTGTTTGCAGAATTTCTGAATTACGCTGATTTTCTTATTTAATCTTTAAAGACTGTAAGTGTTCAGTTTTAACTGGAATTTAGTATTCAGCAATGCAAATTTTTCTTAATACTAACAACACATGTTAACAATATACCCATATTCAAGAAAACATTTGTATATGACTGAACTCAATGTAATTGCCACATCATTTGGTAAATTGGCATTACAAACAAGTCTCGGGGGAAGTAACATGACTCCTGTATATCATCACTTTTGAAATTTCCGTGGTAGAGCGAGGAATCTGAAGATCCTGTACTGGCATCTCCAGCAAAATATTTATAATTTGGACTTGTTATTTCCTAACAGTTTGATATAGCTTCATTTTACTCTTACAAATGTACTTGCGAATGAGACAAACATTTGTGCAGTGTTGCCTTATAAACAAGCTTCCTTATCACTTTCTTATAGACGTAAATATACCATGTATTAAGCAATGGAAAGTGTAGAGATGGAACAGTACAGAATTTATCTTCTTTGTTACGTAGAGAGTCACAGTGCTATAAGTCATGTAGTTTGTAGTCACAGTTAAAGCTTTCCCATCACCATGGTTATTGCCCATAGCACTCCAGACCAGAAATATTAAACAGAACTGTACTTTTAGTGTCACTAGCTAATATAGCCTATGAAATTACTTCTATTTGCCACAGACATTCCAAATTTATTATAAGTGTTACTATGATGATAACTTGTTATCAGCATTTTGTCATTAGAAGAGAGAATAGAAAATATCTCTGTCTAAACTGTAATGAACCCCTAAGATAAAGGTAAGGGGTAGTCTAACAAGCTTCTGGATGAACCAAGGATGCATTAGTCAAATCTTATTTGTTCTCCAATTCCTTCTTTTCTTTAAATTGTCAATCTTGAGCCATTTTTTTGGCTCAAGATGCCTGCCTTCAGCCCAGCTAAGCTCCATGTAGCTTTTTACTTCCTTACAAAGTTTTTAAAAAGTTTAAAAAGCTTCTTAAAGTGTCATTTCGTATGTGGTAGTAAACCCAGCCAGGTTGGGTACACTAATGAATTTGTCATGGAAGTGACGCAGGGAGAAGTTCCCGCTATGATCTGTGCATTTCCAATCTGGAAGTATCTGCCTGAAATGAGAGCTTGTTGTCTCTGGGCCTAATTAATCCCCTTTTAAGGAAAACCTTTGTCTGCTAACACAATAAATGGACCATTTATTTAAAGAAATTGAACAACATGTCAAAAAAGTCAAAAAAAGGACTCAGTAGTATAATTTCAACAGGGAGAGCTTTGCTTTTCATTTTGCTGCAGGAAGATCGGAGCCTTCGTTTGCAAGAAATTGGCTATTAAATTAGCCTAGGGCATAACATAAGCATTCATTTCACGGTGTATTCTCTAGTACAATCAAAGATAATCTAATAGACAAAACTGTTTATGCAGAAAAAAAATCTTGTGAATGTGTTCAGGTGCAGACATCTTTTTTGGCCAGTTTAATCGTATGTTAGTCATGAATATTTCAACAACTCATTGTCTATTCCACTAATATTTGTCAATTCTAACAGTCTTTTCTCATCTTCTTCTTTCTTACCTTACCTTACCTTACCTTACCTTACCTTACCTTACCTTACCCTACCTTACTTTTCTTTCTGTCTTTCTTGTCCAGAGCATGCAAGGGGAAACCTTGTTGAACTTGGGACAAAAATGCATTTTGCTACACTCTCTTTCTCTTCTCTGTTTTCTCCAATGACTTTGGTCCAGATCCCGTTGGACCAACAAGCTCTGAGGGCTCTTATAAAACTCTAAAGCAAGAAGGAGAGTGCCTGCCAGGTGGGATTATTTTCCCCAAGTGCTCACAGCTCTAATTTCCACCACATGTGGACAAGTGTTTGCCGTTTTAAAGATGTGTTGAGTAATTGCACGTGCGAGACATCTTCTCTTTAATGTTCCCAGTGTGTTCAAAGCTTTTTGAAGAACACCCCTGTTACCAATGGAGTTGTGGCCTTTAGCATATGCTTAAGACGATACTGTTTTGTGTTGAAATATAATTGGTAGCACTTGCCTATTCTTATCCCCTTAGTTTAGCTAATGAAATACACTGCTATAACCAACTTCTTTCAGGATCAGGATTTGAGCATAGAAATATTTTCTTTATGGAGTGATGTGCAAGGTTATTTGCAACTACCATTATTGCAGGTCCTAGTTCTTTCTATACCAAAACAATAGCAAATGAGGATGCTTATAGCTTCCAATGTTGGGTAAGGCTATAAGGTCATGCACTGCCCTTACACACTAGTAACAGAAAAGACCCCCAAGAAAAAGGTTTTTGTGTTCTATCATTTGAAACGTGCAGGATACCTGGCAGCCTTGGCTGTGGTACAGGAGAAACAAGGTGCCAGGTCTTCAGCTGTGACTGTTTTCAACATAACTGGAGGATGATGAGATTTATCATCAGCTCTGATCACCCTCTCTCCTCATCGTCACACTTTCATGCACAACTAAGCAGGAGAGGAAAGCTTGAGGAGCTGTTTCAGTGAATTGTCATCCAAAAATCCTATCTTCAAGGGAGCCTTTCACAGGCCAGTTGAATAGCTTGTGGAGTTGGGCTCAGGACATCATCTGCAGGAGAACCACACAGTTTTTTGTAATGAGGGCTACAGGCAAGAGCACTTGTCTACTGTGCTATATGTTAAAAGGAAGGCATAGTCCTTGCCTCATGAAATGGGGTTGGCTTTGAGCTTACACAAAATAGAACTTGCCTTGGGCAGTGAACTGCCCTACGATGGTGGCCACGTGCCGTGGTCCTGCTGCTTGTTTTCCTTGTGCCAGCACCCTGGAGAGCCAGGAACAGCATTGCCATTGCTGTGGACAAGGCAGCAGAGCAGGACATATGGGAGGACAGTTGCACCCAGAGTACTGGTGGCAAACCCCGCATTAAAACACCAACCAGTGCTCCCATTTCTCCCAGCGTCTGAACAGCAAAAGAAGCAGCAAACTCAGTTCATGTCTTTTTTTCTTCCAGCTCTGCCTCTTCCTTATTAGATGGCAGGAGAAATTCCCAGCCCTCATCGCCAATCTTTGACTCCTCTCAGTTTTGTCTGAACTGCTGAGTTTTGGGGCAGCTCTGACCAAGGAGTTTACAGGCAAACCTCCTACATTAGGTCATGTATACAGGAGCGTTTGGGTATGTTGTACCTTTGATCTAACCCAGCTGTTCTTTCAGCTGCAAATGGAAATGCTCATGCTCTTCCTACAGATCCAAGGGTCTCCAGTTCAATGTCTACAGATAAACTCTCCAGAGATGTGCTTATACTTACAGTGTATTTCAAGGAAGGAAAAACCAGCGAGTGCATTTGGATTATCAACACCTTCAGAAAGAAATCTCTACTTTAGAGCTATAGCAGGCCCAGTGATTCATTGCTTGGAAGGAGATGAATACACATTTGTAGATATAAAACAGAGCTGATTGATAGAACAGATTGGGTTACTTCAGCAGTAGCTTATTACCCAAGAATTAAAGGTTGCAGTGGGATCTGCATCTAAAACTGAGGGAAGTTCTTGGCCCGGAATACCTTGGTGCTATTATTGTTTTTTAATTTGAATTGCTCTTTTCCCTTGTTGGTATTTGTTCTGTGATTATATGCAGAGGCCAACTGTAACACTTTTCCAGAATGGTATAAACTTGTCATATTCAATTTCACGTGGAAATTAAAAGGTTTCTAATCGTCAGGGCAGTGAAGTTCTGAAACAGCCTTCCAGAAAAAATGGAGGCCAATAAATTCACCATAATGAAGACTGAACAGTTTATAAAAGGGATTATATGACCTGGTTCTTAGAACATTAGGGGACTTAAATTGATGATCTGTGTAACTCCTTTGCAGAACCGTATTCCTGCGTTTGGGTATTAGGCCTCTTCTCTCAACAATGCATTTCTGGAGGTAATTCTGTGATTATTATTGTGTAAAGGCTACCCGACAGGAAATCCCAGAGCACTGTTTCATCATGCCTTATACTTAGAGCTGCTAAATTTCAGTAAGAAAATAGTTAGGTGAAATGCTTCTTAATGCTGCTTCTTTTTTTCAGGCTTTCGAGGTCGTTGCTACAGGACAAAAGGGAAAGAGCAAAATTTTAAAACATTTTTAACAGGCCAGAGGGCCATTTAGGGAGGTGCACGGTCCTGACTATGACTGAAAGCTGCTCCACAGAGAGCAAGGCTGTGCTAGTGCTACCTGAGACTGCCCTGCTGATGTCCCGCAATTCGATGCTTAGGGACTTCTCGGAAACCAGAGGTGATGCCTGTGACTTCCTGAGCCCTGCACTGATTTTACTTCTCTGAATTCAAGCAGTGATTTTCTTAGCATATGCAGGTTTTTAACATCTTGGTTCAAGGGTTTCTAGTTCAGATCCAGAACTGCATGAAGAAGCATTTCTCTCGGCCTTCTGTGAACCTCTTATCTGCTTGCATTATTTAATGAACAGAAAACAAGAGTCCCATATTCAGCCCACTACAGATGTCCATTCAGCTGTCTCTTTCCATGTTGAACCATCCTGGTTACCTGTATAGAATCCAGGCTTTCTTTGATTATTCTTGCTTATTTTTTAAGACCTTTCCTATTTTGTTACATTCTTTTGAGACTAGGAGACACAAAAACAACACAAAGCCCTCAAGATTCACATGCATCGTGCATGTTGATGAATTCACATAAGGAAGTTATTTTGTTTTCCTTTGTTTTCTATTACTTTCTTAGCATCTTAACATTCTGTTTATTTTTTTTTCTTTTTTGACAGTTGCTGAATACTGAGCAGACTTTTCATAGAACTTTCTGTTTTGATCTCCAAACCTTATTTGTGAGTGATAGTAGTCCATAGTTCATCACTTCTTTTTTTTTTCATATAGATATAAGCCATAGATTAGTAGAAAAATATTTGCAGTCCTCTTTACTATTAACTGCTCTTTGGTATGAATATATATTTATATATACATGTCCTCCTTCCTCCACTAAGTTCATCCAAAATCAGCCTTTGTATTGCTATCTACAGTAAACTACCTTGGCTTATACTTTATTTCTATGTGTTTTCCATTGCCAAACAAGATACAATCCATACCAGTCTACAAATTCCAATCGCCTCCAGCTAATAGGGATGCATAAGTTTACAGGACTTGTTTCTTCTTGAAGCTCCAGGTAACTGCTCCAGCTAGTGAGAATTTTTTTCTGAGTAACTTTTGAAATCTTGAAAGTTATCAGGACTCTTTGTCTTAATCTGCTCGGATAGAGAGAACATCAGATGCAGGTAAATCAAGAGGCTGGTTGAAACTCCTCAGTTTTCCTCCTTATTTGTTGTATGACCCTAGTAATTCACATGACCTCAGCTGAGCATCCACAGCAGGAGTTAATTAGTGGGGTGTTGTAAGTTTTAACTAGGACTCATGGTTGTTTTAGCCCTTATGGCAAAACTGTTAAGTACAGTTGTGATTACTGAGGGACATTTCTGTATGTATGCCTTGATCCAAGAGAATGGTGACATTTTTTCACTGGCTTTCCGACCGTGGCTGTAGAGGATAAGAATTCTTTTGTGAATTTTCAATCACAAATCAATATAAAAATGGCTTTCCTTCAATACTGTGGAAAACCTGCAGCTGCAGATGACTCTGTAAACTCTGTATGGAGAATATATGCTTATGAGTTTTCTGTGAAAAATAAAAATTAATAGTAAGAAATACACAGGTTGGGAAGTCTGGTTGCAACTCTCATATTGAATTCAATCTTTTAGACTTATATTCTTTTCCATGTTAATTTGCAGTCATTCTATTGAAGCTGGTGTAACCATGTAAGTGTCTGTGTTTAATATTGTTGAAGAGGAGGAAATATTGGCCCATATTTTCTCAAGGAGAATAATAAACCAAGCTACTGTTTCTTCTACCTCAGGAAATGACATGAATACCCTAAAATATTATTTTATATAATAAATGTTATGTTTTTTACAATAAAAAGAAATA
Source organism: Crypturellus undulatus (assembly GCA_013389825.1). Lineage (NCBI taxonomy): Eukaryota > Metazoa > Chordata > Aves > Tinamiformes > Tinamidae > Crypturellus > Crypturellus undulatus. Next base: position 182,874 of record VWPW01021481.1, read on the forward strand.
TTCAATTAAGATTCATTTTTCTCCATCAGAAAAAAATAGCAAACATACAAGCTTTGTTATTATACTTACTCTTATCAACAAAGCAGCTAGCACTGCAAATCCTGTGGTAAGCAGACCACCCAAATAACAGTTTGAGAGGTATATTTTAAAATCCCTTTTGCAAAGCCAGAGTTATGACTGAGCTTTTAGGAACTTGATGTTTTGCGTTGCTTGAGAAGACAGTGTAGATCCTTGTTTGGTGCATGCGAAGGGAGAGATGCACAGATGCTCTTTCCTAAAGTGTTTTCTTAATTGTCAGGGCTCTTTTTAACAGCAATAATAAGTGATAACATTTTACATTCTTGTAGTTACTTTAATCCAAAAAGCAAGAGGCATTTTTGGAGAAGTTCCTCCAGAAGAAACTGTGGCCCAAGGGAATAGGGCGGCTAGGACAAGCTGGCATAAATCCATTGCCCCCAGCAGAGAGGATGGGCTTCTGTGCAAATACCTTGCTCTAAATCAAGAGAGACCCAAACGTGAGGAAAAGCAGTGGAAGGAATGTGGCCTTAATGATCAAATTAGTGACAAAGGTAATAGAAATACAGCTTTATTTTGAAATCTATTAATCACAGCTATTATGGGATAAAGGTTCAGGAGGGAAAGGCTTTGAAGTTAGTTAAATCATAACCTAGCCAACCATTTGGAAAATCACGATGCTTTTCATTTCGACAGATAGTGTAAAGGAGAGATGAATCTTCCAAAGTAAATTTGAAAGTAGCTTGCAAAGGGCTTGAAACACATTTGACATTTTTATATCTTGGTCAGATATACTAGAGCAACAGTCTGAGGTCTCTCTGCATCACCCTATGGTAATAAATAAAAAGAATACCAAGGAGAAAGGGCAGAGCGATTTGGCAAAGGGGATTCTATCCCTCTACATAGTATAGAAGAAGAAAGCAGGCATGAAGTTACCATCGAGCCAGCACGAAGTTAGCTGATTCAAAGCTACGGTGATAAAATTAGGCACAACCTTGGTGTGAACCAGAAGACTCAGAGCAGGGGCAAAGGCTGGTTCATGTTGACACTACCTATAAAAGAAACAGAAATAGCTAACGTGTGTCAAATGCACACAAAATCACACCAAGCTCTTTGCTTATAACAGTAGTGATTAAAGCGAAAGCAAAATATACAGGTTAAAAATGTGATATAAGAGCTTGCTTTATTCAAAGGGTTCAAATGAGCTTTAATAGGATTATATGCATATGCCTTTTAATATTGAAACTGGCATACTATTCAAACCTAAAAACTTTTCATAGTTGTATTTAATTATTTCTATTTCTTTGAAGCTTAACATATTTTTACCATATGGCAAGCATTTAATTTTTCCTATTTTTGTAGTGAAAATTAAATTAAAATGGTTGTTTTGTTTAGTAAAAACCTTCAGCCTATCTGTAGTGTTAGTCAAACATTTTGTAAATTTATTCTTCATTATCATCCTATAGTTTTATTCACAGACAATTCCAAAGCCTGGTGAAGTCAACAGAGCTGTTCCCATCGCCCTGGATCACGGGCTACGAGAACAAGACAATTCTCCAATCCTGCTGCAAAGCCAGGGACAGAGCCACAACCCATCGATTTTATCATAGTTTCCACAGGAATAGTGGCCATGTGCCACATACTGGGTGGTCTTTTTTACCAGGCAGAGAGAAAATAAGCCACATAAAGCACAAAGAATGACACTGAGACAAAAGGTCCTTTATACCCAGAACAGACTGTTTTGCCATCTACATTGTCTTGTTTAACCCATTCCATTAAACAGGCCTATGGAGTTATCTCTCTACAGAGCCTGTTCACTTAAGTTAGGCTTAAATATGTCTTCCAGGGAGGTCTCCTCTCTCGACTGGAGATTTAGAAGCATTTACAATCACTGGATTATTTCTAGTGGTTAGTTGCTCCTACTACTAAAATGTTCACCTAATGAGGTTTGTAAATTGTGAGCATTGACTTATTGCTTGAGAAGCAATAAAAGTATTTTTAGAGCTGCTAGCAATAATAGTACTTTGTAGTGCCTCTCTATGAAACAGTCAAGTATTCAGAAAAAAAAGAGCAGCAGTTACTTTTTCATGTGAAAATAAATTTGCACAAAACTCACCTGAAGATGAAAAGGTTCAAGGATGAAAAACCCAAAATATTTGGAAGGTGAAATATTCTGAAATATTCCATTGCTTGCATGTGTGAAACTAACATTCCTGTAGGAAGAAATTATGCAAAGACAAGAATTAAATTCCATATCTTGCTGTATAAATGAAAGTCTTGTCCAATGGCCCAAGGGCTAATTCCTGATATAACCTAATAAGGGTTATCTAGAGAAAAAGGCTGCAATGTGTGAAAGAGGCTCCACTTGAACAAGACAAATGATGCTCCTGGATATATTAAAGAACACCTGGTGGCAAGCTAAAAGTTCAGTGATTTTAGGTACCTTATTGACATTAACATTCTTTCTATAAAGCAAATTATTATTGCCAATCCCTTAGATCATTTCATGTGTCATTTAGACACAAAGTCATATTTTTCTTGCAAGAAAACATTCATTTTGTTAAATTTAAAGATTACAGGTCCTAAAGCTCATTCCCACTGGAAGCAGGTAAGTAGCCTATGGAGCTTAACTAGGGCTGCTCATGTGCTTTCATTTAACCACAGGCCTTAACTGCCAGGCAGCAATTGGGCCAAAACAAGCAGGTTTATATAGAAAGGAGAGAGCCTTAAAAACTACTAATCTAATTCACTGCTCATTGTAGAGCTGTTTCATAGCTCTGTGTCTCGACTTCTTGCAAGGAGCCTTGGTACCTTTCAGGGTGGGGTACAGGGTTTCAATATACACAAAAATTTTGTGCTAAGATTGAAATTAAGAGGTGGCATTTTTTAATGCATTGGAGTGTCCTGAACTAAATAGCTCTGCAATGAATACAGCCCAACCTGTGATATTTGTGGATACCAGGCTCATGTCTGGAAAAGAAAAAAAGCATTTGCTACAGGCAAAAAAATACTCTGTGGGGAGAAAAGAGCTTTGGATTCCAGTCTCTCACTGAATGTTTGTTTAAGGAAATTTAACCCAGTTCTCTAAAAATCAGTATATGGAGTCACATCTTTGTCTGTTTCTTTATCCATCAATTTCACCACTAATTTCTCAGGTCTATTATAACCAAACTCATAACAAAAAAAAAAAAAAAAAAAAAAACAATTCTTCAAGTTACAGCATTTGCACATAGTGTGAAAAGTTACCAGTTTGATAGAGGGGAGAAACTCACAGGAATGTCTCCACAATGAGAAAAGCTGAGTTCCCATAACAAGGTACTGGAGTGGATTAAGCTGAAATATGTAGCCCAGGTAGCCTCCTGCTGAAGTGTAAAAGAATAACAGTTCTAAATTTGGCATTTTGAAGTTATCTCTACTTTTTCTAAAGAAAATTAATCATTTCTGGTGCAGTAAGCTTTTAAACAAGTATTGAGCCAAATTTAGGAGGCCGTTGTAGAGGAAGCTACATGATGCATCTTCCTTTTGACCTCCTCTGCTGGAAGTCGTTCATGACTCTTCTCTTTCTATTACTTGGCTTTTCCTATATTTGCTGCAAAACATTATATGTAGTGTTTACACAGCCAAGGGCCAATGGGAAAGACAAAGTCAGCAGACTGATGCAGGTACGTATATTCCCGCTGGAACATCTTAAATTGGCACTGCAGTTATAAGAAAAATAACATGAAACTAAGACCTGACTTGCATTTTCCATTCAGGTGGTCAATATATAGCTATAGCCTCCTGCATAAATGCTTCACATAAACCTCACACACTGTCATTTTGCTGCCCATTAAAGTATTTAATGAACTGGGTTTAAATTGTAAATACTAGGTTCTTACAAGCTTTTTATAAAAATATATATTAATTACCAGCTGAAAAAAATAAGGAACTTTTAACAAATAAAAAGGCAGCTTCATAGAGATCTTTGATTCTCCTGGGTAATGCCCTTGTCTCCTTTTCCTTGTGTATGTTACTACAGCTTTGATAGACTAGATTGCATTTTACATAGGGGCTGAAACTCTGTTTCCCTTGAGAGCAGTGGGAGTTTTCGCTCAGACTAGTGAGTATTTCTTGTCATAGCCCTTTCCTAAACACAGGGTGCAGCTGCGAGTACAACATCTGTTGTCCTGTTTTGCTTTGTCTCACGTGTTGCATGGTTTGGTCTTGGCTGTCAGGGAGAGGGGAGCGAGGGCTAGGAAGCTGGTGCTGTATCTGTCATCTCACCTGCAGCAGTTTTCTATAAACAGTATATTCTTTGGCTCTCCTACAAAAATGTGAGAATATTCAGATAGAGCTGTAACTGATGCTACATCCGCCTCTGGGAAAAAAAGATTAATGTAAAGATTAGTCAAATGAACAAAAGATCTTTCTTCACTTTCATTTTTTTTCATTGCATATTCAGTCTACTTTTATCATCCTTTAGCAACAGGGGAAAATAACAACAACCAAATTTCTGTAAGAAAGCACCTTTTCATTTCAGTCAAGTTACAGGAATTAACCATGTATGATTCTGACCATTTGCTTGTTACAGAGATAATTAATCCATGTTTAAATGTCAAATTATATATTTAAGACAGCTTTTTTATATAATGATATTTTACATTATAAAATCCAAGCTACACATCTTGTTTTTTTTTTCACTTCTCTGGACGCTTTGTTTAAAGGAGTTTAATTCCTCTTTTCCTGTGTCTTATATGATAAATGGTTTCTCATTAGAATGTAGTTTTCTTTCATCATTCAGCTATTGAGTGTCACTAACTTGAACAACAGAAGCTGTGCATAAATCATTATGCTTTTCAGCTTTTCCTTTTTCTGTCAAAAAATAAGGCTATAATTTAGCACATAGTAGTACAGCGTATGGCTTAGTAGTATCACAGTATAGTAGGGCATAATTGAAAGATACAGTTTTTCTTAATTCTATTAATGTTAATCATGTTTTATGGTATTAGGGATCTTGCAGGGTGAAGCTCCTCACTGGACTGAAATAGCAGTGAGAAGACATTAACCATTATCATCCCCTAAAGCTTCAGAGAATTAAATTTCCTTTATGTGAAGGAAAGAAAGGGAGAGGATGAGAGAGAGACATTGTCCTTAATTTAGGAATCACCAAGGTGCCTTCAAACTTCACAGTGACTACAGTATTTTTTTCTTGTCTCAAGAAGTGGGGGAAGGAGACGTTGAAACTTCTCCTGAGTCTTTAATCCAAAGCAGATGCCGTTGTGAATAATGAGTGAGCGTCTTCAGTGAAAAAGGTGGTCAGTGTCAAGAATAGACCTTATTTTATCCTCCTAAAATTCTTTCTCACAGATTGCAGCTATACTGGATATTTAGTGCAAAGGAACTTGAGAGAAATCTTTTGCTACTCACTTGTATGACAAAAATAACGTACCTGTACTAGCATGCAGCTTCATCTTGGATAGCTGGCCCAGGTACATTTATTTGTAAGAATGTACAGGTACTTCTATGGATATGAAACACCCCCATGACACAGATGGTAATAATCCGAAAACCTAAAAACCTGAGCATTTCTGTTTATGCTGGTTTTGTTTTCATATTTGCCAGACTGAGTAGATCATAAGGTGATGAAAACCATGAAGAAAGGCTTATAAAGATGGGTTATTTTGGAGAGTTCTGAGAAATAATGCATATTTTCTTATCCATGTTATTCTAAAGCAGCACATACTATGATGGCAAACCCATAACGTAAGCTTTAAACCAGCTAACTGAGGCATTGCCAGCAGCACGGGCACAGGAGAAGGCAAATACTGAAGTGTTTTATACCGAATATCAGGACTTCAAGTGAATTTTTGGCTTTTAAAGGGTGAAGCTGAAATACTTCTGATTTTCCCTCAAAACGATGAGGTCCAGTTTGATTTTGGTGTGAACAGAGATGAGACTTGACGGATTTAACTGAATTTTGCCATTAAAAAAATAAAGACATAGTGGAAATGTTTAAGGTATTTGTTTCTCTGACTGTAAACACTGAATATTGGGCTCTGGCCTTTGCAAACTGAACTGTGGCTTTGTGGTTTGATGCATTTACAAACCTCAGGCCATGCTAGGAAAAATTCAGCAAACACAGGCTGAGGCTGCTGGCATTGCTGGGAAGTCATCAGACACCCTCATCCCGGCTGGCCTCCTTCCTCCCTCCTCTCCCAAGCCCTTCATCTCCTGCAGGTTTCCACTCATGGGGGAAAAGCGCAAGGAAGTTTTAAATGGGTTTTACCTGGGAATTGACTGAATTTGGGAATAAATGGCTAAGTTTACACATTCATGTTGCCCTGCAAAAAGGGCCAAATCCCCTAGTGCAAACAACAAGTGCAAGGCCAGCTAGACCGGCCATCACGTTGCTGCGTTGCTCTCACCCGTGCTGAAAACTAGAGCTCACAAAAAAGCAGCATGAAAACTGGGGGACTTAACTCATTTCCTGGAATCCCTCTGTCATCTACTTAGGGGAACAGTGATGGTTGGTAAAAGTAAATCTCCTGAAAGGTTTATTTTTATATTTCTGTGCTTAGATAGAGCTAAGGGTATGAATTTATTCTATCTTCACTTATATGGATTACAGTAGCACAAATATGCAAAAATAATCCCAAACTATGCCATATCCTCACGTAATCCATACCTTTAAATAACCCACACATATTGAGAGAAAAAGAGAAAATAAAGAAGGGAAGTTTATGAGAAAAGGAATCATGATTTTGTGAAAATTAATAGGCTAGGAGGAATCAAAAGTGGAGGATCACTGTCCAACGCTGCTTATAACTAATAACTCATAACTAATAACTATATTATATGTAAGAAAATAGTTTGGTTTAGGTCTGTGATTTTCTTGCTATCTGTTAAGTAAGTATGACCATTAAAAGGAAAGGGACACGCTGATTTTCTACCTTTTATCTCCTCACTAAGTAATCTTCATTTATTAGACACTTCTTCACATGCCATCAACCTGGCTTCCAGCATTCTGCCTTTGGCAAGAAGCGATACAAATCAATAAAAAAGGACTCTAAGTGCCATGCAAAATAAAGACTTGGATGAAGTTTTAAAAATGATTGTTAAAAAAAAGAGATTTATTGGAAAGCAGGCAAAGATCTAGAAATCGAGTTTCTGCTTGTAAAAGTCAGGGATAAATTCTTTTATGAAAAAGCTCTCACATGTATCTCTCCGATACGTCTTATCCATGCTTAAGTACTTGAAGGGAGTAAGTAAACTAAAATAGGCAAGAACATTCCCATACACAAATGTTAGAAATCTAAAACATGAAGTTACTTCACTGTTTTAAATGACACTTCTAATTTTCACTTAGCAAGTACTATGGGATATAATGCATTTTTAAAGTTAAAAGGAAAAATAAAATAACAGCAACAGGAAGCACATCCCAATGTATATTTGTTTTAGTTTGAAATTCAAGTCAATTCAAATGTGCTGCAGGGCATTCAGTATTTGTAATATTAACTTTGGAGAACCCCACCCTGGATTATTTTTGGATCGCTTCTACTGAGCTATATAACATAAATGATTGATTTATTTGCATGTTTTGAGGTTTTATATTTTGCTAAGCTTGTGCCTAAATTCTGTCTTCTGATGTGCACAGGCAAAAAAAAAAATCATATTCATAGAGGATCAAGAGAAATGTCTTTATCTAACATCCGCTTTACTAAAAATGAGAACTAATTTTTTAAAACTAAGTTTAGATGGTAGAAATGCAAGTTTTTCTATATCCCTCTGCAAGTCAAGGGCACAGATTTGTGACTGCCTTCCCTATAAATGTATGTAAAATGGGTGCTCCTGTTGAGCAGCGTTTGGTTTCCCAATCCCATTGATTTTATTTGGAGTGCATGTGGGAAGATCTCCCCTGCATGGAAAGGAGGTTGTTCATAACCTGACTTTTAGCAGCCAGCTGAGTGGATGCACTTAATGCTGTAGCTTGTGGTCTGAAATATAGAAGCATTAGAACATTCTCCCGTTGTTTTTCTTCACTAAAAATGGGGAACGTCCTCCCCTCGCTCTCACTGCAGCACTGAATATCATCACCCTCATTTTGGAGGGGAATCTACTGAGTAGCTTGAACCCAGCAGGCTCCTCCTGGCAAACCACAGGGCAACTAATAGAAGAGTTTAGGGCGACCTCTCAGACAGGGCTAATTCTGTTCATTGGCAATAGCAGCTTCTCGCTCCCTTTGGGGACTTTGCAAAACCTCTTCTAGCCCAGAATATAAATGACTCCCCCAAAGCCATGCAATCTGCTGGCACCTTTTATCTTCTGCTCAGCCTAAGGAGTAAATAGCAACACCAGCCCCACTTGGTTGTCAGCCCAGAGATGCACTTCTGTGCCCTGTGGGTAGGAGAAGGCTGCAGGGGAGGCTGTATGGAAGTAGTGGGAAAACAGATTGGATGCAGGCAGGTCCCTACCCTGCCCTCATGGCAGTGGATGGATCCCTGGGCACTTGGCATGAAAGCAGGGAGCTGGGAATTTGGGCTTTGCCTACAACTGCAGACTCTTTCACAGAGCGGTTTGCAGAATATCATGTTTTTTTGTGCTAGCAGGTAACCAGCAGAATAAAAAGAGAAATCATATTAAAACAAGAAAGAAAGAAAAACCCAGAAATACATCAGTTTGGCTTGAGACTGCAACAAGAACCCAGTAAGAAGATTTAGAGCCCAGTACAGACCAGTGTTTTATAGAGTTATGTTGTAACTAAATGATCCTGGTGCTGCTTCTTGCAGGGGCTGGAGCTGGGTGATGTTGCAGAGCTCTTCAAATGCCAAGCGGGCTGGAACGTGTCTGGTTGGATCTAGCCACCCAGACGGAACCTGAGCACTGACCCCACGAACAGAGCTTTGCCTTTTTTCGATTATAACGGTGATGAAAAAATGCCTTTTAAGTGTTTGACAGCTCTCCTACCACTGTAAAAAGTCCATGGCTGAGGAGCTCTACTGGGTTGCAGGCAGGGCTAGAAAGTATACAGAATTTAGCATGGTTTTGCACCTTGCTAATTTTATACCCCTATATCCAGCAGTAGAATGATCAATATCGCTTGTTTCTCACTGGTGTCATTTTAGCTTCAGGAATAGCAAAATACAAATGCTTCCCTGTTTTAGAAAGGTTTCTTGGTTGTGATATCAGCACCGTTTCCCTAATGGGGAAAAAAAATGACAAGATGAAGAGTGATTAAAAATGTGAAAGAAACTCCAAGATCTAAATTAGCATCTGCTGGATGCGCTGGGTGTGTTATGTACTGTGCTCAGGGCTAACTAAATTCCTTCGCTTTAGATAGTTTGGCATTAATTACATGTAATTATTTTTGTCCTTTAATTAAGATTTATGTTGGTCTGAATCATCCTTCAAAACCTAATTAAGTCAGCTATTTCCTTCCCTCTTAGTCCCATTCATACGTCGAATTTGTTCTCATTTTTTCATATTTGGATATTAATCTTGTAAACGTTTAAGAAAAATCTTTGAAGAAGAATGATTCACACTAAATAAAGTGACATGAGTGAAGACTTCCCATTGATTTCTGAGAGTTTTATGAACCCAAGTGATTAGATTTTCCACAGTTATTAGGGACCTTGTTTGATGCCTTTTAAATATCTCTGGGCCAGACGTCCGTGCTCACCATGAAACCCTTCCACTATTGGCATGTAAAGGGGAGTCACATCTTCTCGGCTCTTGCTGTGTCCATTCCTTGGTCATTCTGCAGCAGATACTTGGCTTTAGGTCTGATAATAGAAGTACAGAGTTATAGCACCAAAATATCCTTAGCTCAATCTTAATATAAGAAAAAATGTTATCATCATGGCTTAAAGAGGAGTTTGAATACAATACAAAGGATCCTCTTTCTTTCTCTTTTCTCATATATACGTGTATGTTTATATATGTATAGAGTATATTCTGAAATAATGTCTCCTTCTGTAAGGAGAGAAGATTCTTTCTCACTATGAAATACCTTATATACACTTGTAGCTATATTTTCAGACTGAAGTGTATTTATTTATTCACTTCCTTTGCCAGTGAATCTGTAGAACCTCCATCAAAACTGACGGAACTGCACCTTTATAAAACTGATCTCTGCATTACATGTACTGTGTATTTAAAAGTGTACGTATCTTCAGAGTCCCACAGAAACCAAATATTTGCTTTAACTGATGGGAGCAAGGTCACTGCAACATCTCAAAGATCCTCAGCTTGAATTTGTCATTGCTCTTTTTAGTTCCTCTCGTAAAATCCCTGAAAATTAGGGAGTGACAAGAACTTTCTAAGCCACAAGCAGAGAAAAAGACAGGAGCAAACATAGAAGTTTGGAACCCAGAATCTGGTGCACAATAGAGGCACATAGACAGTTAATTTTAATGCCTTCAGGTTTCAGAATCCTGGTTTGCGAGAATATCAGTAATTGTCTCCTAAATTAAAGTGCTCCTCATAATCCTGAAATGTTATAGTAATTGCAAGTCATTCTCCTCAATCTTTTTAATTTGCTCTTAAATCGAAGCACCTCTTAGAGCAGAATCATGCAGTATACACTAATTACTGACTTTGGCATACAACTTCAGAGCTTTAGTATACCTCATTCACGTATAATTGCTGCTACTTCCATGTAATCATGCCCTTTTCTACCTCTGTTCTATGCATATTCAAAGTGTATTTTAATTCTAAGCAACCCCTCAGCACATCCAATTCTAGTTCTGAATTCCACCCAAAGGAACAAGGGGATATACTATGAGTAGAGACATGGCTGAATGAAAAATCTTCCAGTACTACTGCAGCACCACCTGGAATACAACAGGAATATGCACAGAATATATAGAGCAGTAGAGCACAAGTGGATTAATGATCAATAAAACCCCCAAAATACTGTTTTGTTGATGAAAGCTGGTAATCTTGAGGCATTTGTAATTCTGATAACTGGTTTGCACATGTAGGAATAGCACACATTTAATAGAACTTCCTGACAGTTTTCCACGTGAAAATCCAAGTGGAAGAAAAATGCCTCTCCTAGAATCTCATAGTGGAATTTTTTAAAAAAATTCACATATGTACTTTTTAAGAACATGCAAATACATTGCTCATTCTCTTAATAATTTGAAAGGTTGTTTTGTACATTAATTGGGAAGTGCATTGCTTTAGGTGGAAGTCAGTCCCGTGCAGCCAAATGACCAAAGTTTGGACACAAATGACAAAGTTCAATTCCCAGAGCAATGGCTTCTGCCACACAAAATTGTATTTACAAAAGCAAGAATAAGAGTTTTTATAATACTTATGTGCATTTTGTATTATTAGAGCTTATCTGATTATGTACAGGAAGAGAGTGTGGATTTACAGAGCATGATAAGAAATGTCTGATTTAGCACCATAATTCTATATATCCAAAGGTCTGAAATGGTTCCAACTTCCAGTCCTGTTTAATTTATCTCTTACTACTCAGTAGATAAGAGTTGCCACGGAGTGATGCTACAGGGGGTCATTGGAATTAGAGATTCTTCTGTTACATGTCAGCATTGTTGACTACTACACAGAGGAAATTAATACAAAAAATGCCTCAAATAGCGCAAACTATGAAGCTGAGGCATCCTCTCTCCAGTGCACATTAATTTCTGGCAAGCTGTGATATAGCCTGTGAATGAATGGTGCAGACACTGACTGTTCATAGGAACACAGGCATAGTCTCCTTTTAACCAGAATTATCCTCCAAAGTTCCCCGCGTTCCCAATAAGAAAAATAAAGCACACATTAGAGTTTTTTTCCCTTTAGGTGACAGTTAACAGCATCCCTCACATTAAACACGATGCTGTGAGAACTCGGCACTGGGAGCCAGGTGCTGAACTGGTGCAAATCGGTGATCGTGGATTAACATTTGCTTAAATCAGCTAAAGTTTAGACCAAGACTGTAAACTAAACAGCGCACACTCCATGTGAAATGAATTTTCTGCAGATATTGGGGTTGAGAGGGAATGTTCTGATATTAACCATAGCTACTATATTTTTTCTTTTCAACAGGATTGACTGGAGGATAATTCAGCATTAGAAAAAAAAAATGAGATTTGTTACAACTAGTTTCAAGTTAGCCATCTAGTCCAGGCCTTCTTAGCATCTTTGTCTAAGAGATAAAAGCACAAAGGCACTTCCAGAGGCCAATTTTCTCCATTTATCTTTGGACTGAAGAACACGTGGTTTTGCCCAGCCTCAATCAATAGGGTAGTGAGGAGATTCCTCTGTGCTATACCAAAGATGAGGTTTTAGTCCAAAAGAAATCTCAGACCAGAAGAAAAGTGGAAGTATGAGGAGAAAATGATATTTATAATTCCTAGAAATACAGAATTGGATGGGGGATCACCATTCTTGCAGAAACAACACAAGCTGCTTCAGAGTACAGGAAGTCTTAGAGCAGGCAATTATGAAATAACTTGCTGACAGGAAAAAATTCTTATAAGCCCCCATTAATTAGAGGTTATCGTATGTCCTAAAAGCATGAAGACTTACATCCTTTCCAAAAAGATCGTCATACTATTTATCATTTTGGATCTTTGCTAGCTTTTAAACTGCATTTTAAATCACATATTTCTCAGCTCAACTTTCAAGCGTTAATGGTAGGAACTGAACAGTGTTTATGTACACAGAAGATATAAACTCTTGTATAAATCATTTCAAACTCTTCATTTTATCACAAATTATTGTTAAGGATAACAAAATTGAGTCTTCTGGCACCAAAAAGTAAGCAGAGATTTGAGGATTTCCCTCATAAATTCTACAGAATATAATCAGATTTTGTAACAATGAATTATAACAAACAAAATGAGTTTTCCTTCTTACAAAAATGTGCTATTAATTACTAATTGGATACAACTTCTCTCCACTTCTAAGACCTTATGACAAACGTGCACGGGGTAATTTCCAGCTCCATAGCTCTGCCGGTGTCTCTCTGGCACATGATGTTAGCCAACACACTTAGGCTGATGTTTGACAAGCAGAAATATAAACTAGGTGATTGGAACTGGAGCTGGAGATTCCAGACATGTAACACGGGGGCAAAACACCCAGCCAGGATCTCTTATAATGTCTAAATGCAACAGCGTAGCGCCCCTGGGCAATTACAAATGGCTTGATGATTCCTCCAAATGCTAGAAATATTACAACCCTTAAGACTGATTTTTATAGTAGCACCACAGGATATCAGACTGATCACGAGGTAGCAACATACATATTGCTAATATTTCTGTTCCTATGCCACTGATGACAAAAATTAACTACCTGAGAGCAGACATTGATTTTGAGTAACGTTCCTGGTCTGCTGCCACTGCCTCCAGCTCAGTTTGGTACCTGCCTTTGCCCTCCTGCTTCCAGACCAAGAGCTTTGGGACACAAAAGGGGCCTGGAGGCTGATCATGCATTCAGAACGGTGATGTTGCCCTCTGCTTTAAGCCATCCACATCTGAAATAAAAGCCAGTTGATTCAGCTGGGGCTGGAAAAGCCCAGACTTGTTTTGGCAGCTCAGGATCCCCTCTGACACCTCCCTAGCTGGAATGTGCTACGGTGCCACAGATGAGATATGTTTGTCACGTAGGAGACCCCATCTGTCAAAAATCCAGTGTTGTATGCTTTGAAATCTGCCTGGAAACTGTCCGTGGCTCCAATCAAAGAGCTGCTTTACATTTCCTTTCACGTATGTCAACGATTGCCTTTCTTTAAAGCGTACAAATATTGGCTTTGTTTCTGGGACAGGTTCTGCCCACACCTCTCAGCACTCTTGGTGGGGTTTGTGTAATTCCTTTTTTTGTCTACTGGAACTTCCTGCCACATCTGTTACTAAACAGACTCTCAAAAGGAAATCAGCTTTCACCTGTCAACTGCCATGTGGACATCCCCTCCTTTTTCCATGATGTTCCATTAACATCTTTCATTTCCAGAGCTTTTACATTTTACTTGTTTTTGTTTTATTCTTTCGGAAATCACCACAACAGTCCAACGTTCCTCTTAGCTGTGGCCCCTTCATTTTTCATGTTGATGGCATCAATGCTCCCGGCAACATGGACTTTCTTTTCTGTCCTTGGCAAATACAAAGCCTTTAGCCTTAGGAGGAGGTGTCCTCAGTTGTGTGGTAGTGGTGGCATCCCTACAGAAAGAGCTATATCTTTGACCTGCCCAACTCACAATGTTTGATTCTTTTCCCCATCCTTCCTGACTGAATAAAAAGACTAATTTTCTTTAGCATGAGCCAGAGAACCAGCAATTAGGCAGCCATCACATACTTCACAGTGAAAAAAATTCCTGAGCGGATAGGGAAGGGATTCCAGATGGAAGAAGCTTAACCAGAAGTTGTGTTCCCATTGCACAACATTTGTCCACACTGCACGACCTAAATTAACACACTTCCCAAAACTTCCCAGCATAAATAAACTGTCTGCACTACTCAGGCACACTGAAACTTGCAGCACTAAAAACAAGCCAGTAAAACTACCATAAATACACAAAGAATTAAGCAACTGGACATCATCAGAGGCCAAGTGCTAATGCAGATCAATGATGTTTAAAGCCATGAATCACTGGAATTTGATTCTTCTCTCTTACATTTGTTTGCTGGGATTATTACAAGAACTCTGAAAAATGATTCCTGCTTTCTTCTGGCTAATCTATTATACACCTACGAAGACATCGTGTCCCACGGAGCTTGACATCAAATTGGCTAAATTCAAATGTTCACAATGCTCAATGAACTAAATGTTCACCCGTAGTATTTTCTTTACTCTATTGGCCTCCACTGTAGTCTGGTAATGAAGTAAAGAGTAGCTCAGAAAGCAGCCACTTTTTACTTCCATCTTCTGTAAAGAGTCAACCTCTTGGAAAATGGCTTTTCATATGGCACTTCCTAGATGGAGCATTCATTTCCAGTGAGCTTCTGTCTAGCTCATTTTGGTTTCCATGAAACCCAATTGCTCCTAGGACTGGCCTAGGATTACTTAGATCCCTGGCAGCCTCCTGGTGCTCAGTACTCCCATCTGACCACATAACTACATATTCCCATATGCATAAATCAATTCATTTCAAAATCTATGGACTTTTCTCCTTTGTTATATTTTCTGCATGCCTAGAAATATATTTATGATATCCTGTATAATTCTGTGCATACCCCTCTCCCACTTATATGCTTTAACAGTGTCAATGGGGCACTGTTTTTACAGGGACACAAAAAAGACCTTTTTATTATTTAAGCAAAGATTCCAGTGCTTATGCTCATCTGACCTTTATCAGCTTCCATCCAGAAAGTTTACTTGTGCATAGTTAAATATATAAACACGCACCCACACACTTATCTCCGTGTTCATACACATCCACACAAATAAACATTTCCAAACATTTCTGGGTGGTGGTGAATGACCATCTCTGAGAACAGACACACAGACAAGGAAATCTCCACGTGCTTTCAGAGGAAATGGGCGCCCGTATAGGCGACAACGCTTACTATAAGGAATCTGAACAGAAAAACAGACACTTTCATGAGGAAGAGAGCAGTCTACACTAGAGATAACTTGCAGGGTAATGTTATAGTTATCTCTGCCCGTGGAACTTCAATTATAGCTGTATTCCTGGCTTAATTTTTGACATGCATAGGAGAAAGAGGTATTTCTGAGAATTTTGGCCAAGGCAAATAAGAAATTCTTGTTTCTGGTACATGGGTGGCATTTGTAGCTGAGATGGTGTGTCCTACAAGAGGTGCCTCTGGGAATGACCAGGAGACTAGAGTGTTAATAACCTTAGAAATGCAAAACTCGACTGGGGCAAAGATGGCCCTGCTGCATTTTCTAATATGCTGTAACTTGAGCGCACAGCAATGGATAAACTAAAGTGTTCAGATTTTTTTTATAGAGTTTTATATATATATATTTTTTATAGATACACTCTCAGTAAGATAATGATGCATGTTGCTAAATACTGAACACCATTGAAGGATTTGCCATGTGTTTAGTGATGGGAAGGGCTAGTGTGGGGAGATCCAGCTTCTCGGGTTCCTCCCAGCAGCACAAAGTGCTGGAGGTGCCTGTGGGGCTCAAATGTCCAAAACGATTTTCTTATATCTCTTATATCTCAGACAACTTGTGCCACATTGATACTGATTCACTCCCACAGATTATAATCCTCCAAAATGTTTAGGCACTCAAATCTCCTTGATTTTACACTACCAGGCGTCAGCCTGAAAGAACTCAAATGACTTCTATTTACTCATCCTGGCACAATTTTGGATATCCAGGTAAGCAAAATCTCTCCCTGCCTTTTTCTCTTTTCTAACATGCAGCTTCAGTGGGCTACCTAGAAGAAACTATAACTCGTAAACCGTAACCCAGAACCATTTCCAATCTGGATGCAGGTCATATTGTTCAGAAACAGGAGATATGGTTTAAATCCCATCAAATCTGAATGGGAAACTCTAGGTTAATAATATATATATATAAAATATATATATTATATTTACATATATATTATATATACGTATATATATATATATAAATACGTATATACATTATATAAATCTGTCTCTTTCGAACTAATTTTAGAAACAGAAGCAGGGCAGCAGTTTTTCCCTTGCAGAGACCGTGGTGGGTGACCCGGGGGGACAGGCACCCTCAAACCCTGTCACAGTGTGTGACGTACCCGGCTCGTTGGCACTGTCCGCACAGACATCATTCAGGGTTTGCAGAAGGGCCCGAAACCAGAGGAAATCTAACGTGGGCGAGTGACAACGACATGCAGATCAGAGGCCTTCGAGGTGAGCCAATACACGGTTCGTGGTTTCCATGATCTCACCTTTTGATTTAGCAGCCCTATTTATCCTATTTATAGGCATAAGTCTTCTGTGGGGCTTACTGAGTGGTAGGCAAGAACTGCATATTTTACATAAGATCAGGTCTTTTACTTCTTTTAGTACTCACGAGGCTCTCAGAACTTCCAGTCCATTATTTCATGCAGCAGACTACACCTACAAGAGGGTATTCATAGAAACCACCTGCTCTCATTCCTAAAAGAAAGGATATTTACTCTACATCACCTCATGCCACAGGACTAACTGATGCTACTTTATTGAATATAGACAAAAGTTTTCGTATTAGAAGGGGTTCCCCAAGCAATGAACTAGAAAAGTGATTTCTTTTTCTATTTTGGCTAAATTTTCTCTTTCTCATTCATGTTGAATGACTCACAAAATGTTGGTGGACAACACGAACACACCAGAAAAAGGATCTGGATTTGCAAAGTTTTAGATAGATGCCTTTATCAAATTCACAGTGGGGACTTATTGCTTTAGATATCCAGAGTTTAGCTCCTCAAACCCCAGCTAGCTAAGATTGTCTAATTTTTCTAGGCATTTCTAAATATTAGGGGGCTTGAATCTTCCAAAGTCCTGCATGCTCTTCCCTCAGGAACATAAAGACACAAACTCATAAATAAAACAAAAATGATAAATAAGAGTAACAAATTCAAGACATCTAAAGACCAAAGCAGCACTTTAAAAAAATGTACGTTAGCCATTGCCTACAGACCACTGATTAAAGGACTTACCTATAATGCGAAACCCTAGCAATATTTTTTCCCTTGGTCGAAGTGACTCAGCCCTTACCTCCCACAGACGTGCTCCAACCCTAACCACGAGAATGTCCAGCCTCTGAAGTGGGCATTTCCTCATGCTAAAGCTATTTCACTTTGCATGGAACAACTAAACAGTCTTTGAGCATCTTAGCATGATCCTTTAGCCTCTGATTAAGGACATTAAGGACATTAATCTTCTCTGTCCCAACAACTAAGCATTNCTTTGAGCAACTGAAAGCATCTTAGCACGATCCTTTAGCCTCTGATTAAGGACATTAATCTTCTCTGTCCCAACAACTAAGCATTTCCTAACATCCTGGATCTGATTTTGTCCCTTTTGGCTACCAATATTGTCTTTTTCATGTAGCATCTCTTGCCCTGGTTCCATCTTCATGCACAACCTCGTTCAACACCCCAAGCAGGTCTAGGGCAAGAGGGAGGTCACAGCATCCCACAAATAGAGACCTCTAGCAGCTATTTACCATGTTTCATTCGACATGAAATGTCATGGGACATCTGTGTCGTGTCATGGGACACATAGGAGAGTTTGTGACATCTATAACACTTTATAGGCCTTGCAACGCAATTGATTGATAACCTCTTATTTTTGAAATGAAAGTTGCCTGCAGAAGTGGGGTATTCAAATATATTAGGCTCAGTATGAGCAAATCTGATTGCTGAAACAAATTGCATGCTTTTTTATTATTTTTTTCCAGCATGACTCTCAAACTTTTGTGGCTAAATCCTTCCCAAGATTATTTTCAGGTTCTTCGGTCATATGTTGACATTGCTTTTATGCCTGACTTTGGCTGTGATTTTGAAAGAATGGTAAAACTAAAATTTAACCTAAAAATTAGATGTTACAAAGAGGAACTGAAGTCTTCCCAAGCACATTTGCGCCATGCCAACCACCCTGTCTGGTATTATTTGCCAGGGATTTTGACCAACCCAGCTCTTTGATTTCCTGTTTTCCTCCAGGCTTTCAAACTAGTCTTATCTTTAATACACTTTGTTTATAGGACTCTGTGGGAACCCTACTGCATCCCTGCGGGATTGCTTCTGTGTTGTTAATGATAGAGGTAATCAAGAGGTTTTTCTTTCTAACGTGACTCTCCTGGCCCAAGCTCACACATAGAGTTGCCCACACATTTGCTAATTTGAATGGATGCCTTGCAAATACCTCTGAGGAGAAGGTCACTTCTTTCTATCAAGAGTTCACAAGTCAAGCCGCACTGAAAAGCCTTTTTAACCTCAACCTTAAGCATCCTAAGCATATCATTAGGAAGATTAGCAAGGCTTCCAGCACACCACTGGGCTGCCTTATGCACTGAAAGGCCTGGCAGATCAAAGGCACCACGACTTCAAATAGTTGTGGCTTATCTAAGGCTTCCCCTAGCACCACTGACCTCTCAATCAGCATATTTTTTTCCAGTAGGGATTGGGTTTAAGGGGAACATCTAAAATCCCAAATCCTTCTCCTGACCTCTCTGGACTTCCGCGGTATTCCTTCCCAAAAGGTGCAATTAAAAGAAGCCACATGCCCAATACTTGGTAAATAAAATGTCTTTAAAATAAGAAAATAGTTACAAGTCCTAATAATTTAGGTTTTCTGATGAAGTGACTAAGAACATGAGCAAAGTGCAATTCAGTGTTTATATATTTGTCTTACGCTTGGCAGAAAGTTTTCACAGACGCTGAGGTCGCTGATATTTGGCCTTCCTTGGCATTATCCATCTGGGGTAGGAATGAGTGAAGAGGGTTAAATGGTGAGTCCCTGGTCCGCAGTCACATCCTATATGGGGGTCTATATGGACACAGTGATCTAGAGATGTCACCTAAAGGTTTTCCAGATGCAAGGCCCACCCACATGAATTGATTGGAGAGGCATACGGGCTAATAAACTGATTCATGCTTCTCTTAAAATTATATTATTCATCAGCTTAGGGTATTCATCAATTTATTCTATATTTACTTTTCCTTCAGGGGACTGTTATTTATTCTATATGCACGTGTCAGCGTGCTTTAATATGAAATTCTTTTTATTTTAATCAGACTCGAAATATCCTCAGGTTTATTGCTTACACTTAAAGCTAATTTGAGATATATGTGCATTACCCAAAAAGCATTTCTATAAATATTTGACCTTTACCTTAAACAAGATTACTTAACAACTTAATTGCTTAAACAACTCCTGCCTAAACAAATAATTTAATTAATTAAAAACAAAATATTCATTTTTTTTCTCCAATATATCTGTTTCAGTTGAGTGTCAGCTGTCGTTTCCATTGTAAGTCTCATTTTCATGGCTATATAATTTGATGTTTTTGATTTCACGGGGCTTAAACTTTACTCAACATTCTTGACTCCACAAAAAAGCCTGGCAATCCACAGTTAACCACTAAGTACTCAGGATTTCTTCATGAAGGGCCATTTAACAATAAAATGTTAAGATTTGTTTCCTAAGGTACAGTAAAAAGGAATGTGATAAAACAATGATTTAGGTAGGTTTATTCTGAATATAACAACAGTGATCTTAACAGCATTTCAAGTTACGTGTTTAGTTTCTTCCATTTTTATCTGTTTCCCATTTTTAATTAACTTTCCAACACTGCAGCTTTCTAACAGCTGGGACGTGTATCATCCGCCAGATATCATCCATCTCTCATCCTTAGACAGACGTGGCATGTAAACAGTCTAATACTAATTAGCTGCAATTAAAATCAGTATCAGACAAAGAAAATACACAGTTTTCACAGAGCAGCTCAGCATCTTTTGACTCAGGGCCAGGGATATTTTAGGAAATCATGAGCAATGTCATACCAAAGTCCTCCTCACTTAACTCAGTGGTAGCTCTCTTCTACCCCTGACTTTAACAGAGAAATGTGTCCTTTAAACTCTGTTGTCACGGTGGTGTTTCTTGATCAGAAATTCTTGATCAGAATTCAATCTGACATAACTGTGAGGTCTGTGTGTATAAAAGCAAATGAGATTATTGGATCCACTGCAAGCAGAACCTCTATTTTTTCCTACACACGCTAGCAAAGGATGTCATGCCACCTATCAGCTGTGCTGCAAGTGCATGTTTCCTGCAAACATTTCTAGCTTTTCCAGCAGGATTCTTAACATACTACGGCAGTAGCCAGCAGAAATGTCTTCTGTACGCTGGCATATAAACATATCTGATAAGAACAGTTGTTTAAACTGTTGCCTTCGCTGTGCAGCAGGGATGGGTACGCAAAGAGAGACTGGAACCTGGAAGCTGCTGCTGTGGACAAAATATCACACGATCAGTGATGGTGAAAGCAGAGAGGAAAGTGTAAGTTCATAAAAGATGCTGCACAGAAGTAACTAAAAGGCAAACTAGGTAGATAGGAGCAAATGAGGGAACACTGGAGTGAAATCTAACACTTCTGGACTGAAGGTCTCTGAACCTTCTCACTTAAACTTTCACTCTCCAAAATACAGAACCTCTTGAACTCTTCATCTGTTCCTGCAGGAATGACACTCTCCTCTCTCCCATTCTTACTCTGCAGTGACAGGTCACTCAACAGGGGTTGGATGCACCTAAGCAAAGGCAATGATGTGGGCTAGGATAAGGATTATCTCTGCCAAGGTGCATAAAGCTCTTCAGGCACTCGAGCAGCTTAAATTAAAGTAGAATCAGGCTCCCGTGATCCCATGGGACCTTTGGATGCCAATAACCAATGTGGGGACATTTGCAGCATGAAGAGGTGACCGCACACAGGTACAGATGCTCCCAAAATGCAATCAGCCAATTCAGCGTTTCTTACCTCAATATTGTGGAAAAGACCAGGAATCTTTGAAAGGAGCCTTTAAAGGAGACCTGCTTGCTCTGAAGGGAAACACAGATGTTTGTCATCAACAAGTAAGCTGATAACGGCTTGGCACAGAAAAAATCCAGAGTTCCCTGTCTTATTGCTGTGAAATTCCTTCACTTTTTTTCCATGGGGGCTTTGAAAAAGGGCAGAGGCTGTTTTATGGGTTGCTTGCACTCCAATTTATTGTCTTTGTGCATCATTTACTCCATATAATAAAAGAGAGGTGTAATATTTATCATCTTTATTATTTATTGCTAATTGTTAGCGTTAATTGTTGAGTGTCGAAGATGTTGAAGGGACCTTATGGCACTAGGAGAGGTGCAGTGTGCTCAAGCCTTGCTGTGTCCCGTGGTGGCTCCTTGTGTCTCAGAACAAGGGAGAGGAAAATTCCGGGCAGGGAGGTATCAGGGATGCTCTACGCTCCGGTAATTCATTTAATGCTTTTAGATATTGCTACCATTGTCGTGGAAGCCGAGAGCTGCTATAGAATAACGCCTATCTGCCGGGATGATCAGGGAGGGCAGGGTACAGCACAAACCCACTTTATTCCGTCTTTCATTCCTGAATTCCTCTGCAAGTTGCGCTGAGTGATATGTGACAAACCTGGCCTTTTAATAGCCTTAATTTCTGATCTTCCTGCACCGCTTCATTCTCACTGCTGATTAATCTGGCCCAGCAGTTAGGAAAACCACTAGCAAGAAAAATAGAAGGAAAATAAAAAGAGAGAGAAAAATCAAGAAGCCTGGATGTGAACGTCTCCTCAGAAGATCTGCAGAGGTGACTTATCCCAGTGCAATTCCCTTTGCTGATGTATATTTAGGGGAAGTGAACACTATTTTAATAATTTAATACAAAAGAAATAGAGCAGGAGAGGACAGGAGAGGAGAGAGGACAATGCAGAGAAGGAAGGAAATAGATGTCCCTTTTCCCTTTATATCCAAGACTTAAAAGAATTGAAGAAATATACAACCAAGATCCAGGCAAATTTCGGAAACTTAATAGAATACATTCATGAAAATCAATAGCATCGGGCTGAACACAGGTTTACCTAAAAGATGCTTCCTTTTTTTTTTTTTCTCTCCATTCACAACAGCTTTTTAATTTTTTTTTTTCATTTTTTTTCCCCAAGTGTGTGCAGTCTCAATGCCAGGGCATGGTAAGTGGTAGCTGATCCGTACCATCATTTGCAGCTGAGCACAGGAATGTCTTCCTGCCATCCACATTTCACCTGTACATCTAGTATACACCTGTAATCTGCTGGCATCAGTTTTGCCTGAAAATAGTAGGTTCTGGGGTAGAAAGCTGGAAAAACTTAATATTTTGGTGTGTTTACCTGCATTGGGAGTAGGAACCCCCATCCTCTGCTGTCAGCATTCAGGAAACTCATTTCCTGCTGCTGCAGCGCTCCAAACAGCAGCCACTGAGCACTGAAAAAATTGCAATTTCACAGTAGATTTCCATGCAAATCCCTGAGGGAAGGAGTGCGCTGCACCACGCCGGAGCCCTGTGCAGGCAATACCCGACTGGCCATCTCCAATGGTCTCCTACATGTGTTTGTGCATATATATACACATACAGGCATGCATATATATTCATTCTTGTATGTGTATGTATACATACTTATTATATGTGTATTTGTGGGTATATATCTCTAAATATACATATTTGACAAGTAGCAAAGCAGCCTTTGGAAATGTAATTCCCTGTGAATTATGGTTAGAAAGAAATATGAGATTCTGTTCCATCTCTGTAGTATCTGTGTCAAATGGCAGCTTTAAGGGTCTGGCATCATCAAAAAAGCTGGCAGAACATTTTTCCTTATGTCTGCAGCCTCCAAACAGAAAATTAGTAAGGTTTCCCTGATACTGAGGGTAAATGTTTACCAAAAGTGACCATCAGCTACATGCCATGCTGCTTTTAATTCCACAGAAAGATGACCTAAATGTTTCCTTATCATTTTTTTATTGTTTATAATAAATATTATAAAACATCCAGCTTGGTATTTTAATGGTATTTTGAGCAGCTGAACTATTTCCTTACCAATAAGTATATTTTGCTAAGTCATGTCTTTGAATGTGCTCAGAGAGCCAAACTGAGCAGCACTTCCTCCCTATTCCTGTTTAAAAGTAGTGATGCCAGCTTGAAATTTTTAGCTTTTCACTTTTCTGTCACATTCAGAATACAAGAAGTGCTCATCACAAATGAATCTTTTCTACAAGGCTTCTTGCCCAGGGAGCTTTGAAAATGCAGCCAGTTAAGAGAGAATCAGCCCTGTGTGGGCAGCCTTTGTTTAATACATCAAACCCTACAGAGCAAATGTAATGATTAACAGGGAAGGTGGACATATTTCAGAAGATGTAAGTGCCAGGAAGGTTTTCTGCTTGCACTGGAATGGCTTGACAACAGGTTATTGTTTACTGCACAGAACCAAACAGAAGAAAAATCTCACAGAATGATCTGGTATTAGAAAGCCTAGATTTTGGTCAGTGTTAATGGACATAGTCCAATCTTAATCAGCATTAAATCTTGCATTCGGAATTAAAGAACTCTCACTTAGGCAACTATTTAGCTGGTGGTTTGTTTTGATTCTTTAGATTTTCCATATATTTAAATTTTTCATAATATCACGGAACTGATCTCACCAAACTTAGTGTCCTAATTCAACTTTGTGTTAGATGTTGATAAAAGTTCTACTTAAAAGAAACTAGAAAAACAAAGCAAAGCATGACATCTTTGATGAAAAGTTTCATACACTGATGATTGCATGGCTGCTACTACTAGATTGAAGAAAAAAATATCTATTTGTTCTGGGTTTTCATGTTCAAAGATGTATTCACTAAGATTTAAAGTAGGAAAATAATACTCCCTATATTTAATGATCTTCTAAATGTAATTCCAAAGGATGGGACATATAAGTTACATCATTGAGTCTTTTTGCTGTTCCTTCAGGGACATTATTGGAATATGATGGCATGGAAACAAATAAATACATATTTTCTGACCACAGCAAATCTTCTGGTGTGAGAAACTGATATTAATGAAACAGGTTGAGCTGGATGGTCATTCGTTTGAGCACCCAACACACACCCTTAGCCAGGGCATTCCTATAAATCACCATGTAAGACCAGCCGTGTGAGTCCGTGCCGTAGACGTGGCAGGTACATTGCACGACTACAAAGGGAAACTGCTTTGCTTGGCAAACCTGCCATAAACACAATGCTCTGAGCAGCAAGGGTTACAATGAGCTCATATTTATTTTCATATTGTTTGCCTCCCTGCTCAAACAACTCCCTGGATTATTTTGACCTCGTGTTCATTCCAAAAAGGCCCTTATCTGTAAACACCACCTGCGTGGTAGAGCACCCCATGAGCTGCCTCTGCTGCTGTATTGCTTTCTTATCACTCATAACGTGCAGATTGGAGGGCCTGCAGAGCCAGCCTGCGGGCTGCCAGCCCTTGCAGATGGCAGAGCACCACGTGCACAGCATTACGTTTTATAGCTCTAACGAGAGAAGTCAATATAATGAAGACCTTTCCACCTCTGTCACTATCATGCTACAAGTTATCTCTTTTTACTACTTGCTTTATTTCTCTCCCTGCAGTTTACAAATGATAGTGTTTTTAAATATTTGGGCTTGATTTTGGCATTGGTAAGCACTGGGTGCGCGCATTGCATCTTCCTGTAACTAACATTTTCTGGTTGCTATCTAGTGTTTTAATTCATTGAATTTAATTCATTTAATTTCATGTCTAGTGAGGGATTAACTGTCATCTTGTCTAATGGGTAAATGGTAAAGTCGGAGGTTAAAATCCCCTCTCCTCCTTGCTACCCTAGAGACACGCACTGACCTCAGCCTCACGGCGCTTGCTCTTGCATGATGCCATGCAGGAATATCCTTCAGTTTTCATATACTGCACAGAGTTTCTAGAGCACGGGTTTCTACTGATTCATAACCTGTATCGTCAAGTGTTTCCAACAGTTTTTCTCGGGATATTTGGTATTGGTTAGGACATAATTGATTTACTGCCAAAGCAGCCTTTTCCATGGGCCTAGTTCCATTTCTTTTTTGCTATCATCTGCAGTGTTACAGTTTTGTTTTAAAAATAAACATTGTAAAGAAAATAAAAAGTCGGGGGAAGATAATATGGGTATCTTTGTCATCAGCTTTGCATTGCCATAGTAAATGCACATAATAGTTCTAGCATTCACTAGAGTATGATCACACTTGCTGATGACAGTATGATCACTCATTTTTATAGGAGAAAAATGGGAACTCTGCCCTATATTATGTTCCCATTCTTATAATATCTCATTCACTGGCTGGTACCAGACTTCACAAATTGGACATTTTTCTTTGCAAGTCATGCATGGACATACACTCCAATTCTGCCATTAAACTTAATGGAAAATATTTGACCCAACCATGTCAGCACATTTTTATGAGTAAAGCCCCAGAGTGTCTTATTCAAACTCTTGGTAGCTTATGAGTTTATATGCAGCTTTTGTATGGGCTTTCAAATCAACGAATGTGTTTTAAAATGCTATTTGTCAGAACTCAATATTATGAAATTTTTTCCAGTTCTGATGATTTATATGTAGTCTTCTAATTTCCTCCCTCTGGCCCCTAAAAACCATCTTCACTGCTATGCTACTCAAGTAACTGGCCAACTTTAATACAATAAAGATATTTGACTGAACATATTCTGAGGATGTCCACATGCCAAAAAATTCCCTAGATAATTATTTGTGTCTCCTAAATCTTCAGTTCCCTTTTTTCTCCTGCTCCAGCGAATCCTTTTCTTGACCTATTCCTATGAATACGTGACTGAATTTAACACTTCATTTCTTTGTATATTATAGGTGCCCTCACACATATTTTCTCCACTGCAAAACATGGAAGACATTTGTATACGGTTAAATAATTGGCTTTTTTTTACCTGTTTAGTGCATTATGACCTCTATACATTTCCAGTTCCCTTATTTCATTGAATTTAATTGAATACTTTTATTCTGTTTCCTTTCTGCGAGCCTCATTGCCAGAGAACATACAGCCCCTACAAGTAATTACAACTTACTGTGTGGGGTCCCAGGTCATTATGGTCCCTGTCTCAACATGGTCAAAGCAAAAATAAGACAATATTAAATATAGTTATGCCCGAGGGCTCTACATTTGTGTGCTTCGCATGACCCTAAGTGTCTCCATAGATTTACATGACTTCTGTTAGCTGAGAAGCATCTTTCACGGGGTGGATGACTCCTTGTTCATTGAGCAGAGGGTTGGCATCTCACCTATGGATGGTGTCTGCAGCTTTTCATTTAATTTCTGGCTGAATCTGTGGAGAAAACAGCCTCATTCACACAGCTCTAAGACTCTGACTATCTAGTCCTGCGAGATGACCCCTTCCTAATTGGGTGCGTTGGGCTTTGCTGATGGCTGATGACGCTGGTTATCACTTTCCAGCCTGAAAATGGGACTATAACCTCTTAGAGAACACTTGGGCTGGACTTCCTGTCGCCTCTGTCACTGAATGTCTAATTACTGGTTTCCAACTATGAATAATTTACATTACATCCTACTTCTTAACCCTGAGGCTATTTCCTTGAGTTTGTGTCCTCTAGATTTCTACAGACATCTTCACTCTCCCAAGGAGGCTTTACTGAACACCTGCCTGAAATAAACAGCAATTTTCCAAATAACTGTTTTTAAATATTTGATGTTAGCCATAGAATTTAAGCTTTTTTTCTCTGAATGCACTATTACAAGTAATGTATCAGTTTATTATCTTTTCTTATATAGGTTGCTCTTAAAAAATCTGATTGCCCAAATGCCTAAATAGCTTCACTTTGCCATGTCCTAGTCTTCGTTATTCCTCTTTTCCTCCATGAGATCTCTCTGGATTATGATTACAGTAATAGATGTTCTGTCTGGCACCATAAGACCTGTTTATTTCATTATGCTTTTTATCACAATCATTTCTAGAGATCTGGGCAAACTGTGAATGCCCAAGGGAATGTTTTTTCTTATTATACAATTATTCTTGGGTTGCCTCTTCTATTGCCAGGGCTAAACCTGGCTGATCTCTTGACTGTGCTAGTATTAAAGCCTGTGGCTCAGCACTGTTGGTCTCCCTAAATTCTAGTATTCCACCTGCCTTTATGCATTTGCTTAAATCTGGAAAAAATTCATTACTTGATGTGTTACCCGTTTCAGTTTTTATTAGGGATCTGAATTCAATTCTCCTCATCAACACGTGGGTCTACAAGACAAGCAATGACTTCTGAGTCACAAAACTCGCACGAAGGAGGACAGTTGAGGAGAGTGGAGTCTTTCTACAGTTTCACTCAACTATTCATGTGTAGGACATCACACAACTATTTCAAATATGCTTTCTTGTGATGCTGCTTCTTTTTTGAGCTGGCTTTCTATAGAGATGAAAGATTGTACAAAGGAGGTTTCTGTGTCCTTAACATAAAATTTAGCACAACAGTCAGAAAGAGATGTTGCAATAACAAAACAACATGGGCCAAGTATATCCTCAGGCAACCACATTTGAAATAGCCCAGCATAATTCAAAGGAAAAAGAAGTTTTTCAGAGAAATGTGCTAACAGGTTCTACACAATTCTTCTGCTTAGCTGGAAGGAATTGTAGTCTCATTATCCAATTATTGATCTATTTGTTGTCTTGTTCTTCACAATAATAACACACAGTATCCAAGCCTTAGAACAAAATGTGCCTGAGAGGCAGGAGAAAACTAAGGTACTTTCAGCTGGCCACAGCTCTGGGGCTATGAGGTTCTTGTCACCTTCGGGTGGAACTATCCCTACGCTTTATTTCTTCACTTATGCAATTGAAGCTGACATGTCTTTGGGCCAGTTACACAGAAACATGGCAGGCCTAAGAATTAGTGAACATTTTGTTCAGGAAGACTTGGCCAAGCACTGAAAATTCACGTTATATTCTAGTTGCGAATGCTGCTCCCTAAAATGGGCTCTTTCTGGGTGTCCTTGCAGCTATGGTACAGCTAATCCTGCAGCTCTCCTTGCAAATAGAGATGAGTTCTGCTCCTCATTTGCACAGGACAGCAGTGAGGCCAAACGATGGGCCCTCTGCCAAAGAGGACCATTCATGTCTATATCTCATAGTCATCCCCACCAACGCTGGTAGCATCAGCGCATCACAGGACTTTAACNATCTGCCAAAGGGGATCATTCATATCTACATCTCATCCCCACCAACACTGATAGCATCAGCGCATCACAGGACTTTAACTTATTCATCCCACTACAGGGGTTGCAGGTGAATACAAATTTTAAATGTTTCCTCGTGTTTCATGAACCCTGAAGTGCACTGAAAAGTAGGTAGCACTGGGGGGTTTAATTAAATCTTCAGTATCTCCATCTGAAAGTTTTGTTATTGTCAAGAAATAGAGAGACAAAGAAATAATTTGTTGTTTGCTATTCGGGCAGAGACTTTGTCATTGTATATGTGTGTACAATGCAAAACACATTTGGGGTGTAACTATCTTTGTAAGGTTATCATTAAGAAATGCTAGCCAGAAATACAAATTTTCTGCTAAGTGTCCAAAGAGAATTAGGATCTCCACATTGCTGAGGTCTTTCCAGTCAAACACCCAACACTTTTGGGGTTCTTTTAGCATTCTGGCCTTGAGGACGATTAAAATATTATTGTATTCATGCCAGATGGGAAATCATCTTTCTAAGAGTTAGAAAACAGGATCTGGAGAGGAATAAACAAACAAGCAAAAAAAAAAGTTCAAACTGGGTTTATAGAAAATAAACCGTGATAAGATTGCTTTCCAAATCGGATGAGAGAGAGCATTTATACTTTAAATATGTGGAGTTAGTACTGTCAGTTGTGCTGGACTCTGTGAATTTTCCATGGCATTTTGTCGTAGATTATAGAAATACCTAAGGAAGAGTAAAGGTGTCTCAGATCAGGCAGCACCCAATATGTTTATGCAGCCCTGATGGGAAGAGACATGTTTATTCAAGTTGCTAGCCAAAATTATATATGCTGGAGGCTGCTAAGGAAGGGAAAGAATTTATTATGTCAATGGTGCAATGTTATAAAAAAGAAGCTAAGAGTGGATTTCATGAAATTTCAAGCATGGCTTTCACAAACTGGAAAAGGAAGAGAGGAGGGGGGTGAATGGGTAGGAAAATATTCAGAGTCAGACTCTTACTTCATAGAAATTAAGCATTAAATCAGTGTGTCGCAGGCATCTCGGAATTCCGGGGGGGTGCTCCCATGGAAAGCAAACAGGCAGCCCCAGCTCTACATTTACCTCCTTCTTTGCAACAGCTCTTGGACGACCGGGATCCCGTGGTGTGACAAGGACCAGAGCCGATATCGAGCTCAGATCTGAGCATTTTGTCTTATGCATTAGGTATCACCCAGATGAATGCCTTGAACCAACACTTACCAAGTTTGTAGGGACTGTGGAAAATAATTTCTGCATGTTTCTCTGAGTGTAAGGTTGTGGCATTTCATCGCCATGAGTCCACAAAGTATATAATGGAAAACTCCATGATCTTCTGTGTTTAGGAAGTCAAAAGCTAATACATCTACATTCTGTATCAAAAAAAAAGCACATTTTATAGCCAATGAATCTGGTAGCTGTAAAGATCAGAGCTGTATCTCCTTGCTGAATGGAGTTGCATTTCACTGTTAGAGGGGCAATTTCTCATGTGTAAGGGGCTCATATAATCTGTCTCAAAGAATTATTACTCTGCTTAAAGCAAACTGTTTTGCAGGGATTGCTTTGGGTTTTTGGTTTTGCAATAAATCCAAACTTCCCTTGTTTTGCTTTATTTTGTTTCAGTGTATAAGATCCATTCACTGGCTTTTCAAAGCAAGACATTTTGTTTGCACGAGTAGAAATATACTTGCATAAATTTACATACCACAAAATGTACACAGAGGAAAAACAGGGAAATGTGGCAAATATAACAACAGGATCTCTGTCAGAGCATGTTGGTCAACAGAGTCTGGGCCCAAGGTTTTTTTGTTTTGTATTTTTACAATAACTGCCTTAATTCACCTCAGTGTTGTTTCAAAATAATGGAAACTTGAATTGTAGCAAGAGTATTTCTGATAGTTTCTTGTCAAATGAGGGATTAGGGGAAGGTTCTTTTGTCCTTTTTCTAGAAATTCTGTCACAATCCAGTCCTAAACCATTCATACAAGTCCCAAAAATTTCAATATTAGCAGCTCCCATGAGCCACAGCAGAAAGGAGCAGCCACAAGAGTTATAGCTGACTCTGAGGGAGGCAAAGTGGATCTTGCTGCACCATTCCCTCTGGAAAGGTCCAGCTTCAGTTCCCATACTTTAACAACTTGGCTCCTTTGCTTAAGCAAATTATTATAATAATTTAGTTAAAAAAGAAATTATAAAAATATCTTCATTGCATTTAGTAAGCTTAGCCCTTTCATAGACAGAGATTTTGTAAGGCTTTTATCCCGCAGTTTTCTTAAATTATTTTGCATGGGAACAAAATTTGGAACCACATCTAAGAAATTGTTTTGTTTCCCATGAGTTAAACAGAGGTTTAAAAAACATTTAGCATCTACTAGTTTTGTACTTTGTGCAAATACGTCTACTGTTGCCAATATCGTTTAATCTGTTTCTGTATCACCTTGCATTTACCAGCTGTTCCTTGAAAGGAACCTCTGTACTAGATTATGTTTAACATTAATTTCATGAAGAAAAATGCTCCTTTGATTGTGCTCTTCAATAAACGATTGTTTCAGCTCTATTTTAGTGTCCCTGAGAACAGGTGGGAAATGACAGTAGATCCTTATAAGCGTAAGAATAAACACTTTGCTAGGCTGGATAAAGGTCTTGATAGGCCAGTGTAACTCGTGCTGGAAATCCAGACTGCCTCCAGCCTCTCAAACATAGAAAAAACTTCCTTTTAATCTCTATTGTGGGGTTAATATTACGTCCAGGAAAATACAAGGTCTATCTAGACCATGCATTTGAAAAGCGTGCTGCAAATATTGGTATAATGCTTGCATCAGGTAGCTGCGCACAAAGATCTTTGCCTCTTGTGTCACTAAGTTATTTTTCTGAGTATAGAGATAACTCACAGGACATAAATCTAGAGCAGGACTGAAGTAGGTTGGTTGTTTCACAGCTCAGGGTTTGTAATTGCTGGAATCTCCTTCATTAAGCCCTAGACGACCGTCAGTCGTGCCGATGGGTGATTCCATTACACATAAAGCTGGAAAAGTTGAACTGTTATTTCATAAAAGAGGAATCCTGCTTCAAAATATTAAAGTAGGTTAAATGCCATGAATCTTAATGGGCTTCCAGGTTTTACTATGTTTCATTCTACTTGGTATAGCATATGTTATAACTTATATGGATTAGCTCATTTAATTTCTGTCCAAAATCTTCTGTTGAAAAAGAATTCAGGGAGAACATTTACACCCATATTAGAAGTGAAAGTGCTTTAAAAATCTACATTATCTGCCTGTGATAAAGAATCCAAATCCTTTCCATATCACTGTATGACATATAGATGAGCTGCGAGCCTTGGAAGACTTTGATATCACATTTCTAGCAGATGTAGTGTTATAAAATGTTGTATTCATATCATATTCAAAAAGAAATAGAATAGCCACTGGGAATTCCCCTGACAGGCTTTTCTGCATGCTTAGGAGGGTCTCTGTTAGCTTTGCAATGTCTTCACCTGAACACAATAATACGGAATTGCCATGAGAATATGTCCAAAATAACAAATGAATCAGTTCCTTGCTTTTATGATTGTATAATGTATCACTCTTGGAAAAGACAAACCTGTTAAGTCAGTATTTTCAATAGCGACTGGTTTATTAAGATTTTCCAATTAAAGTAGCTGTTTTCAGGAGGTTTCAGCAAACAAAATGCTAAAATGATGAACAGTAGCTGCATCATCTGAAAACCCAGTTCATTTGCATCATCAGTTGGGACACCCCAAACTTGGATTCCCTACATCTGTGTCAGCTTGCAAAGATTCTAGTTTAGCAGTACGGTCCCAAACACATATATATGAGAATGTTTTAAACACTAGATATTATATTGAAAAGAGATATCTTGGTTCGTGCATTGTTTTAAAATTTCTTCCATTCCTCATACAGAATATACAAACAGAAAGGAAGTAAAAATATACAAATGAGGCTTCTAAGAAAATGTTGCAATGAAAGAAAATGACAAAGAATTTCCTTTGTTTGGAATAGTAAATACAATGAAAATCTCTACAAACAAACTTCTTACAGTAATGCTATGAGTTAAGTTCACAGAGCAGGTCATGAGATCCTGAAGCACTATTCTCATTTCTGGAGGAATTACTGGAAGTTATTGCCCATATCCCTGTTTGTTGGTATGGCAAGGCCTCCAGCTGAGGTTAGGATTAACACACATCCCCACCATATCTGCTTATTGTGCTTTCTTTAGGAACAATCAAGCTCAGTATGGAAAGCTATAATACTTCTAAATGGGAAGTCTCTATTATTTTAGATATTGGTCTTAATACCTAGAGACTGCCATCTCCAGGGCACTGCTTAAACTGGAGCACAAGGATGTCGGCGTGGTGGGATGGTCGCTGTGGAATGAATCGTAGGGTTTGTGCAGTTTCTGTGAGGAAAATATGTCCCGCTCCCTGCCCAGGCAGGGGTTTCAGCACACACCGAGGAAGGTCAAGCCCACTGGAAGCTTCCTTTATGTCCATGGTATTTTCACTTAACTTTCATATCCTTTATATCACTATTTTAACCCTCGTCCTTTCTCCAAAAATACAGACTACAAAAATACAGAAAGACGATATTCTTGAGTCTATCCTAGCAAAATCTAGAACAGTTTTTTTTTTAAAAGGTTTTTTTAAATAGTTTTCTACCAACCTTCTGTCTGTGGCATATTTAGTTGATACCAATAGGAACGATATATATGAAAAAAAAATCTCCAACGATGCCTGTTGCTGCCACAGTGCCAGTGCCAACACTATGGGCTGCGGGTTGTGTGAATGCAGCACATCTGTTCGAATTCAGAGGACATTTTCCCCTTGAAATGTTTGTAGGGAAGAACTTGCTTTGTTTTTATTATATTATTATTTAATGATTTAATTGATAAACAAAAAAAGGATTCTTAAATGAATGAATAACACACAATTCTTCTGTGCAAATCTTTGGATGTTTTCTATGCAGAGGTGTTGTATAAACAACATTTTACTTGCTTTCTTCTGNACAAAAAAAAGGTTCTTAAATGAATGAATAAGAAAAGAAACAAACAAAATTCTTCTATGCAAATCTTTGGATGTTTTCTATGCAGAGGTGTTGTATAAACAACATTTTACTTGCTTTCTTCTGTTGCTTAATCTAAAGTTCTTTACTTTTGCCTAGTCATTTCCTCAAGTCACACTGCTTGAGTCCACCAAGGTTTCATTTCTTCTGTATTTTTGATATTTTCAGTACAATATTCTGAAATAGGAGGCTGTAAATGTAAGACTAAATGGAAAATGTCAAGAGAGAGGATTAAATGGCAAAAAAAACGAGAGACCAAGACTTTTTTTTGCCTCTCATTTCTTTTTTAGTCAATTAGGAAACACACAAACAGCCAGAGTGAGCAAAAAAGAACATGCAAGTGGCCCTTGGGACATGGAGATTTTACCTTCATATTCTATTATATAAGGTGAAGTGATGAATGTTCACTTACCTGTGTATTTTTTTACTCTAAATAAAATCACAGTTGACGGTTCTTTCTGTTGATTTTCCATTTGGGCCACTGCTACAACAGCTTTTGGGAAGTCTCGTTCCTGAACTGAAGAGATGAGAACAGTAAACTGTAAAAGAAGTTACTTTAAAAACAGTTTCTCATGTTTAGTTTCAAGTTCTGACCCTGCTAGCCAAGTACATGGATGCTTTCTGCATGCAGTGGAAATATCTAATTTTAACAGATGAAATAAATGGAACTAAGCATGTAATAAGGGTAGTATTTAGTACAAATATGGCAGAGATGATCCAATAAAGATTACCTAATGAGCACTCGAGTGCCTTCTCTGGTTACAAAGTAATAACAAATCGCTCCTCACATTTGCATTAGTGACAGGCTGATAGGAAATGCCAAAAAGCAAACCTTAAAACATCAATCTGCAGTGTAGAAAATATAATCTTTTATTTACTAGCAATGATGCTACTAAGTACTCCTCATCCGAATATCGAGAAAGCATAAAGCCTATTTTTTCACTGTCTTGAGAGTCAGTGCAGACAGCCCTGCGAGTATTTCCAGATGTTAAATGGACACAGCACATTTCATAGACCTGGGGTTTTCTTTTTGAGAGCATTTATAGCACTTTGGAAAGCACACAAAGCATCATGTTATTACAAGGTAGGGAGGAGTATTTTATTTTTAAAACAAATTAAAGACATGACTTAGGTTTTTGCAATCACTATTAACATCTGTAGTACAAAAAGGAAATAGCTCTAGGTACCTAAATAATTTCCTACCGTTATATTAATGGATTTGCACCAAAGAATATATCCTAAACTTGGACGTAGGGAGCTGTGAGGCATCCAAACACTGAACTGGGTCTGATATTTTTGTGAATTTTATAGCATTTAGAGCTATTTAAGCGGTCACTTCAATAGCAATGAAGTGTGTAGTCCCTTCAGTCTGAAGCCCAGAGAATGATGATGTCTCATAAGTAGCCATAGAGAAGGAATATCTGTGTGCAGTGGTACAGAAACACGCCAAGATCACTCAACTAGTCTAAGAAATCTCTTACATTGCTTCCTCATTGTGGTGTTTTGTTTCATTTTCAGTAGTTTCCTCCAAGAAGATGTATAGCATTTACTTCAGAAAAATAGAAGTGTTTACAAATGACATAGAGGGAGAGAGAATGCTAGGAGTCCAAATGCATATTGCCATTTCATTTGTGCTAATTCCTTTACGATAAAGTTGTGTTTGCTTTGATGTGATTTGGAAAGGATGATGAGCATATTTCACCGTTAACGTGGTCTGCATTTTATATTAACAGGCTGTCAACACGCCAAGTCAGTTTGGTAACCTTGAACTTGCGTAGTTCTGACTAACTTACAGCTTTTATGCAAACATTAACTCAGTCCTGGCATGTACTGTTGTTGCAAATACTAATCATGGCATTATCATAGATTAGATGAACATGGAACAGATTTGGCATAGTCAGTTCTGCTAAAAGTCGTAGGTGTACAGGCAACGGCAATGTGCTTGCCAAAGGCAACAAAGCAGGGAAAATAATGGAAAAAACAACCCCTTGGCTGCTTAGTTACACAGTGCATAGTCCTACTGTGCCACAAAGAGCGGCAGCTGGCAAGAAACCAGATTTTTTAATCATTATTCTGCGAGATTTCGCCATGGAATGATTATGGTTGTTCAAAGCAGGTTCTGCTTCATGAAGCTACTGGCTGTGTAATAAAGTCATTTACAGGGCCTAACTACAAATCATTGTTGTTGGATGGTGAAAGTCACTGCACTGTTTATATGTATATTATTTCTGCCAAACAGGAGCAAAAGCCAGTGCAGCATTCTTGCAATGAGATCACTAAATCATACTTTGAAAGCATCGTGTGTAGCAGGTTAAAGTTGCACCTAGCTGAGCTTCAGCTTTTTTCCTCTTCTCCTTTTTACCCATGACAATATTTTTAAAAACTGCCATCTGGTTTCCCATCTGGCTGCAAGTCCAAACCCACAGTTTCTGGAGTTGCTTTTGCATGTCCCAGTGCTGACTTCATGGAAGAGACAACTCTGAAAATATTAAATTGTGCTGAAGAAAAATGACAATACCTGTTCTTGTCTTCAGGTGCTTGAAACACAACGACACGACAGATTTGTGGAGCTGCAGGGGCTAAAGGAAAAAATAGCATTTTCTTACTTCAATCAGATAGGGAATCTTTAGGGATTCTAGCAACTGCATGGAAACAAGAAGGCAAGAAAATGGAAATAAGTAATTTTCACAAGAAAACCAGTCAAACCATCTTTGCAGTCACCCACTCACTCAAGAGACAATACGTGTAGGCTCATTTGTTCTTTGGAAGGAATGTTATTGAAAGGCAAACTTTTACCCAAATGTTAAGTGTTAGGAGACCGAAATGAGCGTGATTTAAAAGGCAGCGTCCATGGGTCCTTATTCCATAACTTTTCAAATATGGAAGGGCCGCTGGGCATGGAAAGGATGCTGGGTGACTCGAGGGAATCTGTCCCTACCTCTCAAAAGCTGTGAAGTCAGGTCCTTCCTCACATCGACAGTTTATTGACTTTAATGTGAGACTTTTTGTTACCTACTTTCACCCTACTGGCTTGTGAAAGTGGCATCTAATCTCTAACCATTCCTTATAAACATGTTAACTTAGTCTTTAAGAGAATTTGTTAGTATAAGTGAAATCCCTCAGCTGAGATATAAAACTCTTTTTGAACTGGGAATCTTATTTTCCCAGCAACCTCAATTAAGTGTGATGGGAATTTGGCACCTTAATCCCTTAAACAGCTATGAAGAGTCTCGAGCTGATAAAAACCTAGATACAAATCTAAGAGCAGCCAAATATATCACATGATGGAGGGGATCACAGCATGAACGGCAGCAAATGAAGCAGATGGGCCATTAGCATAAGCAGTCAATCACACAGGTATGCATATCTTGCATTTATAAAGCACCTTAATCAAGAAAAGTTCTACAGCACAAAGTGATGTGCAGAGAAAGCCTGTGTGCTTCCCTTCCCCCCCAAAAAAATAACTCTGCAATTAAATAAATGGGCTTAGGCCTGTTGCCACACATAAATCTCCTAAATCCTTTCACCTCAATCCAAGGATGGGAGTGGGAGGCACAAGACACGGCAGGGTTAGCCAGGAGCTCCGTTTCTCCCAAGGGGAACGGGATTGCTTCGCTTGCTAGGACCAGAAGCAGGGATTTATGCAGCGTGTTTGGAATAGCACTTCTGTTAAGTAATACGCATTACTTAAACTATATATATATATTTTCCTCCAGCATATCTGACATGGCTATACTATTCCTGGAGTAGGAAAAAGCATCCTTCAAGTCATTCAAGATAAGTTTGCACAGATTTCTCTATAGCGGGAAGGATGCTTCTCAGCTGAGTTTGCAAGTAGTTAGTTGAGTCTGCAGATCCTGCTTAGGCTGTCGTTGACCTTCTGGTAATGATATTCCCTAAGGATACACTNCGAGTCTGCAGATCCTGCTTAGGCCGTCATTGACCTTTTGGTAATGATATTCCCTAAGGATACACTTTATCTAGATAGGAGTCAATGGAGATTTGTTGGATCCAATCATTTAAGGGAGATATGACATGCTTGTTTTAACAGAAAAAAAATAACACAATATTCTTCATGATTTTAAGTAATTAACAAGTTGCTTTCAAGGATAAAATATCTCTCCCGTTGCTCATGGATAGTTAACCAGTATTTTCTCTCCAGAAATGTTTTAGAATAACAGACGAGGTGACACATAATTCATAGGTAAATTCAAGGTTGCATTATAGCTGTCTTTATGTAAGTCAGGTTATTTATATCTTGTTTAATAGAGCCACAATTTCAATCCCTGATATTTTATTTATGTAAAAATTCAAGAGTGCCATAGGTTGCCTGTCAGCTGCATCTCAGACTCACAGGCTGTCATGCGATAGATCAGTCATTTAAAATAAATGCAGGACAAAGTGAAGGAAAAAGAAATATTCCCACAAATGCAAACTTTATGATGGCACTTTTAAGTGCTTTATATTTTGTAAGTCACATATTCAACTGACTGTTTCAACTGGGACATTCACTTCTCCCTGCAGTCTATAAATAGCATTTTGAAGGTTGTCTTATACGTTCATAATGACCCCATAATTTTAATATTCCACCACTCAAATATTCATTTGCCCACAATGATACTAATAGTATAATACTACTAGTCAGAGCTGGAAGCCTCTAAAAGCCATCTTGTGCTGGTGGAAATGATTATTTTAAATGAAAAACAACAGCAAAATCTTGGTGACACAGGAAGGAGTCCCACTAACTGCAAAATCACAAACTTTTACCTCATTTGCTTAACTTGTTCAGGACATTTTGTAGGGTAAGAAATGAACTCTTAGTTTTTAACATCGGTCAACTAAGTTTTAGCTTAGTGCTGCCAGGGAGGTACCTTTAAAGTGGAAACAGAATAGTCAGAAATAAAATAGTGAGAAAGGATAACTAGACACAATTCAATTAGTTGGGAAGTGATGTCAAAGAAGGCAAGTTCATTTATTGCATAACTAATTACAGCATATTAACTATGGTAGGTCTTGTTAGCCTAAGATAAATTCACTCAGTCTAATAGTAGAAATGCTAATTTAAGCCTTCATTGAGAAGACATTATAACAAAGTGTTAGGCACAATATTCCCAGAGGAAGTAACCAGGACCTAGGGCTTCAGTGTTCACAGTGAAGCCTAAAGCGAGGTGTAGTTTTGGTCTGGTTAATGGAATTACACCAAGGATTAGACCAGTCTCTTCAGCCTAAGAAGAGACTTAGGCTCAGAGCCTAAGCAGACACAAAGCTGTGTTTTCCCAGAAATTTAATCACACCGAGGTGACCTTTCCAGGTCTCTGGACACCAGTTCAGCAGTGGTTTCTGAGTCCAACCAGCAGAAAGTTGTATCCTTCAGGCCCCAATATGTCTCTTGCCCTGGTATAAATTTCTGCTCTGGAGTAAGGACTTGTCTAAGGGAAAATAATGCTCAGGTAAAGGAACACGCAGATAAGTGTCCTAAGATTAGAGGAAATCTACGTGCAAAGAGAGGGCCCCAGATGAGATATTGAGCACTGAGAAAACAGAAATGCTCTGGGAAAGGTTTGGGAGTTTCACCCCATCTTCTGTGTTATGAGAGGAAAGAAGGTCCTGCTGGGCACCGGTTATTGAAGGTGAAAAAGCTGATATGAGAAGCCAAAAGAAAATCCCTTGGGCTCTTATTTCCTTCCAAATAAAAGAATCATAGGGAAGAAAGAAGTCTCAAGAGACAGTATGAATTCCCTTCGAATATAGTATGCTAAATGGGCAGGATGGCCTATGCTGCATGAGTAGCAGCCTTGGCCACCAGAAGTGGTGCCTTTCTGAAGAACAAATCCGTGGAACAAGTATTTATGAGGAATTTCATCCCCAAATAATGACCGAATACCGTGTTTCTGAAGGAGTTGATGGCTCTGCAGATGCTCGGCCTTTTTAGACGCAGTCTCTGATCTGACGAGCTCCGATGAGGAAGGAGTCTACTACCATCCTCAGAGCTGCTGAAATGGGCTGATTGTTGCTAAATGCTCTATTTTCCGCTTTATTATATCCATATGTTCTTGACAGAGGGCTGCGCGAGGCTTCTCCATGTGGGAGGGTGCAAATACCTGGGCTGCAGGCCTGAATTATTGAAATGTGACTTAGGACATACAAGAGTTTCAGATTTCTTCCTGGGAAAATTAGTAGGTGCTTCAAGGTAACTAACATCCCTAGAAATTCAGCATCTGTAGTAAGTCATACAAGAACACATGAAAATTTACACTAGAGGGGAAAAAAGCTGAATAAACAGGTAAATTACCGGATTTCACAAAAAGAAAATCTTAAATCAAAAGTTGTTAAGAAAATGGTGTTAAGACTTTTGTGAGACTGAAACACAAAAAAACATATATTTTGAGACCACTCATACATCAATTAGTTTCTGTTTCCACCTAAAAGTTTTGCTTTCATAGTTGTGTTGGTAAGGAGGATGGAAAAGAAAGTNCACAAAAAATATATATTTTGAGACCACTCAGCTAAAATATATCACTTGGTTTCTGTTTCCACCTAAAAGTTTTGCTTTCATAGTTGTGTTGGTAAGGAGGATGGAAAAGAAAGTCCTGACTCAGCAGCAAGGCTCAGCTACTAACAAACAAAAATCAGTATAATTATAAAGGCAAAAAGGATACTTTTGTCAGGCTTATTTACTTCTATTAAAGAATCTCTATAGAGGGAGATTTTTTTGCCATCTTAAGTTCCACTGCTTCTAGTAATGTTCCTGATAAGCTGATAAACTTACTTCATATCTTTCCTCATTTGTTGTTGTAAGGCACAACAGTGAACAATCCTTCCAACCAAATAACTCATATACTGCTAATCTAAGTAACATCTCCTTGATATGAACAGTTATAATATATTTAGTTGGCATTCGGGGTATAGAAGAGATGGAACAATTAGCCTGGTTTACTGGGCCACATAGTTTTATAACTCCCATAAAATGAATATTTAGCCTGAGGTTATTAGGCATTCAAATGAGGAAGCCCAGCTGAGAAATGGCAAAGGATAAATCTTACTCACATCTTCTCCCATCACATGGCCCTAGAACATTTCATTTAAACTCTATTCTGGTGTTTAGCCGGTAACAAAATAATCCTTTTGGTCTAATTAATTTTTATGAAATGACTAAAGATATCTACACAGGTGGTGAATAAGCAAAAAAAAAAAAATCAGGAATGTGGGTATGTTCCTATATAGTAACCCCACAAGGATAACAAGACAACCAGCCACTGGCACAGCTGACAGCTTCTGCGTTGTCATCAGCATCTGGGATCATTTAAAACAGAAGCCTGAGCTGAAGGCTCCTACACGTCAGCAAAACACATTTCATGGTCGAGGCCAAAGCAGCATTTTCTTTCATTCATAGAATCATAGAATCATAGAATGCCTAAGGTTGGAAGGGACCTCTAGAGATCATCTAGTCCAACCCCCCTGCACACGCAGGGCCACCTAGAGCACGTGGCACAGGGCTGCATCCAAGCGGGTCTTGAAGATCTCCAGAGAAGGCGACTCCACAACCTCTCTGGGCAGCCTGTTCCAGTGCTCTGTCACCCTCACCGTCAAGAAGTTCTTCCTTAAGTTCCCGTGGAACTTTTTATGCTTCAATTTATGGCCATTTCCTCTGGTTCTGTCAGTGACCACCAGTGAAAAGAGGCCAGCCCCATCCTCCTCATTGCCTCCCTTGAGGCACTTATAGACACAGATCAGGTCCCCTCTCAGCCTTCTCTTCTCCAGGCTGAACAGGCCCAGCTCCCTCAGCCTCTCCTCATAGGGCAGATGTTCCAGGCCCCTGATCATCCTCGTGGCCCTGCGCTGGACTCTCTCCAGCAGCTCCACATCCCTCTTGTACTGGGGGGCCCAGAACTGGACACAGTACTCCAGATGTGGCCTCACCAGGGCTGAGTAGAGGGGTAGAATCACCTCCCTCGACCTGCTGGAGACGCTCCTCTTAATGCAGCCCAGGATGCCATTGGCCTTCTTGGCCACGAGGGCACACTGCTGCCTCATGGTCAACCTGTCGTCCACCATGACACATTCATTCCAGTATTCTGTAAAGCTGGACCTAACTTAGGTTCTGGAGAAGGCCTACAGAGCTGTCTTGGACTTGGATTACGCTTCATGCCGTCCTAGTACAGCTTTGAGAGATGATCAGCAGGGAGACTTGGCCAGATTGACCTCTAATGGGTTAAGTGTCTTTAATGGGTTAAGGCTCAATGTCGCTTCTGCCATCACCTTCCTCTACAAAAGGGACAGAGCTGCACATGCTGAGATTTGCCAGGGTGTAGACAAAATACTGACATTATACATATAACTGTATGTAGAAAACTTTTGTTTTTTGGATGAAGTGTAACAGTATAGAGAGGTTCTAGATTATGTCATCTCTACATATGGAGTGGCAGGCTTTGAATTCCTGATGTAGTATACCAGATATTCCATTTTCTACTCTACTCCTACTCTAAAATCCCATTTTTCTACTTTAAATAGAATTCCAAAACAAGTATCTACACAGAACAAAAACTAAGCAAATAATCAAAAACAAAGGCAAGCCAAGCTCAGTCACAGTAT
The DNA here is from genome assembly GCA_013389825.1 of Crypturellus undulatus. NCBI lineage: Eukaryota > Metazoa > Chordata > Aves > Tinamiformes > Tinamidae > Crypturellus > Crypturellus undulatus. Next base: position 225,234 of record VWPW01021481.1, read on the forward strand.
TAAGGATGAATTAAGCTCAAAGACATCAAACAGGAAAAGGAAATGCTGAAAAGCAGCAGGTCGTTATTGCCTGGTTTATTAATGTGAAGGAGAATGAAAGGAGAGGGAATGTTTGCAGGGGTCTCCCTCAATAGGTACTTTTCCCTGCAGAATAATTATGCAAAAATTCTTAATAAAAAAAAAAAAAGAAAAGAAAAGAAAAAATCCTTATATCTAACTACTGGGAAACCTTAAACTTTGCGGTGTTTGCTAAACTCTTTGTCCGTTACATCATGATGAAAAACATCCCCTTCCCGATGAATCATTTCAACAGGCCCCTTTGTTCGGCAGGTTGTTCCCTTGTTCCTCCCTTGATTATTAACTTTGTCTCTGCTGGGCACTGCTGGATTTATTAACANTAATGTGAAAGACTGGAGAGCGAATGCTTGCAGAGGTCTCCCTCAATAGGTACTTTTCTCTTCAGAATAATTATGCAAAAATTCTTAATGTAAAAAAAGAAGAGAGAAAAAATCCTTATATCTAACTACTGGGAAACCCTAAACCTTGCGGTGTTTGCTAAACTCTTTGTCCATTACATCATGATGAAAAACTCCCCCTTCCCGATGAATCATTTCAACAGGCCCCTTTGTTCGGCAGGTTGTTCCCTTGTTCCTCCCTTGATTATTAACTTTGTCTCCGCTGGGCACTGCTGGATTTATTAACATCACGGTGCTGCAGCCCGAGCTCCATCAGCACGAGGCGATGGACATGGGGTGATGAAAACAGTGCCCAGCCCATCCTGCGCTCCAGCAACTTTCCCCTATGGAGTTAAACCTGGAGCTGATGATCGATGTGATCCAACCCGACCTGCTCCTAACCTGTCCTAGCAGCTCCCCTCTCTGTACTGGCTCCGACTGCCCTTGATTTAAACACGGGATGAGCAGCTCCCTGTTTGCTCTTTGTTCTTCCATAAAAGACCACGTGGGAATCAGGGGGGCACAATCTATTCCTGGACATCGGGTCTTGCATTTAAAAGGAGGGCATATCTGTAAAATGTTGAAACACACCAGAACAGAGAAAATTGCCAGGAATTCAATATTATTATTACAGAACTTGCTGCGTTTGGAATTTCTGAAGAACCTGATAGGCATGCAACTTTTGGGGTTTTTTTTGGGTAAATAAGTATGGCACATTTGAGGCACAAGCCCTCTCCTGCTGCTATGCACCAAGGTCCTGCCCTCAGCTTCCTTGTTTCNAACTTGCTGTGTTTGGAATTTCTAAAGAACTTGATAGGCATGCAACTTTTGGGTTTTTTGAGTAAATAAGTATGGACATTTGAGGCACAAGCCCTCTCCTGCTGCTATCCACCAGGGTCCTGCCCTCAGCTTCCTTGTTTCTGCTCATATGACATTGTAAGTGGCAATCTGCACAATATCTTGATGCCTGTGTGTCTGTAGATGACCACAAACTAGAAATAATGTTTCATATTAAAAATTGAAAAACACGACATTAGTTTTTCTGCCTCAACTCAAAATGAGAATTGTTTTACTTTTTATTAAATTCTACTAAAAATGTAATTCAATTTATTAATTTCAAAGCAACATTCTTGTTTTCTTGAGACCCTTTGGCTTAGATACCCCCAGAAACCTCAGTAAGGAGTATCTCAAGAGTGAATAAAAAGTGATATTTCAGTTTATTCATATCATTCATCAGTTTTGAATACCACATTCACACCATTTACTTAGATATTTTGTTTGACCACATCAAATTCACATGCTCTGATAAACTAATATATGTATCCTAGTCTTGTCTCTGCATGCCTGAAACAGTATGTATAAAAAAATCCTTAAAAGATGGAAAAAATCACAGCAGGAGAAAAAAAAATGGGAAGATAGAAATGACACATAAGCAATGAAAGCTGTTAGCAAGAAATATATTTTAGTTTGGCACAAATAAGAGGTTTCTTCTTCATCGCTAAGATTAGTTTTCAGAGTTATGCAGACCTCAAAGGTTTGCCTGGAGGAGATCCTGAAAGAGAATTTGAGGAAGGCTCATTCCAATTCCTGCTATTTGATCCACAAAGGAGAAGCCCTGGCACGAGCTCAGGACGCCCTGGGATGCTGCTGGTCTGTCATCCCTGAAAGGACGAGCTTTGCTGGGAGGGGAAAACGCAATTTTGGTTATTAGAAACCTAGATTTCTACCAGCAACAGAGCTCAAAATATGATGTGAAGTTAGCTGGCTGTTCTACACTGGTATAGCCATCATTTTTAGTATATTTTTTCATTTTGCAGACCCAGTCACAGACCTGGATCCTCTGGTGCACTTGTCACCTAGCAAAAGCGTTTCCTGCCCAGGGAGGTAGAAATGACCTTGCTGCTTCCAGCTCAGTTTTCTGTCCCGACGTCTCAAGCTTTTGATGGCCACGGGCTGCGTTTTGCTTGTTTGGCATTCCAGGGCTTCGCTGGGTGACACTGAGCAAAACAGAAAACTTGTTTTTGGCACCTGTATCCAATATCATGTTCGAACTCGCTGGTAGGGAAGGAACAGAGCCTGTGCCCCCAGGGACATCCTGTGTTAATGCTCCCTGGGTCCAAGGAGGGTTATCAGTCACCTGCCACAGAAAATTAACCTGGAAAACTTTTAAAGCAGTTTTGTGGTTATCAGCAGCACAGAAGTAGCATTTTCTGCAATCAGAACATTATCTTTCAGGATTGTGTTTGTACGGTATTATTCCTGCTTAAGCTAAGCAATGTTTCTCTAGAGCCCTGTCCCCTTCAACTCTCTTCCAGGCAAAGTGGACTTTTATCATATCCCTGATTACAATTTGAAAACAATTTCTATAAAGCAACAAATAAATTGATTAAAACTGTTATCTCCTGTTCACCATGCTTGTGGAATTATTGCTGTCTTTTTGTAGGGCAGTGAAACAACCCGACCATATCACAATGTACGGCTCACACCCTGGCCTAGAATGGGACATGGATATATAAGCTCTTTTCTCCTTTTTCTTACAGTAAAAGACCAGGATATAACCACATGTGACTCTTGACTATGAAAACAATCCATGGAAGAGAACTTCAAAGGGTTAGACACTTGGTATCCATTTTTTAAAATGTAATAAAAGCCCAGAGGTTGCAAGTGTCCCCTCAGTCTCAAATAACCTCTTGATGCTTTTAAATTGGGTATATTTCATATCATTCCAATAAAGGTAGGTCTTTCTTTCGCTAAGAAAACAAATACAAAACACTAAAGCTCAGTGCTGAGTGTTACAGTGCACTTTTGTGCAAAGCAAACCTGTAAAACTCGTGTCCTGGGGCTGCCTATTTATTACCTTGCAATTATTTCTAGATCAAACTGGGCAAGTTTAGCACTGAAAGGACAGTTTGCTACTGCCCATCACTGAGAGCTCAACAAAGGACATCAGTGTAAAGCCTGATATTTTCTGGGTCATACTTTGTAAAAAGATCTTTTAATGAAAGTGTTTAAAAACCTTAAAATACGTGAGCAGGGACCCCTGTTGACTTCCATTTCTGCAGGGCAGAGAAAAAACCTAAAGAGTAGTAATAGGTTATTTAAAGAGCACAGTAAATCGATCTGACTCTAGGTAGGCACAGGAAACAGAATAGTGTCTTATGATATTGAAATCTGAACAGAGAATTTTTGACAAGAGCCACATTCGGGGTATAATCCAGCAGCGATCTCTCCACTGGGTGTTTGTTCAGGTCAATAAAGTTGTAGAGTAGCTTCAGCTGAGGAAGGGCAATGATTTTTGTGTACCTATAATCTTTTATAGCTTTTCTTTCTGCGGAGGGTAGGGGAGAAGAAAGGGGGCTATATAATGTTTTTTAATATAGATATACCTTACTTAAGATATAAGATAGATAATATTCAACCAATCTATAATGTTTCTGCAGACTATTTCACTTTAAATGACCACCATGCTAATCCTGGCTACGTGTCCTCTGGTTTGAGATGAGGGAAGAGAGAGGCTTGTAAAACAGGCTGTTAATCCTATCTATCTGCAGCTAGGTAAAGGTAAAGCCCCTTTACAAAACACACACACTGTGTGGTACAAGCCCTCTAAAATTCCAAGCAGTGTTTTCCAACCATTGCTGTGATATTTCCCTGAGAGCTGGGGATGCTTTTAGTCACAGATTTTCATGGCATTGGACCCACCTTGGGCTCAAAGGCTCCCTCGGTGTAAACCTATCATCTGCCCTAACTCTGGGCTCTGCTTATGAAGATCTGAGCATCCCGGCATCCAGCAGGATCAGGCAGTTCTGTTTTTCCCTCTGTTTCTCCTGGAGCTGTGGCTGCAGCAGAGACCGCCCTGCTTTGCACCGTGCTCCTTCATTAGCCACCGCGGCACTAATCAGCTGCAAGGAGGTCATCAAGCAAAGCAGACCTATGGAAACAGCACAACTGCATCGGGGTGATGTGGCAGCTACTGTTTTGTGCAAGCTTTAGATTCGTACTATCCCGTGGCAGAACAAAGGAGTGAAATTATTGGGAAATATAGAATGAGAAATTAAAAGGATTTGGAAGAATCATATGTATAACTTCTGTTACTTACAAACTGGAGGTAGACCAAAAGGCAGATGCAAGAATGATGCAAACACTGGGAGATTTGTTTTAAAAGGAATAATTTTACAAGCTAGATGTATTTAAAATTCAAAAAAAAAAAAAAAAAAAAGAAATTTATCTAGCCCCTAATCTAGCTAATCTATAGCTAAAGAGGAAAGAACAAAAAAATCTGATAATAGATTTTTTTTTTAACATATCAGACAAATTTATGGTAAGATTAAGAGACTGGAAGCTTAAGTTACACAAATTCAGACAGGAAGAAAGGTGACAACTTTTACTCAGGAGTAATCAATCACTAGCAGAGCGTTGCAGGAATGGCTTCCCCATCAGTTGAAAACTTTTAAACAAAACTGGATGGCTTTCTGAAATATATGGTTTTGTTTAACAATGCAGCCTGGTCTGCGCTATGTAGAAAGTCAAACTAGATGATCATACTATTCCCTTCTGGCTTTATCTATGAATAATTATAAACTTGTTATAAAACTTTGTTTGTTCTTATAGAAATGGCCATTTCTTCCCCATTCAAAGCGATGGGGTTTCCAAGACATGAGATGAAACCTGCCAAGACAAAGCAGGATTGATGGAAACGGGCTGTTGTCAGGACATCTGGGAATCGCAGCTGCACTGGGGGATGTTAGGAACTGTTCTGCAGGGGCACACGATCCATTCTGGCCCTCCCTCTGGAAGAGGGAAACAACCTGCATATGGATTCATTGAGAATATGTGTGAATCCATGCTCATTTTCACAAGGAAAATGTGACCGATCAATAGGTGCATTTTTTAACCTACTTTGCTGATGCTATCGCAACAATTTTGCAGAAAACTTTCAGATGGGGTTTTCACTCCCATTGGGAGCTCTGCATTTTAGACAAATCCGTTCAACAAAGACATGCAGGTGTTTTCCATATCTGTGGTAATTTCATTTCAAATTCATCTGTGCAAATGCATCTTGCCTACCGCTTAAAAAAAATATTATTTGGCAAAGCCGCTTGTTTGCCTTTGCTTTAACTGCCCACCCACCTTGCAATAGGGCATATTTCACATTATTTAGAGGGGCTGCAGGTCCAACGCCAGCCCTTGAATCCTGCGGCTTCCCCTCAAAGTGGGAGGCTCCGAATGGGAAGGAGAGCCAGGGATGTGGGAGCATCTTTCAACCTCCACTTTGCTCGCTGGAAGGGCAGCCCTGTGCTAGTTGGCACTGACTGCGTTACCACCTGAAACTGCACAAACCCTTGCTTGTCTTTAGCTAATTGTGCTGTAAAATAGAAGCAGGTCACTTGAGCATTACAAACGTCATCTTATGAAGCACCTCGTGATAACTAAGATTAACACAAATGAGAAAGAAAATCTAAAAACTTTTGTGGTCTCAAACTGTAGAGTTGACTTGAATCTAGTAAGGTTTCCTGGGCTATGAGTCCATACTTCCCATTACCTTCAGGAAACCTTTCATTTAATTAAATGAGGTAATAACACACTCAGACTTGAAACACAGTCTGGAAGAAAACGGGAAGTCAAATGATTGCATTGGACAGTACTAATCTACCTTACTCTGCTAATTTTATTACAGGAGGAGCAGTATTTTTGCCTTTTTTAAAAAATATGATTTGGGAACCACTGAGCATTTTTTGGATGCCACGTGCCAAATTAAATGCTCTTATTTTTTTTAATATTGTCAATCATTGGACAGGCCAACACTTGCCAAAACTTATCCAGTTCCTTTAGAAGTAGTACCTAAAATAGGCAGGATTTCACCAGCACCTAATTACCTTTGGAAAATAAACATTTTACTACTTATTTCCAATGCTCTGCCTAACAACACAGTAGGTCCTCGGCATGAAGATAGGTTAATGAACATGTTAGTACTCATCCTGTCTGTAGGCAAGAGTTGGGAGACGAATTGTCGTGTGGAGGCTCTCATTCCCCTGACTTAACTAGAAAATTGGACTAAAATCTCAACTTTTAAATACTTATGGCAGGTGAAATATATCCTGAGTACTCTCAGAAGTTTGCTCTGTAGAAGAGCCCATAAATGTCCCTAAAGAAAGGAGCACTTGGAGCTGGGGCAGTCCAACAGCATGCTCCTGACCTGGAAGAGCAGGTCTCCAATTTCCATGGACACCGATCTATACATTTTTCCTTGTTGCCTGCTAAAAAAGGAAACTCTTTACATTTTTTTGGCACAATAGATTCCTTGAAGTGTACAGCTTTGTGGTCTTGTGCCAGATGTAGGGCATGCGCCTCCCATTCTATACAGAATTTATATTTCATTCACTTCCAGTTGCGTTAATTCTAAGCAGCAGCTAGACCCAAGAATGATGACTTTTAATGCCCTGGCATGCTATGTATAGGAGTCCTAAATTCCCTAATAAATCTTTTATGATTTCAGTATTGGAGGAATAATAGAAGTTTAAAAATAGTTGTATATAAGCAACTCTAAGCAGCCAAAATTCTTCCAGTCCTGTTAAACTGCAGTTAGCAGCTACCACAGGCTCTTGAGCACTTCAGCAACTTGCATATCCTTATTCCAGAAACTAGGTTACTAGATACTTGTATTTACTTAATCACAATATGCACCAGAAAGGTATCTTTCCTTAGGGATTTTAGTATTTTGTATATTCTCAGATAACATCCCAAACACTTCTTCTTAAGAAGATAGAAATAATTGAAACTAGACTGGCACATGACATTCACTTTCCACTCTCTCTCATTCATCCTTCTTTACCTATTTTGGTATTCGTCACATGTATCCAAACAGCTTTCATTTTTCTTCTACATTTTTTACCTCAGACATAATTTTTTTCATAAGATCTGAAGTTCCAGTCCCTTATTTGGAACCATATAGGACTGTTTTTAAGGTATTTTTACCACCAAAATGCAGGTCAACCGCATTTGACATAATTGCCCTTAAACAAACCCAGCGTATTCTGCTTTTTTAACCAAACTGTTCTGTGTCACTGCTAGCCAAAATTTGATGGACAGGGGAAGAAATAATAACGCACAGCATAAAATCCGGGGCTACGGAACCGCACACTTGACACTTCCATCCATAAACATCTTACCTCATTCCTAATGGCTGGTGACACAAGGCCGTACCAAATGCGATGCAGGTCCTTGCGGTTACCTATTCTCGCAAATGAAAGGTAGCATTCATGAGCAAAGCCTCTTGACCCGCTGCTGACCCACTCACTCGTTTTCTCAAACAGCTTCTATGAGAGTGGGAAAAAGAAAAAAAAAGAAGGAAAAAGAGGGAAAATAATCCTGAGAGGGATTATTGTTTGGATAGTTTTCTGAGGTGAGGCAGAGGGAACCTCACTAGCCTTAAAAAGCTTTTCCCAGATCTAACAAAGGCTCCTTCATATGTTTGAGATTCATTGCACTTGTGTAGTTAAATTAACCAGAATGGCTTTCAGATGTTTGTGCAGTCATTTAGGAACAATATTAGTTGTCCTAAGTTTCACCAGAATTGTGGAGCAGCCGTTTCTATAGCATGAAAGTGAAGGTAATGGCAAAGCAGGTTGGATGGACAGAGAAACGTATGGGACAGCATGACCTAGAGGTTGCTTCAGTTGCATTAAAAGCTGCAAAATCTTTTTTTGGATTGTTTGTAACTGGAAAAACAAGAGAAGACAAAGAAACCAAAGTATTAGTGGGACAACAAATAAATCTACTAAGAGAAGATGGAACTTGCTTTATACTATAGAAGTGATTTAACTTTTCTGGTTTATACTCATCAGATCTTATTGATAAAACAACAGGTAAAATACAGGAAAAAATATACAGGAAATATACAGCTTAATGGTATTTGTATATAAAGTCACCTCAGGTAATGGTGTCCCTAGAAAGAGCACTTTTACTCATATGTCACCACAGAGGAAATTTTATTGCTATATATCCAAGACTTATTTCACAGCATGAGCGTGTACCTTGCTGTGAAATGCAGTGGAAACAGACCCAAATAGACCCAGGGCAAACTGCACCGAACGCTTCATCCGACCCCGAACACAGCTCCACCGTGCAGCCACACACTGATTATTTTTGTCTGGGATTTAAGCTTTGATTGATGTACGCTGGGAACAGAAGGTCTGTATTAGGGAAAGTGGGAGAGGGAAAAGCAATGAGGCAAAAAAGTAAGAATGTTTGAGGCTTATGGTAAAGAATTAATAGATAAAAGGAAAAGAAAACACAGCTCCTCAATATGTCAAAACATATTAAGAGATCTACAGAAGAAGTTACAGAGGTGATGGATCATTTGGGTTCGAATGTTTGGTCAAACTTTGATAAAACACTAAAATCATCTTTGACCGAACACTAAAATCATATAGAAAGTACATTATCTAATGATACGGAGATTGGTCCAGCTGAAACTTCATGCTCAGGTTTGAGAAACTGAATATAATTCAGCACAAACACTAGTAGAAAGAAAAACAAAGCTGAAATATGAGTTGATGTCTCAGTGTAGCATCACTTGGAACTTATCAGCATGAAATAAAAACAACCAACATAAAGTTACCCCAGAGAACTTTGTTCTCATCTTTTTCAGCTGGGCTTAAGTTTCACCTCAATCTTTAGTATAGACACCAAGATGCTGGAAAATGTCACGGTGTGTGTATAAAGCTCACCTTTACAGATAAACACTGCAAAATGTTTGGAAGTTCAAAACGAGAGTCATCCCAGGCCCAGCCACTCTAAACAGAGAGAAATGTGAACGTGAAATGATGAAAAGGCAGTTTGGGAACTGCCATCCTATGGCAGGGACACACAGGTCGTCCAAAGGGCTTGGGGCTGAGGGACCGTAGCTGGAATGAGCCAGGATCATCAGCTCTGGTGGCAAAATTCTCTCCTAAATGTTTATTATCCTGTGCTACTGGAGTAACAAACCTTTAAAAATCCTCAAATCCCCAAAGAGAAAGTGAAATATTTTCGCACCTATTTTTCACTTGGGACAGGAAAGGGTTGTTTTTAAGAACATCCTACAAAGATATAGTTTGCAAAGGCTACATCACTCCTCCTCCTTTTGTTTTTATAGTATTTAGCTTGCATTCACTGTAGTAAAAGTGTCTGGTAACTAAAATGTCAGCCTCAAGAAACAAATTTTAACTTATCCCATTGATTTTAACTCTTTTACTCTGCAAAGAGTACATTTCAGCTTAAATCCCTCTGTTACCCCCCTGATGTTACACTGATGTTGCAGGGTACCTCCGAGAACACTTTGATTTTTCCCATTTCTGTGGATGATGAAACTAATGAAGGATTCTGCAGGTTTCCCCTCCCATGAGCGCCGGCCTCTTCAATGAATTCTTGTTGCTGCCCTGTCCTCAAGAAAAGCCTTAGATGTACGGGCTTATCTCAGTGATTTAAACACAGCTACCTAAGGGGGTGATGGATTTCCTTTACTTGCAGTGGTCCAGCCAAGGCTAGATGGGTATCTAAAAGACATGTTATAGCTCAAGCAGACAGAGAGGTGCTTGATGCAAAAATTACAGGGTCTGTGTTCTGAAGGAGGCCTGGCAAGGTGTGCTGGCACTTCACAGCAGTGCATCTCCAGCATAAATTTCAAAGCTGCCTGCAAAAGTATGAAATGCCCAAGGAATTTAGTGCAAAACGTTTACCTTTGCCTTTTGTTGGAGCTGTAACCTAAGGCTTTGCCTTTCTGCCACACCGTTTTGAAAGGAAATTAATTTCCCTGCTCACCAATTTTACTCAAATTATTTAAAGTAAGTTCTCAGCTACCACTCACTCGAGCACAGAAACTTTCTTACCCCCCAAGCGCTCTCATTTCAACACTTTCCTCCTACAAGAATTCCATCTGTAACAAAAATAATTTCTTTCTCTAACCTTTCAACCCGGAGCTCCCTATTCGATTTTAAATGTAACCCTAGGGAGGAGGATTTCCCCCTCCTTTTTCGTCATAGTAGACAGTTACTCACTTACCTGTTTTCATCTAACCTTTATATAGACCCTGACCTGTTGGAAGCATCTTGAAGGATGGGTCAAAATTTGGGAAAACTTTGAGAAAAGGATATATACACATATATAGCACTGACACTGTGGAGTTTCTGGCTGTCCAGCACCTCTTGCTGGTTAATAATAAAATTAAAGCATGGTAAATAATGGCAAATTTTGTTTCTTGTTCAAGAAAATGACATTGTCCAGACTCCAGTTCTTTGCTATGAGATGCTGCCATTCCCTTTCACTTGGCCAGTTTGATGGGGAGACGCCACTCTCCAAATGGTCCCATGTAAGTGGAGCTCCATCCTTAGGAGCCTGGGATGTGGGAGATATTGGGGAGGAGATGATGGAAATTGGGTCAAATTCATCTAACGAGACATATTCAAGGCTGAATTTGACTCTTAATTTCCTCTCTGAGAACCAGGGAACATTCTCCAGCACATCAGACCCAAGGCGGAGGGGAAATACTCCCAGCTCCCTATAACTACATGAGTTTCTTGCATCAAGAAGAGCTCAATATCTTCTGAAAATGAGGCAAGTAGAGTGTATGTCACATACAGCCTCTGTGCAGCTGCAGAATAGCAGACATACAGCACATTTAAAATTCCAAGGTCACATTTGGAACATCAGAAAACTCAAGAAGTGAAGGAAAGAACATTGAAAAACACTTCTGTTTCCTTGCAATAAAGCAAGCTGGGAAAGTGTCAGGTTATCATGAAACAAGCGGCTGGAAAACGGTAAAGGCACTAATATTTGCACTGTCTAGAAAAGGGTTCATCAAAATACAGCATTCAGGGGAAAGTGGAAACAGAAGTCACATAACTCTAAACAAAAACGGGGTTATATTGGCTACCTGCAATAAATACAGCTGTAACACGAATCCCAGAACGGAGAGCTGTGAGCAGAGGAAGCCCCAGTGTTAGTGGAAGCTGCTGCCACATTTCTCAGCGCTGGGTCTTTATGAGCAGAGCACTTCGCTCAACGTGTTTTCTCTAATATTTATTTTCACAAAATCAGCCTGATCTCATGTTCCAGGAATGAAACCCTGGCATGGAAGTGGCATATCTGCTAGTTAATGTCAACATTTAATGTGCAATTATAAAGCAAACAGGATTTCATATCGTAGTAAAAGCTGAGTTACTATTTGCTTTAATTCTGTTTTCTTTGTTACAGATACACCGAGTCGCATAAAGCAGTACAAGAACAGTACTGTTTACTGTTTAAACAGTAAAAGAATTTTCCTCTGACTTGAAGAAATAAAAAGTAAAAATATAAAAAATAAAATAAATAAAAATTACAGTTTAAAGCAACATGTGGTAGCATTTAGCTAGTAACAAATAACCTGAGACATCCTAAGCAGAAAATGAAATAAAGGTGATTTTCACAGTACAAAAGTAGTAAGGATAGAGAGAATATACTTAATTGCGAATGAAGTGCTGTATAGAAAAAGGAAAACTTCTTCCTTATTTAAAAACAAGCAAGACCAGCCTAAGGCATCGTGTTGAGTGGTATTTCTAGCTGTCCAGCCATGCTCGGCTATGGGAGCTGCACCCTGAGCAAACAGCCTGACTCATCCAGGAGCTTTATTGTCCCCTGCCCTTCCGGACACAAGATTTGTCCCAGATTTGGAGAGAACGGAGCTATTGGGAATCCCAATGCTACAAGAAGTTGGGGCTCAGAACCACCCGGATTTAGTCTTGTGTTCACAAATAAAATCATTAATGACAAGCAGCGCTGGTGCAGGTGTTTCCGCTGAAAGCATATCCCATCCGGGCAGGGAAACGGAGCTGGTGACGCAGGAGCCTTTTCCATCTCTAACTTGTGGGTTTTTATGAATTGCTGCTCACACCTCGGTGCGATATCGCTGTAAAACTCCAGCCCTGTAAGAGCTGGCAGAGCCCTTCGGCCGCGGAACACTGCAGTTTTATACCTAGCTGTGTCCTAAAGCGCAGGCCAAGGATGCCAATGGTCAAATATATTTGTGATAACACTCTGAAAGGAGGTAGAAAACCTTGTAAGAATCCATGCTGATAGCTGCCTCGGAGAAACAAAATCCAGCTACCTGGATTTGGCTGCCACTAAGGCCAATGGAAGGAATTCAATACTATTATGTGTGATTCCTAGCTAACGCTGGAACAGATATCACTCTTCCATGCTGGAGCTGGAAAGTATCCTTGTTTCAAATGCACCACCAAATTTTAGTGGGCATAACAATTTCCTCCTCAAAAATCTTGCAATAGGGAAAGAAAACACTGGGAAAAAGTGTCTTCAAATCATGCACAAGTGATCCAAATCTTGGCTTGTCCTTCATCCCACAATGTAACTGTCAAACAGATTTTGCTTGTATATTGTACTGTATCTATATTTCCTGAGTAGTCATTATTATGACTTTGATTTAAATCATGCTGAAGAAAAAGGCCACTCAACAGTTCTCAGCTGGAAAACAGAACTGCTGATGCGTCCAAGGCATTTTAAACCAGATTCAGATCCCCCTCCACAACGTCCTGGCGTTGGGAAAGAATATCCAGAGCTGACACTGCTTTCCCAGGTGTTTTCTGCTGGGACGGAACACAGAGAGTGTCGTTAATCACCAGGGTATTCTGGTGTCTTCGGGTGAGAGCTGGGACAGACATTGAAGAAGTGGTTCCTAATGAGACCCTCGTGTCCCGAGCCCAGGCTGGGTTCAAGGAAGAAGCAGTTTAGGCCAGACTGTGAGCACAGAGTCAGGCTGTGATCCTAGGGGCAGCAGGGCAAGTAGGTCTCTGCAGTCATATAATACACTGGAAATGCAAACGCATCGCAGAAATTGCTCCTTCTACCAGAGAAACTTCTATCCGAATGACCATGGGGTGATCCCTAAGGACACTCAGTCCTAACTTTTCATTTTAGTGCTCAGAAGCATGACTATGTCCAATACACAGGCTGAGTATGGTTGCTGTTGTGAACTGCAGAGGACACTCCAGTTTCCACTCCAGACACTCCAGAGTGCACATGGTTTATAAAAACTAATTGCTGACCAAGATAATTTCACTTGAGAATACATAAAATCCCCCTTTTTCTCCTGATTCATCCACACAGGATCTTTCAACCAACTAGAAAAGCAGTGGCAAATCAGGACATCCTGTTATTCCTTATTTACAGCATGCTCCCACAGCAAAGCAGAGAGGAGCTATGAAGGTATGAAGGAACCTTTCTTTCCCACTTGCTCAGACACAATCTCACTTAAATGCTCATAAAAAAATAAAAATAAAAAAGGTCGATGGTTCAGTTCAGGTGAACGCAAGAACCAGGAACTGGGGTATTTTTCTGTGTTATTTCCTGAAGCCCTGTCTCAATGCCTCAAGCCACTAAGGCAATGGTCACACATGTGACAATTCCCACAAAGGTAACACATTTCATCCAGCAAGATGTTCAAGCAAGTCCTTTTCCCTCCACAAACAGACGGCTACTGCCTGCCGTCCCCACTCCGCATTTCTCTCTGCAGGGCAAGATTTCTCCTTTGGGCATGAAGAGATTCGGGAACAAGCAGGAAACTTGTCCTGGGACAACTGCAAAGGGTCTGAGGACCAAGAAGGTTGCACAACCTGACGCAATCATCCCACGTGCACAACAAGATGTTGTGATCTACAAGCCAACACTTTCTCCTGACAAGTGAGGACATCCTCATCCCCGTTTTCAGTATTACTTTCATGCATGTTCTGAATCATACACCATGATTTGAATCACACACCAGCCATATATGGTTTTCATATCCCTTCAGCTGGTGCACCAACCCCCTTACAATGCACTCTTGTTTTTTTTCTACCACAAACTGCTTCGGTATTAAGAGAAGTTAATCATTAAACGGCTAGTTTTACATTAAGACAGACTCCCTTCTTTGTCTTTCAGCCTCCTCCTTTGAAATGCCACATAAAAGTGATAGATGCCCTTTCTTTAAGAGCCAGCCCTCTAGTCAAGTTATGTTTTATATGAGTTCAGTGACAAAGAGCCCTCCTTGTTTAAATATAGAAGCGCAAGGGAGATAAGGTTAAGCAAGCCGGGAGCACGGCAGCCCTGCGCCCGCCGAGATAACGCGCCGCGGGGTAGGGAGCGCTCGGGGTGCAGGATTGCACCGGAGAATAATGGCACGGAGACAAGAATCCAGCCTGAAAACAAATTAAGCAGAGGCCAAAGATGCAAATGGTCAAATATATTCGCGATAACATGGTGAAAAGGGTGATTTTTTTTTTTTTTGGTAATTTAATAAAGATATTTAATGGATTTCACAGAATAATCTGATGTGAGAGCTACTTTGTAAAAATATTTTTAGAAACAGCAAACTTGGCTGATATGCACCGAAAAGGGTGTGTGTGAATGTGTATTTTTGTTTTTCCTTCTAGTTAGCATTCATGTTTGGAAAGTTGCACAAGTGCTTTCAGAAGGACCAGTCTTTTCTCGATAATACTCAGCTGCAAAGTCCTATGGAGCAGATGAATGGAAAGGGAGGCAGAGAAGCAAGAGAGCTAGAGAGCAAGCAACTTCCCCTCCTGAATCATTACAAAATAGCTGCTCCAAAGAGAAATTTGTATTTTTTTTGCTTCCCAGCTTTTATAAGCTGCTGCAATAGAGAATAAACACTTTTTGTGTGCACCACGGATTTGCAGGCAGTCAAGTTGGAGCTCAGCTAATGTATAATCTATATTTACATGTCAAAATAAACCTTATTTAGGTTCTTGATTTACACCCCCTAGTTTTCATCAGTCAGTCATTCCCAGGGAAAGAATGCAGTGTAGATTTATAGGATTTACATTACGCCTTAAATCTTAGCAGCATTTTTAAAGCGCTTCTATGAGTCAACCTAAGTAATATTTTCCTTCTGTTTTCAACATATTACTGTGTAACAACAGATCCAAATCTTTACCTTAAAAAAACGAGATGATTTTAACCAATTATACTGGCATCAGCTCCCCTGCAATGTAAAAGTTCTGTCAGCAATGTTCTTATAAGCGTCTATTTTCAAGGGTTTATAGTTTGAAGGTAAGGTGCACTTTGTGCCGGATAAGATCTCAACCTGAATGGGCAGTGAATTTCTTTTCACCATCAAAGTCAAAACAAAATAAATCTGTTGAGGTATTTAACAGTTAGATGAAGATAAAGGGCTGGACTCTGCGTGTTCTCCCTTTTTCACTCACCAGGCACTCACCACTTCTTTGAAAAGACTGCTTGAAATACACGGGAGCTCACGTTCAGGCCACCTAGAGCAAAAAGGTCTGGTACCAAGAACATTAGTAATATACAAAGATACAAAACTGATGGCCGTGCATGTGTTTCGCATTCATGCACAAAGACAAAAATGCAATGCAGTTTGGCAAACGTCTTCTTGAAGAGTTTAGCTGTGTTGAGAGAGAAATTTAAATACTAATTGAAAAGTTAACAGGTAAAGGCCCTAGAATAGATTTTGTAGAGAATGATGTTCTTAATCATTTTTGACTCCACCTGACAAAAACAATAAGGATGGGGACCAAATGAGCATCCCCAAAGTCTTCTTGGCCACAAGACTAAGCACCACTTGATTCCCACTTAGTTCCATAGTGCCTGTTTCTGGGCCCAAGAGGCTCCATTCTTAGAGGTTTCCAAGACCAGGGGTTAAAGCCTGAGCAACCCGATTGGAGCCCAGAGCTGACCCCGCTCTGAGCCGGTGGTTGCACTAGAGATCTCCTTCCAATACGAAGGTTTGAAAACAACCTTCACCATCCCTAGCACGTGTTCCAGGGAGGGGAGGAGGAACATATATTCAAAAAAAACCCCAAAACAAAAATCACACACACACACACACAATCACTTGACAATTTTGCAACAAGGTGCCAAGGATGTTATCACATGCCCTGTTGTTTTCACCTCTAATTGTTTCCAGCTCTTTGGAACATGTCTTATTTTCAGTTTGACTTTTGGTCTGACTTTGTGTCATGCATATACCCTCAGCTGGGGTATATATGACAGATGAACTTGTGCTAAATAGACAAGTTCACGTGCTGCCTTATAACCTACAAACCTGTAACATGTAAAGAAACATCCTAGATGACAGCCAAAGGGTTGTTCTTTCAAGCATTGAGTATCCTGACCACTACGAGCTGAACATTCAGTTAGTGGGAAGTAATTCTGACCGACAAGTAGGGGCAAGTTATCAGACACAGACACTAAAACACACGTAACTTGCCGCAGCATGAGTTACTGTCGCCCTAGGATTGCATTAGATCATACATTCCTCTCCTGAAAGCCTTCTTTTATTAAACAGACACTGTGTATGCCTTGAAGCCAGCACTCCCTTTGCGGCTTCAGCCACCTTAGCGTATGGAGAAACCACTTCAGAGGAAGCTTTTCCGAGAGTGGCCTTGGACTCCTGATCCGAACTGCATGTCCCAGCACCGGCTCAAGTCTGCTGATCTGCTTAGGTGATTCCAACCTTCATGGTTCTATGATTCTACGATTCTGTGATCATGAGCAGGCACTGCCGGGCTCTCTTGGGTTGCATCAAGCCACTGAAGATGCAGTAGAGTTTGAGCTCGGCTCCCCGTCTCAGCTGCAGATGGGCTGAGGAGGAAATGAGGAGAAAACAAGAGAGAAATGAGGGGGTTTTACATTAGGAATGACAAGAAAACAGAAATCTTATTCCGCAAAGGCTTTGATTCGGAAAACCAAAAGTTTTCCTGTGGATTTTGGGCAGAGGAGGGGAAGCAAAAGGAAAGCAAATACTTCAGAAGATCCAACAGGCTAGTGGGCAGCTGGTCACTGCTGATCTCGAGATGGCTCTAGTGTCCTCATTTGACCAGGTTACGTTCCAATCATGACAAGCTTATTACTAAGATCACAGAGCATTGATCAGATTGTATCTGATCAGTAAGAATCAAATGCGTTGCTATGAAATTTCAGTTGACACAACTTACATTTTTAACTGAAAATGAAGTATTTTGTTCATCTTTCAGTTCCTGACCTTTCATCGCTCAATTCCTGATCTGCTCCAGCTGAGGTCTGGTTACAGGAAAGAAGTCTTCACTGTCAGGTCCACAGAGCAGAACTTCTGTCAACAGAAACAGAGGCTCATACGCTGTTTGCAAGTTACAAGTTCTTTCCAGGGCATAGTGTAAAGGCAAATTATCTATTTTTAGAAGATGGTAAAGAAAAATGCTCCATTTTAACAGATGGAAATGGAAGAATCACCTTTGGATGAAACAGACCTATGCAAAGGTCTCGTATTCAAGGAACAAAACAGTCTGAAGGTCACGAACCTTCTGTCCTACATAAACTTAGAAGCTGGAGTACAAAGCACCACACTATAAATCAAATTCCCGGGGGTGGTAAATGCTGCTCCTCAATAGAGCAGCTACATTACTAAGTGGGAAACCTCACAGTACATTATCACCATCCCTGGCAGCAGAGAGTATTTTTGTTTCCAGGTGTGACAGGGTAGATTTCAAGACTAGAGGCTTAGGAAGCATCAGCTCCTATGATTTCTTTCCCTGCCCACGTACAATAAAGTTTCATAGACTTTAGCTGTCCTGGAAGGACATTACCAAAGAGTTCCGAAAAGGCTATTTCATCTCTTTTTTGTTAATCTTGTGTTACCATGTCCTGTATATCTGAAAAAATTTATAAGGAAATATCAAAACATATCAGGAGGTTCTCTAATTCACACCCCGCTCTCTAGGGGGATCAAAGGCAATCTAAAGTCATCACGGTGAGTAGTTCATGAGTTAATTTTGGTAAAAGCGTTTTAAACTTGGGCTCCAAAAATGCTGTCAGGGAAAGAGTATTAACAGCAACCGCTAATAAACTGGAAGCTGTCAGGATCAGGTGCTTGTAATATATTCCACTTGTAATCTGCTGTATGAATACAATAATCATACAAAGGAGCAGAATGGAAGTCAGCAGAGGAAACCAGTCCCTGCTGGATGAGCAGGACATTCCCGACGCATCCTTTGCTTTTCATCAATACCAGAATAAGCATCTCTAATCCTCTGCGCATTTGAATACACCAGAGATAAGTGACGTGGACACAGCTTAGCTGCCTCCACTTAAACAAAAACCTCAAAAGCTCGAGAGGGCTGGGGAATAATCCACAAACGGCCAAATACCGAGAACGTGTTCATCAGGCTGCAAAACCACTTGCCCGAAAGCCTCACCAAGCACCACCACCCTGTCTACATGAAAGCTTTTACCACAATTGTCTCACTGCTTTTAGGAAATTTGCATATTTTTTCATCAAAATTGAGCAAGAAAACCCTGCAACAGTCAGGGCTTTCTTTAAGCAAGGAGTTTTCTGTGTACAACTTTTTTCCAGCTACTTAATTTACTAAGATGATCTCTACTGCTTATTTTTAGTGAGATTGCCCTACTTTCCAGGAGGTTAACCTACTCCATGTAGAAGAAAGAGCCTGACCTGGTCTTTTGAGCAGATCTATGCTATTTTGGAAAAACTCTTCCGAGTAGCTTTGTGCGTTTCAGTAACAGGATCACCTTTCTGCCACTGATGTATTCACAAATACCTTATACATTTTACAGATGATTTATATGTGCTTTCTTCTAGTGCTACTAGTTTATCTGGAATTTTAATTTGCTGCCAGTGGGATGTCTTAGGCCCATTTCTAGACTGTGGTGACCAGTAACAGTTTAAATAAGGCCCAACATAGGCAAGGTTTGCAAGAGGTGCACACTGAAGAATATAATAAATATTCAGGAAATAGAACCAGTGCAGCATTTTCACAGAATCACAGAATACAACTTAAAACTTTTGCCTCTGTTTTAACCACTGATACCCATTAAAAGAAAACAACACAGAAAGCTCTTTCTTATGCCTAGAAATACAAGATTATGCCAAGAGAATATGAGATTAAGGACACATTGAAGTGATTGCTTTGTATGAGTTAGCTGCAGTGAGAACACTCCACGTGTCCGTGCCTGGATTTTTGTGCTTTGGGTAGACAACCTACCTGAGATTAGAGAGATTGTGGACGAGTTTTTGCTGCTGGGAAATCCAGAAATGTTTTTCAGAATCTGAAATATGAGCCCTGAAAATCCCAGCTCGGCTCCCAGGCAGGGCTCAGACAGATGCCAGTAAAATGATGCCTGGGTGAAAGCACGTCCAAAGGGGAAGCGGGAAGGAGATGAGCAAGTCGGCAGGATTTACATGCAGGAGGGGTCTTCAAAATAAACAAACTCTGTTACACAAAGGCATGAGGAACACCGAGTTTCGCTGCAGACATAGTCTTTGCATGCTCAAGCTATCTTTGCATTACAAAGGCTCTGTTCCTAGGGGATGCCACCATGGAAATTTTGGGGCATACCCACCTCCTGCGCGGGCAGAGAACAGGTCAACCCTGCTTGGGAGCCAGGGAACCAGGGCAGGGAAACACTATGTCTAAAACGATCTCCCGCGCTGGAGGGTTGAGCTGGCTGCCGTTCAGCAGCTCTCTGGACCTGACACACAGCAGTGCCCTCAGCCTGACTCGGTGATGGATGAGGAGCTGAACCAGACTGATTCAGCCTGGGACCGCCGCGCGCAGCGCTAAGNACAAAGGCTGAGCTCTGTTCCTAGGGGATGGCACCATGGAAATTTTGGGGCATACCCACCTCCTGCGCAGGCAGAGAACAGGTCAACCCTGCTTGGGAGCCAGGGAACCAGGGCAGGGAAACACTGTCTAAAACGATCTCCCGCGCTGGAGGGTTGAGCTGGCTGCCGTTCAGCAGCTCTCCGGACCTGACACACAGCAGTGCCCTCAGCCTGACTCGGTGATGGATGAGGAGCTGAACCAGACTGATTCAGCCTGGGACCGCCGCGCGCAGCGCTAAGCAGACACTGTAATTTCAAATGAGACTCCAAACGGGGCCTGAGACCTTCCCAAGAGACGGGCTCCTGCCCAAGCAGCAACTGTGGGACACACGCAGGATCCCGCAGAGTCCTGGACGACTGGATGGCCCCTCAACTTTAAGAATTTATGAATATCGAATGTGAATTTCATTTTCATCCTCTCCTACCGTCCAGAATCCAGAGATGTCAGAGATCAATTTAATTGCACAGCCTGTCAAGACTCCCTGAGAATTATGTGTGTTTCTTTCTCTTGCATACAAAATCCATCTTTGCTCTGAATAATTACTGCCAGAACTGAATCAGAACCTGCCAAAAGCAGCAGAAAAGAATCTAACCCTTTCCTACAAACACTCAAAGCAAATATGAATTTGCTTTCCTTTTTTTAAAACATGACCTTTCATTTAATTCTCTGAATAATTTAGCATGAATGAATTTATTGAGCGAGTTGTACATAAATCTTCGGGCAGATCCTCAGTCGGGATGCATTTCGCTTCAGCAGAGCTACACCAGTTACACTCTGAGATGCATCACAGTGAATTTTAAAAGCTCTCCTGCAGATTATGCACCTCGTGTGAATGTAACCATTGCAACCAGCAATCTCATTTTAAAGATTTTACTCAGTGAGCCAGACAATTCTATAGGACTGCGCCCAAGCTATTAACTCTTCCCTCATTTTTATTGAGGAATCCCAAATGGGACTCCCGTAGAGAACCTGTAACCTAATGTTATTCAGAGGAAACACGGAGCAAACAATTTTAAATAACAAGAAATTTGAAAAAGAAAATTAAAGAAAGCAGAAGTCCGTGCTTTGCACATACATATTTCATTTAAAAAGAGGACAAATCCCAAGGGACATTAATTGAAGCAATTAATTGTGACAAAGCATCTTTTTTGAGATAATTACTGCCGTAACATCATCTACCCCAGAGACAGTGATGAGTAAATCATTTTCCAAAGTTGCATGAAACAGTTGGCTGGGACAGAGCCTACAAAGACTTCAAGAGAAGGGAAGTTTTTGGAGGGATCTGAGTCCTTCAGCAGAAGTCATTACTCTGTGAATGGAGCAGTGTTTTATGTAGAAGGCTGCAGCAGCCTTAGGAAAGGAGGATTGGCAGCAGGAAAGCGGTTTCCTCTCCTAAGTACAACCATAAGTACAACTCTATGGTTTAGCGGGTACAAAAATGAGCAACAATAAACTGTATCGTGAAAAGTAGCTGCGTAAACAGTCAGCAAAAGGGGTGATTCGAGCTGGAGTCATGTCATTCCCACGTCCCGATGCATGAGGCACTGTAATCTATAAAGCCGCAGGCTGTTGGGCTCCCTCCAGCCTCTCCAGCTACAATAGTTTGAGATGCACAACATTAAAACTGTCACTGTCCTTTACTCCAGCACTGCTTTCTCTGGCACTTAACCAAGGATGACAGCAAGTCCTGGAGCAACAGACTGCTCAGGCCCTGCCATCTCCATGCTTCATAAGTGCTGCGTTTGTTTGGTATTAGTGGGGAAATTACGTGCTTTTCAATACAAACACAACTAGCCAAGATCTTAAGTCACTTGCTTGGTCTATATACACACTGCTAGAAGCTGCAGGGTGACAAATAAATGCACTTGCAAAGTTCTCCAAAATGCTGTTTTTGAAAGCGGCAATACAGAAGTGCCCACCAGTGCTGCATGTCGTATCAACTCCCCAATCCATGCACTGTGGTTCTTTACTCTCACACACATATAAACAAAAATAGTCGTGATTTGGATATAAATTTTAACTGAAAATTCAAAATAAAGGGTTATGCTCAGCCTGCACAAGTATTAAAAATAGTGATGACAATTATTAACAGATGTGTAGTTAGTCAAATGTGCCCACAAACAAATACCATTCTTCATTGAAATTTTAAAATAAAAACAGTTTCTGCTTTTTTCACTTTTTCTTACCAAGCCTAAGTTTATGTTTTAGAAGACAGATACACAGTATATGAAGAGGTAGCCCCAGATGCCAAAAATACAGGAACAGTATATAAAATGGTTACATATTTTCAGAAAAAAAAAAAACAACTTTTTTTTTAAATTTTGCAGCTTATTAATAGTCTTAATATTATGCCAAGTTATATTGGCAAATCCCACATACTGTGAATTTGGCACTCATCCACGTGCACTTGATGCAAAGCATCACATCACTGCATTTGCGCATTGCAAACTAACAAACATACATACGTAAATATATACATATATATACACATATATATGCACCTTACATGCACAGATGCCTTCAAAATCTCAGCCTAAAGACAGACTTTGTCCATCCAGGTGCCAGTGCTCCAGTTGCTCTACAGGTCTGTCCTGATCAGGTGTGGAGAGCAGGAAAGGACACAGTTAAGTCATAGGGAAAACTTGTTAAACTCTCCACTGCATGCTCAGCAGGGCAGGGGTTTAGCAAGCAGAATCAGTCACATAGCTAAAAGGGTCTTAAGAAAGCAGAACTATTTCCTAACTTTTACTTCTCATTATTACTAGCCCTGGGAAACTGCAGTGATTTCTGCTCTGCCACCACCGCTCTCCATACAGGCCCTGCCTGTATATACGTGTGCGGAGGCTGCAAGTGGCCGTGTATCAAGCAGATTCAGTGTTGGATTCAACTATAACTGTGGAAGTCCCAATATGATGTGAAACTTCTTCAATCACAGCGTGTATTTTGGCCTGCCCAGCAGTCAAGGGGGACTTGGGCTCATCTGTGGGCGAACTGACAGGCTTCCTTGCAAGCTCGTGCTTACAGAGCAAGAAGAGAC
Organism: Crypturellus undulatus; assembly: GCA_013389825.1. NCBI lineage: Eukaryota > Metazoa > Chordata > Aves > Tinamiformes > Tinamidae > Crypturellus > Crypturellus undulatus. Next base: position 248,372 of record VWPW01021481.1, read on the forward strand.
CAGAAATACATGTTTTAAAGAGGAAGGAAAAGGGGCTCTTTCAGAGTAGGGGTTCCTGAATCATACAGGGATAAATGACCAAAAATGAAAATAAAATAAAATAAAGTCCTAAGTGTGCAAGCACAGACCAGGTGAAACGATGCAGCCCTGTCAACTTGGGCTGCAATTGCTGCTAGCTCTAATCTAGACCCGCAAATGAAAGATTCAGTACAAACAGGGCTCTAGGACACTGCCATCCTGTGGCCATTCCAGCAGAAATGAAACCAGACCCCGGAATTAATTGAAAATCGGGATTTGGCCAAAACCCAGGCTGAACGAGGCCTCAAGAGCCGGCCCCACGTCTGCCTCCTCACATCCTCCCCGCTCCCAAAGCGGCCGCACCAGCCGCTCTGGGGTCACTATTACAGAACCAACACGGAAAACTTTTCCCATCATAAATTTTCGGCGCTCTTTTCTTCTTTCTACACACACAAAATAAGCTACCGTGACCTGTGCTCCTACACGGGAAGAGTGCCAACAGCTTGCTGCGTATTATGGGCATCTGCATCCTCGCAGGGTAAAGATGCTCAGGGTAAAAGAAGCAGCAGTTTGTTTGAATTCTCAGTAACCTGAAAATCTCGGCTCCTGTTTATTCCCTTGTAGGAAAACTGGAGCCTGTTGCTGTTGCCCTTTGCAAAGAGCCTGCAGCCAGCTCTAAATTATCCTAAAATCCACAATTGCAACTGCCCTGCTGGGCTGGCACCTTGGGGCTGCCGCACTTAAGGACTGAACGTGGGAGTGTTTCCTAGTGGGAAGGAAAAGAAAAATCCAAACAATTCACGTTATTCCACTGTGCAAGTCACTTTCCTATTCAGTCTCTCCATTTCCTTATCTCTGCTGCCCTCTCCTGTATGAAATATAATGTTTAATGCAATAACATAGAACTTTAAATGGTGACTTTTTATATGCCCTCATGGGGCAGGAGATCCAGGTTTAAGGGGAAAGGAGGAGGGAAATGGAAAGGGATCACGAGAGGGCTTGCAGGGTCAAGTGTATTCATTAAAAGGGGGCAAGCCTTGCTCATATAGAAGTCAGCTAGCTGCTTCCCTGCCTGGACTATTTCAAGCTTGAAAAAAAGGTGTTTCAGCATGTCTTTAAATAAAAAAATGAAGACAACTGAGCCTGAGATTACCTATAGGGATGCCTGGCATGCTAACTGGTAAAATAGTGATTTCAAAGCATCTCTTGGGGTTAAAAGTATGTGTCACATAGGAGATTATTACCAAGTACTGCAATTTTGCAGAAATACAAACATTTTAAAATGCATGGCAAAAATGGAAGCGGGGTGAAATGGGAAAGGGAAGAGTGTTCTTTGCAAATAGCTCTGCGGCTGAGCAATGTGCTTGCAAAGCACTCGGAAAGATAATTTCAGTTTTATGCAAGGAAATTGTCTTGGCGTTTTTAAAGAAATCGCTGTGGCATAAAATAATAATAAAATCCCCTCTCACACGTTGGTTTAGCCCTACCGGGAGGAAAAGCTGCTACCAAAACCCATTGCATCGAGGACAGGTGATCGTTTTTGAATTACCTCCCTGCTCTCTTTTCGTATTTGCAAGGCTGCTTTTTCTTGCACTGCAAGAATCTGCCCTTCAGCTTGTTTTTAATCAAAAGCAGACAACTTTGGAGAGGGGAAAGAAAGCAGATGCTGGGGTAAGCCACAGAGCTGAGAGAAACAGTCATAATGCAAAGTCTCTCCAGTCTGATAAGTATTTCAGCATTAAGTTTTCTAAAGGGAAGGCAGAAAGAACATATTTGACATTGTTTCGGTTTAGAAGAGTGGCAATATTGGACAAAAGTACTGTTTTGTGCAATATTTTGCATGCTGAAAGTCCTGGGGAGCACTGTAAGGTACAAAACGCCAAACCCAGTGCTAGCGATAGGCAAAAGGGCCTCAAGGATTGTGAACTCCATGCCAGGGTATCAGAAACTAAAGGAAAAAATAGTGAAATTGAAATCAAACTGTTCTTCTGTGCCCTGCGAGACAGATAGTAGGATGCAGACAAATAACTGAAGTCAAGATATGATACTTGCATTGCTAAAAATAAGTTTTAGGTGCAAAAAACCTACTGAAATTAGGATGCGTCAATAAATAAAAGTATTCAGATACATGTAACTTCACACCTTTGTCTTTTTCTGACAGATCCATGAATGCTGATCTCAGCACATTCAGGAGAAACTGCAGAGGAACGACAGGGTGTTCTTGGCTTAATGTGCAGGTGAAGGCACAGAGAGAACAGGAGCCTTTCCTCAGAACATCTGATTTTTGGTTGAAACCCATTCAAAAAGGGCAGTTCTGCCTAAGTCATCCTGTTCCAGGCTGCTCTCCCAACACACCAAAAATGTACAAAGGAACAGGCCAGGTTATGGATCACAGGCTTCTCTTTTGTCTGTTAAAATAAATAAATAACTTACTATGTAAAAATTATATCTTCTATTGCCAAAGCTAGCAAATTATTCTCTAATCATTAGATCCATGGTTTTAATAAGCACCTAGAAAGTTCCCATTTTCTTCTACATCAGAAAGGCGGCTGCTACCAAACCCCAAGTGATCCACAGGGAACCGCTCCTGTCTGCAGGAGAAGGAATCAAAACGACTGCGTAAAATCTGTTCTGCCGGAGCGGGATGGAAGGGACTTCTTTTAGCCCCTGAAAACAAACTTGTTGTTGTCCCTGAAAGACAGGCATTACCTTTCCTGTTATAATAAAAATGGCCTTAAGACTTCTATCCTTAAGAAAAGCTTACACTCAATTAAAGCATAAAGGAAAACAATGCAGTACTTTGGGTCAGGTTCATCTATTTCCCCTCTGTTGTATATAGACTATAAATATATATGGCTCTAATCCAATGTCAAATTAAAATAATGAATCATATTAACTACTGCTTATCATTTTAGTGAATAATATAGGCAAAGATTTTATGTAGCTGGAAAGCAATCAAAATCACCTTTGTAGTTTCTTTTTGGAAAATGAACAATTTTTAATACTATAACCCTCAGAGTGGAGAACACAGTTCCACTGAGTCTTGTCATGCATAAGGTTTTATCAAAACCATTACCTTTTAAATAAAAAGTGAAGTTGGTGCCTTAAGTATCTGCAAATACATTTTCAGCATCCACTCTTTTTCTTCTCTCTCCATTCTCCTATTCCTATGCTTTAACAAAAAAATTGTTTTAACTTTTTCTCCCCCTCACAGATACTGGGAAGGATTTTCCAAGACTTTCCCTCCAGTTCCATTTAAGAATTATTAAAGGAAATCAGAAAAGGAGGAGAATTTAGTATTCCTCAGTCTCCTTGGAAATTTATGATGGGTTTTGATATCTGTCCGCATTACCTTTACTGAACAAGACTGCAGAGGCTGCTCCTTCCCAGCAGATGAACACAGCCAAGCGGGCAGCTATCCTGCCTTCTGCAGGATAAATGTGATGAGCGCAGGGCTACTTCTCTTCTCATCTCCAATTCACCCAACCAGCCTTTAAAAATATTACACTTTGCAATAGACTGCATAAAGTTATCTAAAAAGAAAAACAGTAAAACATTAGTTAATAAAATCAATATAGCATACTCGATGAAAAGAAAAATAAAATAACCTGGATAAAAATTTGATGAATAGTAGGATATTAAACGGTTCTCCACATGAAATATGAATTTAAATAGACATTATTTAGGGGCATTTTTTTCTGTTTTTCTTGTATTAAACATAAAAACTTTATCTTAGCCTTCATTAAAAAAAGGAATTTTACATGTAAAATTCTGCAGTATTTTGAGTACCAATTTCCACTAATCTGCATAGAGGGGAATCAGGGATACTAATTATAAAACATGCTGCTTTAAGAAAACTCTGTTGCCTGCCAACTCTTTTTAATCTTAGCTCTTTCCTTTTTAATACTGCTGGAAATTTCAGCTTTCCAGCAATACCAGCTGAGCTACTTAGAAGACAGCAGGGCTATGGCTTATATTTTCAGTGTTTAAGCATAAAGTATGATCAACTTATTCTCAGCAGTCACAGTTCAACACAGTAATGAGTCAGTATCATTCTGGCAACACAATTTCATGCCAATTCTTAAACCAACAGATACCAAATGTTTACCCTGAAGTCACTAATGAATTCTTGCACAGGGCTCATGTTAACACTGCCAAATTTTTATTATTACCCACCAACAACTAAAATTTTAGTTAAGCTTCTGGAACACAATTTTGCAGCAGTTCGTGGTTGCCCATAAAACCCATTTTCTGCTCAAGAATCTGTGATTGTCCTTGTTTTTCCGTCTCCAGGGTCAATTCTTGCAGAAAAACATCTCAGGTTGTTTACTCAGGTATTGATCACAACCGTTTGCCCTGTTTCCTTCATGTGCGATATATCCCTCTATCTGGTTACAAAGTTTCTTCACTGGCAGACTGTCAAAAAAGGTTTGTAATTTTCCTGACAGTAAATTATAAATATTTCACTTGCATTACTGCACTAATCAGTTTTATACTGCAATAAAATAATATAGTTCATCATTTTCTCCCCATGAATCCAATATATACGATGATACATATTTTATTTTTTTTGAGAAATACTTCAGAAGCTCATCCAAGTTGGGGAATTTTAGGCATTTTGCTGGCCTAATTGCATAGACCGCCTGTCACACACCACGTTCCAACTAAATTCTAGTCAGGTCTTGCTACACTGAAATGCTGCTGCTAGACTATTTTCTAGATTCATTTTGGGGGAGAAAAAAGAAAGAGATCGATGATTATAAAAGAAGGAATCAAAGAAAGTAAGTTCAAGTTATTTAAGAATTATATCATGAATTAAAAAAAAAAAAAGGAATAACACAAAAATTCCATGATAATATCCACAGTTTTCTCTCACCTTGTGTGGACACTAGTTGAATGTGAGATGTAGAAAGAAAAAGAAAATGCTTGTAGGACAGAATGAGCTTCACACAAAGATGTGCAAATTTCAAAAGGCTTCAGAGATGAAGTCAGCTTATCCATCCCTGCAGAATTGTATGCACATTACTTATTTACAAAGCAGGCAATCTCAGTCATTCAAGTCTAAAATGACTCATGTAATATAATAAGAGGGGTAACCACTAGTAGGTACATCATAAAATCCATTTAATCTGCTCAGATCAAGCAAGCTTATTTAACATAAAACCCATGTTCTAGGACAGATGAAGATGCTCTGTACATTGGATTGCAAATCAAGAAGGGATAAACAGAGATTCCTTAATTATGACTGCATTATAGAGTGCTGGTTTGACAGAAGCTTCAAAAGACAAAACCTGGAAAATACAGATTACAATTTTTAACTGTCATTATTCATAGTGGTTAGAGAAAGGAATTCTTATAGAATAAAGTGATTAAAAACATATTTTTTTATTGCTTTAGTTCACTTCCTTTATACATATAAGACCCTCGTGTTTGTTCTTTAAACAAACTATATGAAAAGCTTCTCATCTTCCATGCTGTAAAACTCCAAATACACTTCAGAAACTCACCTGCAGTTTTTTTTTTTTTGTTAGAAAAAAATTCTACATTTTTAAGTCAATATTTCATATTTTGAAAAGTTGATTATCTAGTACTTAACCTTTTTATTCTTCCTTTTTTGGAAAAGGAATCAAGATATGCAAACTTACCTTTTAGCAGATGAAAAGGGAGAAAAGCCTTGTTTTAGGAGTCTAGTATAGTTAGACAGACAGCATGAAAATAAAACGGAAATACTCTTTTTACATCGCTTTTATATCCATGCTTTTAAAGACTGGAAAGGATGGATAATGTCCTGCTCAAATTTAACTGCCATTAACTTTATCTTTGTTAATTAAGGGCAGTAATTACCATCTTAACCTACATTAGACCTTAACCAACGTTACAAACAACATTCTGTTACTAATAATATGGAAAATATAACCACTATTCACCAAGGATAATGACTTCCTTTACACTAAAACTAACGATGAGGACAGTTCCAGTTTGGAAGGCAAAATGGCAACAAAAAACAACACAAACACCATTCAGAGCAAGTAAAAATAATAGTATTTTTGTATTAAATCAGGACATGCAGAAGATTTTCAAAGTCTGGTTTATTATTATAGTGCAACTACAACGTTAACTCAATGAAATTTTCAATCACTTTTACACTCTATTTTCTTCGCATGGGTTTCAACATGGAGTATCACACAGTTTTCACACTTAAAAGTATATAGAAACATTCAGTATTAAAAGGACTTTGCAATTATTTTCTTTTAAAAATGATTTATAATTCAGATTTGCAATTCCATCTGGATGCAAAGGCAGATTTTTCACTCTGGATGGTTTCTCGAGGGCAAAATTCAAGTGTGCTTATATCAACTGGGTAGTGACCATGCCTGCAAAAACTGCTTCTGAGAAGCAGAGCAGGAATTGAGGAGCGTTGTAGTAGCAGTCAGTGTGAGACAGAATTTTGCCCATTGTTAAAGACAGGTAGTTTTGCATAATTCTGTTGTCTTCCAGTTAATACTTAAGGCAAATTGCATTGTATACTTATTTTTCCAAGCTAGAGTAACTACGTAAGCTTTGTTGATAAGACATTGAACAGAATGTACTTTATGATGTACATAATATGTGGCAGAAATAAACAACTGCAGTTAGAACATTTAGTTTTCTAATTAGAGCAACAAAACTCATATTTTCAATTTGTATAAAACCCATCATTATTGAAAATAATTATATTGGAAAAAACCTTTCCAACTTTATCAGAAACGCTATTTGAAATCTGGACAAAAAGGTTGATGGAGTTAAAAGATGACCTGAAGCTTGTGCTCTCCAATGCCCTTTACGTAAACAATACGTGAGTTACACTCAAAGTAGCAAGGGATATTTTATGTGATATTCTTTTCGCTACTGCATAATAAACTTCTTTAGCTCCAACAACTTTATTTAAAGAGGAATAAAGTCTTTTAGCTAGGAATATTTTTCAGAGACTTCAGCCTTCGATTTGTAAGTATGATTTAACATTCACATCCACTCTTCTGTTGTAAACTCTCTCAGTGATTTCAGTAATAAATAGAAAAGATGCATCCGACATGAGAAAGAGTAATGAAAGCGATCACTTAAACATTGTGATGCTGTGGAAAGCTATTTTGTTTCTGATGAAATACTGGCACAGAAATAAAAACAAGGATACAGTGGCATCCGTAAGTATCTGGACCATAACAAGTGGCACCATTTAAAAGTACCTCATTAAAATGCCAACATTTAGGCTTTGCTGCAATGCTTTTTCTATCTATTGCTTATTAACACTATCAAATAGGAAATAAATCAGTGACAGTGGAGACAGCAGTGGCAGTTCATGAGTATTATACAGGACCATAATGCTTGCTGTTTTTGAGGTAGGATCTTTTCTGGTCCTTTGATCCCAGTAACCAGTCAACACAAGGCAGAATTTATTCCCCAAGGTGAGAAGGAAGTGCATATTTAACAAGAACATGGAATGCAACAATTATCTCGACTGATTAAATGATATTTGATGGACTTTCAGAAATAGCATAATTCCTATAGTTAAACCCAATAAAAATTCCCTTCTAGTCAGTTATGAAAAAGACAGTATAGGGAACTGATTTAAAATACAGTATTTTTAAACAGATAAATGGAATGTGAGAAAACACAACTGTGATCGCTATTTATTCTTTAAATACATTTGTATTTATAGTACAGATTGAGTCATTTACATATATATAAATACAACAACAGTGAAGATCTATATAGATTTGATTTTTAGAAGTTTAGACTTCCACATATGTTTAGAACTCGCAGGAAATTTTCAATATTTCATCTCTGCTTCAGTTGAAAAAGTTGGGAAATATTCTGGTACAAGTTTATCATATGCTTCCACCTCTTCTCTTGAAGATGAAGACAATTTAAACATAGAAATGAGATACTGTGAATCATTAACCAGTTCTTTGCCTCGACTCTACGTATATTTAACGATTTTTGCTCAAATCAAATATATCAGCTGTTATAGCAATTCAGGAGAAAATTCATTTTTCACACAGTGGAGTCTCAATCTGATTGATCTCACCCTGTTTGACAGGGAATCTCCTTCCAGCAATGAAATGTTACTCTTGTGCCACTTCCTCTTTAGACTGTTTAAGCTCAGTTAATAAATCTTTACCAGTTTCTCCTGCTTTTGAAGCAAAGAGAATAGCGCCCTGTTTAAAGCCCAGGATCTTCAAGCTCCTGGCATAATCTGCAAACACAGCATGGATCAGTTTATGTAAATGAAGGATTAAGGAAAATACAAACACAAGACAAAATCAAAAGCTCAGAACCCATTTTCTTTTCATTTCTAAGCTCTCCTAAAATGAGAGGAGTTCAGGATTCCAAATAGTGTGCTGGAATAAATATAAATTCCATCTAAAATATTTCTCAGTGCAAGACAAAAAAGTTGTTTTAAATGCTGTGTCGACTGCACACTACTATTTACCAGGTGCTATGTAAAATATTATTAACTAAAATAATATATAAATGGAAATAAAATTTAACGAGAACATAAGCAGCTCTCCATTATACCATGTTCCTAATTTGCAAAGAAATTAACATATTAAACATACAAGACTTGGTCATTGCTCGGATGTATCCTGACTTATCTAAATGACTTACCAGTGTTTTTTTTTTTTATTTATGAGATGACACTGGTGGTGACTCCATGGAACTCAATCAAATAATATTTACATATGCATTATTACTTACTACATATACCTGCACAGAAGATATGATTTCAAAAAAGGATATTTGTATCATCATTAACTTCAAATGCTCCATACTTCAGACAAGCTTCAACAAATAAAGCTGCTCTATCAAAGTACCTCATACTGTTGAATGTGGAAAAAAAGAAAATAATTGTTAGGTAAATAAAATAGAAAAATGTTCCAGGACACTGCATAAAATTGTGGCAGCTCTCTCTCACACTGTCCCCTCTTTGCACGGCCATCCCACCCATCACTATGGCACTGCTCTCATACCACCCTGCACCTCACTTCTTGCACCCAAGGAACTGGTATTTTTAGCAATTTTTAGCTAAAATGTAGCCAATATAAATTGTGATGTGCTAGCAATCTTAAAGTCTGCAGTAAATTAGAATGCCTGTATTTTTCCTGCAATTGTGACAAAAAGATCAGTACAAGCACATAGAAGTGGTTCACTGCTTAGGTGAATACAAATCAAAGGAAAACAAAATAACCCTTACTCTAAATGAAAACAAATCTCAGAAATTAAAATGTGGAAATCCCTTTGGCTTCCGAGATACATGTTAAATTGACAATTTCAGACAGGAAAAAATACAGACTGCATTTTCAGGTTTACCTGTGCAACATCTCTGCAACTTTTGTGAAGCATCCAAGTGACAAGAGGACAAGAATGGCCTTAGACTTCTGGTTGACTCGTGGAGAGCAAAGGTGATCTACCCAACGCTTCAACACATCAGCACACTCTTCCGAGTTTAAGCGAACCTTTTTGAGACAGAAAATACAGTTATCAATTTCAGGCGTTAAGAAAGTATTCTTTTTTCTTTCCCTTTCTTTTTTCATTCCTTCAGGCACAAATAACATCATTTAAAATTCCCAACTTCATTATGAACAATCTGCTCATTCCTTAAGTGGATGCGAAAGAAAAGAAAGAAAATATGTACAGCAAAAAAGTACAATCAAGTCACTTGACATTTCTACGTGATTTTTTTTATGGCAAGGCTTTTCTGAAACCTTGAGTATCAAGAACTTAGACATCTTTATCCTTTGCCAAAGACCAAAAGACAAAATGCCCTCCTTTTTATTAAGAGTAGGAGCCAGCAATTGGGAAAACATTTTTCCCCATTTTTTTCTGCAGGAGAAACATAAAAACTTTAGAGAAATTGAAATATCATCCTGAATAACCCTTGCCCATTATGTATTTTAATACGGAAAATTAAAGGGTGTCAAGGTACTAACACCATAGCTATGTCTACATACCAGAAATTGGTGAAAATTTATTTAGTTAGTGCTAACTTTAAAATGAGCAAACATATTACATGAAGCTTAGCATAAGGTCACAGCCTAAATATTTATCCATTTCTAACCGTGGTTTGTTTTTGCAGTTTATGTAAGCTCTCTACTGTTGTAGTTATAGGCCAGTAGTGCTTATATACCTGCTATCTGAATAACGTGATAAATCACTGCAAAAAACTTAGAAATTTGTACATTCCAGACTTTTTCAGGATTCAATACTACTCACTTTCAACTAGTGTCAAGAGGCTGAACGGCAGTTTTCGTGCAAAAGAATCTGTCCAGATTGACTGAATGGATTGGCTTGTTATAAATTAACGCATAGAAAGAATTAATCATATTATTTTGAACTGATGCTTCTTTTTTTTAACTTGAGAATTTTAACAGTGACAGCAGGCTTCACATATACATATGCTAAGCAGACAGTTTATGTTCATAAAATAAAAACTGAGAAATTACAAACTTTTGCAAGCCATGCTGCACGATTCCATTCGCCGTAAGTTTGCAAGTAGCGACAGGCATCAGCAGCCTTATCTATCAGACACAGCAACTGGACACCCTCTAGGAAATAAAAGCAGATTATATAAAAAGCCAAAGAAACAAAAAGAATTATTTAAATTACTTAAATGTGAGCAGAACATTCATCCCCAGAAAAAAGGATCCCTTTTGAACTCCTTCCCTGCACTTGAGGATGTTGAAAAACTCTGGTTTCTACAACTTGACTCTCCACACAAACTGGATGCTAAGGCTTTCCATAGAAGGGCTTCAAAGTATCTTTCAAAGCTCCCATTAATCTCTGTTATAAATTCAAATGACAAGTAGTTCACTGAAATTCTCATCATAAAAATACCATGACCTCTATAAATCAGAAAATATGATTTTTAGGAAAAAAAATTAATGCTGTCCATAATGTAATTATTAAATATTAACATCTGCAGAGGGAAAAGTATCTTTTTTAGTTGAATACTAAAAAAAGTATTTGGAAAAGCACTTCTAAAAGGGTGTATGTTCCTTGCACGTCTTTAAATATTTCATCCAGTCCTACATCATGAACACCTCATAGATTGTGAAAAAATAACCTGTACATTTGAGAATACATGTAAAAACCTTTTTGAAATAAGTTCTGAAATTAAAATGAAACTAAAAATACAAGATTTACAATAACAAGACATTTTCTTCTCCTAGCTGCATGGGTAACCTTAATAACAATCAGAATTACTTGTTTATAAGTAAATAGAAAATACAAATTGCATTTTACCTGCAAGCTTTCCATTGGCTATCATGTTGGTTGCTACCAGTTTAATAGTACTTTGAGATGGACCTGATGAGGTGACAGTCGTGACCAAGCAGGCTTTGAGTGAATCACAGTAGTAATGTGCATTCTCTGAGCTCGTTTCTAGCAGAAGTTGCACTGCTCTGTCCGTCTGGAAAGACAAATAAAACAAAACAAAACTTTCACAATGATATATTTACTTTCAAATGTCTTTAAATTGCATTTTGAAGTTAAGACATGGAAGACATTTGAAAGTTGAGATACTAAGTTAAATAGAATAAGCCTATAAAGAGACAGAACAACAACAACAACAACAACAACNCTGAATACTACCTCAGTTAAATAGGATAAGCATATAAAGAGACAGAGAACAACAACAACGAAAGCGAAAAAATCCAAGTATTATCCACAAACCTGGCCTAAGAGAATAAGTTGGTCAGCACATTTCTTGGTGTGATCATATGTGGATCTCTTTACCTCCTGGAGATTTACCCGTTCAAGTTGGAATTTCTAGGCAAATAATAATAAAAACAAACAAGAATGTAAAAGTAACAGAACAGGTGAAAAGAGCATTTCAAAAACATGCCAGTGTTATTTATCCTTGAAATACCTGGAAGTAATTATTTTCACATAGTATGTCATAGCATATATCCAATGGATTGACCAAATTTTCTGGAAGTATGGCTACGTTTGTTGTTTTTGTGAGTTTTTCTTGGGATAAGTTGTGCAAATAGTGGGCAGCAAGAGTCCAGAAGTGCAGTTCGGATTCATCCCCATATAGTCTGAAAAGATAAAAATCAGGATGAGAAACATAATGCTACTTTTCATATGACAGGCATTATATATTTAGAACATAATTATACAAAAAGATGCATCCTTGTGGGCACGAGAACTAATCTGAATGATCAGTGCAGCAAATTACAAAAAAAAATTTACAGAATGGTATTGAGCAAACTAGATAAATAGGGTATTATTACAGGAGAAAATGAATCCAAGGATGTGTTCATAAACTATGAGAGCATGCTCTGCATGCAAATACATGTATAACTGCCTTTTTATTTTGATTTTACACTTAGTCATTACTGTTCTCTATCCTCTTTTAATAACAAGTTTCTAGGAATAATTTGAAAAAAGTGTGAAAAAGACAACTAAAATCAACTACAGCTCAAGTAGAAAAATAACACAGAATGGTAAATTTGAAATAAAAATATAATATATCATATGATGTGGAGTTCAGCACTACACTTTTGGGAGCTATACAAATAAGTTTAACTCAGTAAAACCTCTTTTACAAAAGTACCACCAATACTGAAGAAAGTTCTCTACATCCAACAAATTAAAATGTGTCAGTGATGTTACATTTCCATTCCCAATCCCAAAAAAACTCAAATGCAAGTTCTTCAGCAATACTCTGAGTTAAAGGAGAAGTAGTTGATAGTTAATATTTAAGCATTTTCATAAGCATTAATAGGATCAATATTTTTATTAATTCACACTTTATACAGTTATATGAATCTCTGCTACCTTGCAACTAGAAGGCACCTTTGCAAAAGCGTAAACTCGGGATCAAGCAGTAGTTTCTTTATGTCACTGCAAAAGAGAAAATTGCAAATAACCTGTAAAAAAATCAAACTCGAACAGCACTAATTACCCAATAAATGAAAAATTAAAGCAGCACAGCTTCTTTTCAGAACAAGAAAAGCATCTATCAACTAAAAGGTGCAACAAGTATATGTAACTGAAACATAATTCAATCTGAGGAAGCAAGCCACAACCAGTTTAGATAGCAACAGTCAGCCTGTAAATTACACTTTATTCTTGTAATAAAGACAGCAACCACACGGGTGTATAAGAAGCTGTAATTTAGTTTGCAGTGACTATACTGACTACAAGATTACAATATTCACAAATGACTACATAATTATTCAGTACCATAATTTAAGAGGTCCATATGCAGGCTTTCAACATAGTTGAGAAAAAAGAAAAAACTATCCCATTAAGTGAAAGAAAAAAAAAACTATCCTATTAAGTCAAAGTAGGAAAGAAAAATCGCAAAATTTATGATTCCTAGTTTTGAATAATAATTTTTATATTTTTAATGCAACACAAAAATTTCTGTGTAAGCAGAGCACTGTAAATAAGAATCATCCAGAGAAGGAACTTTACTCTAGAGTTGTATCTTCGACAGAAGATTTTCAAAATGTTTTTTTTTTGTTATTTTTGTTGTTGTTGTTGTTTTTGTTTNCTGTATCTTCAACAGAAGATTTTCAAAATGTTTTTAATGTTTTTTTTTTTTTTTTTCTGCCTGAGATTTAAAATGTCTTAACAAATTTTGGAATATTTAAGTAGCAGCGTTCTTCAAGTCCAACACAGACTGGATATCAAATGACCATTCACAAAGAAGCACTGGCTATTAAGTTGCAAATGCTCACTAGTAAATTAGAAACTATACAGGGACGTCAATCATTATCTTCACATCTTTGGTTGGCAGCCACTATTACAATAAGTCTTTGTTAAAACAATGACTTCCAAGCCACTTTACATATCCAGAACACTGCATGTTGATTTTTCAGTCATTATTTAACAAACTACTTCAAGATAGTTTGCATATTAAAAACTATATTTTAAGCATGTATTACAGTTTAATAAGTAACTTTTTTTCCAAATAAATTAATAAAGGTCATCTTTAAGAATTACATAGAAGTTATTAAATGTATTTAAACTAAAAGTTGCTATTACTCAAAGCTTATCTTTAACAAGTCAAACAGCATTCCTTTTTTCATTACATTGTCAATTATCAAAAACTTTGATTTTGTTCCTTCTCTGAATGCAATACCTTAGTAATTTTAATAAAAAGATTCTTACTTGGACAATGAATTCAGCTGCTCTTGCATCAGGTTTTTAATACTTTCATTTTCTGGATAATCACTACATTAAAAAAATAAATAAAATTGAAAATATTATCTGAAACATCAGAAAATTATTAGAAGTAGAAAATATCAGACTGTATATGGAAATCTTTTATCATATTCTTATGGAAGCAACTCATTTTTTTTTTTCTCTAATAGAACACAACTAAAGACTATCTTTGCTTTCCTTCAACCTCACTAAATCAGTGTAATGTTTCTTTCCTCCCTCATTCTCTCTATTCGTTCACATTGAAGTTAATGAAGTATCCTAAAATATCAACACCTTTTTGGATTCTTTTTTTATAATCCTTTTTCTTATAACTTACTCCTATTTTTCTCTTATTTGCAGTAGCACCAACAACCTTATTCCTTTGCCTTACTCATTTCACAAAATACATAAATTGCATCCCAGCATCTGCAACTGGTTAGTCCTTCCAGCACTGATCTCTTCCTCATTGCCACAAACCTGCAGATATTATGAATTTCTACACAAACCTGAATTCACAAACTCTTCGCTTCTTTCTTGTCTGTGCTCACATTCTCATGAACTCCTTTACAAGAATTTTGTAAGAATCTGACTTTCTCCTTCCTTGCTCATTTCTTTTGTTTCTATGTCCTATGCACACCTATGACCTGTCATCCCCTCTTTGTCAACTACTTCTTTGGATATATGTGTATGCATTATGTATATATATATATATGTATATATTTCCTTACACGTGTAAAATGTCTAGAGAGTATTTCTCATTCCATGGCTGATGCAGTAAGAATGCTTTTAAAGCTAGTGAAGCCCTTGGAACAAGGAGATAGGGACACCATGCAGGTTCTGAAAGAAAAGATTCATTGTTGAGTGACTTATATGCAATAACTCTCTATTCACAATCTATAATATGCAAGAGAAAGTCATAAATCACATCTTTTCATAAACACACCTTGTGTTACTAGACATAAAAACTTATTGTTACATTGAAGCAAGAATATTTCATAAAAGGTCCATGGTTTTCTACAACGCTGGAATGAAATCTTCAGAAATACTGAATTTACAAGAGATCATATTTCAAGAAATTAAATGCTCAGAAGCTCAAATATCAATTTGCAGAAAATTGATCATAAAAGGCACTAATTATTTGGGCACTCATATCCAACTAGCAGGTAGTAATTTTAGTTTAATTTGCAATCGTATCTTCTTTGGTACAAAATGGGGGTTAAATATATGTTTACATCTACAAATAAGAAATAGGCTGAAAATTATTGTACCAACTATTTGTTAAACAAAGTCAGGAATATTCAGTATGAGATTTGGATGAAATGCAGTAAATACTACCCAGTGACTTCAGAGGAAAACAAACACCAGCTAGCTACATTATTACATTTATTACATAATCATTCACTGTCACTCATAGGATCTGCATGATGTATGTGTCTTATAAGCAGAGTTTTCTTAACATATTAACATGAGAAAATGAAACAACTTTCCTTTCACCACAATTGAAAAAAATTGGTTATAAGTCCAAGTCATTGTATTTAGCAGCTGCAGTGATCACCACCAACAGAGAGAACTTGAAAAAATATGAAAGAATTTTTTTTTCGTTTTTTTTTTAAGAAAAAGATATTTATGTATTTGAAACTGAAAAACTTCTCTCTCCAGAAGTTTGTTTTGGTCTTCTGGAAGTAAACTCCAGCAGACTCTTAAATCTTGCAATATATTTCAACTTTTCAGGATTTTGTTTTTCTTGTAGTAAAATATTGATGACTGCCTAAAAGCTGTGGCTAGATTACAGAGAAGAGACTTTTGACATCTAAGAAACTGAGTATTTTTCTTCTTTTATTGTAACATGCCATTAAATCAAACTACTTCTTTGACAGCTGAAATAAAAAGATTTTATTTCAACTGAAGTATCCAAGAGTGGCTGTTAGTTTGCAAAACAGCACAAAAATTGGATTTGAAGCCCATATCTGAGGGAAAGGAAAAAAGAAAAAAGAGAGAGAGAGATGTAGAAGAAAGCAGTCTATCTTCAGGGTGATGTTTTCTTTAGGATTTTGTCTGAAAAATATTCAAGCATGAATGCAAGTTGGTGTCATTACCGTCAGTGTGGTATGTCATGAGTAAAACAAAAGATACCAATTTACATAGAATTTTCAGTCCATCCAGGTTCCTAGTTGCTGGTTTTCTAACAACTTACCAGAAAGAAAGTCTAATTCATTAAACCGAGGCAAGTAAACAGAATCACAGGTTGGAAGGGACCTCCAGAGATTATCTAGTCCAACCCGCTGCTCCAGCAGGGACACCCAGAGCACGGGGCACAGGGTGGCATCCAGGCGGGTTAGAAGATCTCCAGAGCAGGAGCCTCCACAGCCTCTCTGGGCAGCCTGTGCCAGGGCTCGGTCATCCTCACAGGAAAGAAGTTCTTCCTCACATGGACATGGAGCTTCCTGTCTTTCAACTTGTACCCACTACCCTTTGTTCTGTCTCTGGCCACCACCAGGAAGAGTTTCGCTGCATCCTCTTTACATCCTCTCCTCAGATATTTGTACATGTTGCTAAGATCCCCTCTCAATCTTCTCCAGGCTAAAGAGGCCCAGCTCGCTTAATCTTTCCTCATAAAATAGATGCCCTTAATCCCTTAATCATCTTTATTGCTCTCCGCTGGACCCTCTCTAGAAGCTCCGCATCCCTCTTGTACTGGGGAGCCCAGAACTGCACACAATATTCCAATTCTTAATTTTCATTTAAACTCTCTCAAATATAACAAAATGAATTTTTTTGTTATATTTAGATATGCTTACAGACAATTGTGCTGCTAAATTTAACTACTGACTTTTATTTTTACTTTAGACAAAAGTTGACAAACTATAGTAAATATACGTAGGACATAAACAGAAAATTACATAAAACATTTCTCATTTTTAATAGTAATTCCTTGAATGTTTATTTCAACTGTTTATTTCAATGGCGTCTCCCATGCTTTCCATTTATCTGCATACTGTATTTGTCCCCTGAGACTGTAAATGTAGTTTAACTAAATTCCCTATTTAAGTGTATGGTAAAAAAGCCAAATAGCATTAACTAACAGCTTAAAGTTTAGTGGGAAAATCTAATTTGGAAAGCAAAGAATTAGTTTACAAGCAGGCTGCAATATTTGGAAACTTCACCAAAAATACCACTGTCAGATTAACAGATCTTGCAAAATCATGCAATGCATTTCAGTGATTTATGTAGCGGGACACAGGTGATGCTCTGATATTTTTTACATTAATTTTCTAGACATCTGTAAAAAAAAAAAAAACTCACATTTTGTTAGTTATATTTCAATTAAAATATTAAAACTATATTTTACTTGAGAGACTAAACATTAATTGTAAAAACATCCATATTTCCTAAGCCTAAGTATGCATCCGTATGTATAAAAAATACGACCATTCCTTGGTCTACTAGAAATCCTGGGCATTTTTATAGTCCATTTTCAAAATGAAATATCCAGCAATCAAGAACAAAATGAAAATCAATCGTACCTACTAAGTCTTGTTCATCCATTTTGAAACATGACGGTTTCATGGACATCTCTAGGACTCTAATGCACCCATCATCCGATGCCAAGATGACTTTGTCTGAAGTGCACCAGTCTACATCCAGGATCCGGAAAGTGACATTTCTTCCACTTCTTAAACTGCTTACCATTTGTATCTTGAAAAGTTGAGATATGTTTCATTTTTAGTAGGCTCTCTATCATACAGTGTAATACTCTGTCACACTCCCATGAGGCATACCACAAAACTTGCAATAAACGTTAATCATTAATAATTGTCTCTTCTGGAAAGTTGAAGAATTAGAAACCTTGGAGAAGGGCATGCAATTGCCCTGGCCCAATTCTTTTTCCCAACCAAGATGTGGGAGAGGATCCTTTTCACTACAACCACATAGCTGCCTTTGTGGTATCTTTTCTTAAATCAAGCTTCTAGAAAAAAACTGGTGAGTTACATAACCTCTAACTCCAGTCCCTTTATCATGTGCTATCAGGACAAAAGTGAGGTTCTCATCAGCTAACTCTTTCTCTTCATAAATATATGCTTTCTTGTTAAATAATGAACTTATAATGCTATAATAAAGTTAAGTCTAAACATATTTCTAGATAAGATAACAGTACTTTTAACCATGTCAGTAGTAGTTACAGATTTTGCTACCCTTCTGCAACATCACAAATACTAAAAATGTTAATATGAGGAAACGTTACCAAAGCCTCTATTACAATCAACATTCTGCTGTTTGCTCTAGAACAAGCAAAAGGAAAGTACTGAGTTAGAAAGATGCAATATACAAAGGCTTGATCAGCTTTAGCACTGAAGACACTATTGGATATATCAGTTGTAGGAAAAGGAGAGATTTTAAAGAGAGATTTATAAGTATTATAGGAAAGAGACTAATATTTCTACAGATTTTCAGTCAAAGTTCTGAATGCATTTTAAGACTTTCAGGTGGGAAGCCCTTTCTCTTGTCCCAAAAGAGGGAACAGCTACAGAAGGAACATCTTGTGGTATCAAAGCTTTTCAAATGTTCTTGAAGGAGAGACTCGTGGGGTTCTAGTCTGTCTACATAATTCAGTTATTAGTCACATCTGCTCCAACTCGAATTATTAAAGGAGGTTTTTTTCTTACTATCCAGATCAAAGTCCATGTTAGGAACTGGTGCTTACTACAAAGTAAACAGAAAAAAAATGAAATACTAAAATAAACACAAAATAAACTTTATACCCTGAGGGCTAAGCTAAAATGATATAATGATTCTTCCTTTCCCATAGTAACTATAAACTCCTGAAAGTCATAGGAAGCAAATCCCAGAAGATTTTTGAAGAGTTTAAAAATGTTTTATAGGAACTAGAAGTCCCGTGGGAAACACCAAACAACTTTATTATATAGCTGTCAGCAAGGAATAATGGCTAAGTAAATCTCAAACTCTGAGCACTCTTCCTGACTTTGAGGACTAGAAAGTGTATTTTGCAAAGAAAATACATATTAGACATAACAGATATGTACCTCTTTTGCATCCCAAACTTCTGCTCCATCATTGTACACTGCAATAAGCTTTTGATTTCCTTTCCCTGGGGCAAAACGAATTTTCTTCACCCAACTTCGGTGGGTAGGAATTCCCCTAGGAAAAGGGAAAGGTTAACATGCCTCATTCTGCAACTAATACTGAGGACTACTAAGTCCTTTCCATAAGCATTACATCCTGGTACTACATATGTGTGTGTGCATATGGACTTATGTTTACACACGCACACACACTCACTCCCCATTGCACTGGTTATGCAAACTATTATGAAAAAAAAAGACTAAATATCTGAAACATACTACAACGTTTAACATTTTATCAGAAAACATAACAGGTGAGAAAGCTATAAAATATTTCACATCAGCTGAAAATGAACTGGGAAGTATAAAGAATTGTCAGGTCTAAGGTATTTTTTTAAATTTTATGTTGAAATATTTATATTGTTTTGCCAAATGCCAAACAGATGACCATCTACAATGAAGAGAAATGATAAGCACATCCTAACAATCCTTAGCTTATATTTGTCAAACTGAATTTGCACTCCTACCTGGATACTCTAGCTTTCAAGTCCCAGAAGTTTAGGTTCCCATCAACATCTCCAAGAACCAAGGTATCCCCTTTCCAGGCAATACATGTAATACTACCCATACTTCCCTGGAAATATTTAGAAAGTTAAGTAAAATCTCATCATTAATAACGCCAAACATTGAAACAAGCATTTCAAAAAACATTAAAAACATTTATTACAACATTTTTAAAATAGAAAACCAGAAAAACATGAAAAACAGAGAAATATTACAGACTTCTTTTTTAAAAAAATATTTCATATTTCAAGCAACTGAATTTAGTGATCACTTGCCATTAAAATGCATTTTCTAATTTTTTTTTCCTCTATTGCAACTAAGAAAAAATAAAGCACAGACAGCTGGGACTCACATCAGGAGGAATTCTTGCACTGTCTTTTACTGAATTTCCTTCTACTGTGAGATGATAAACCTGCCCATCATTATCCGTAAGCACAAAGTGTTCTCTGGCAGAGATGTTCTGGCTCAGCTCAGATTTACTTTCAGCTTCCTGTAACAAACTAGAAAGAACCCAGTGAGACAGAGGTGCTACCTGAAATCAGAATTGCAAGTTAAAATCTCCCTAACTATTAACAGAAGTGATATAAAAATGCATATTTCCTTGAGAGCAATTTACCAGAAAAAAAATATCATTTACATACTTGTGGCAGTGTTCAAGGTGCAAATAAAGAGTTTTACTTGAAGAACCAGACAACTAACAGACAGACAGCAGTCCTGCTTGCTACACTGCTTATCCATTCAGCAGTAAAATCAAAGTTCCACATTTAAAAGCTTTCCTATGCTGTTTAGGTACTAAAAGGAGCCCAGAAAGTTGTGTTACCTGCTATGTAACTAAACATGAGTTTCAGAATATTCCATTCTATAAAGCAACAGCATGCACTGCAAAACAACAAGCGATGCATTATAGCATTAAATGAAATAGTAATCAGAAATACCTGATAACAGAAGACTCTACACTGCTGACTTCAGTATCTGAGGCAACTGTCTGTCGGGCCATGGCCTCACGGGCTGCCAGCTGCTTCTTTCTCAAGCTTTTTAAGTTATGAGAAGGTGACCACTCCTTTGCAAAAAATAGAAAATATAAGTTTTTAATCCCTAAATTTATTGGGGATTTTTTTGCTAATTATAATGATTTCATTGAAAACTGCCTTCTTTGATTCCTCACCTCCCGCCTCCCAAGAAGCGGACCAATTTTGCACCAAGTATTTCCTTTTTTCTTCCCTCTATTTGATAACAGATGAAGAAAAGAAAAAGGAAGGGTGAAAGCACTTGTCTGTATGTTACAGATTAAAAAAAAAAAAAGAACAATTTTGTGATAAAATGTTATTATGATATCTGAACATATTAGATGTAATAAATGGCAAGCAAACAGAGATGTTATTGCTTACCAAAGCCGTCACTGTCGGGAAGTTTTTTGACATTTCTCTGAGCAGAGTGCATGTTCTGACATCCCAGATTTCCAAGGGTTTGTCTTTAAATACTACAGCGAGATATTGCCTAAAATAAACAAAACTTTACTACATCAACAGTAACCATTGCATTTTAACTTTAGCATTTTACTTCATACATGAAGTTTATAACAGTGCTTTGGAAACTCTCAAAAACTAGGAGGAAGCAGAATAAATTAATTTCATTCAAATCCTACAAACTTGAGATTTTCTTGTGTTACACAGGTGCAAAAAAGTTTGCCTGAAGACAGTCCTCCCTCAAGAATTATTTTTTTTTCCCCAGAGATTTGTCAGGTCCGTGGTGCTGAATTATGGTCAAGACAACAACGGAAGGGACCAATCTGGACAGGTTTCTCTACTCCATGTGCATGCTACTTCCCTAATCCAGTGATAAATGAGTAGAAGATCCTTTTATTCTAATCCACTTGTCAATCCTTTTTTGAGGATTTGTATCTGTGGAGCTAACACATTAGCAGTTTTCACATGTAACATGTAAACACAGAGAAACTAGTTTTATTTACGCTCCTCAACCGAATTTATCATCTATCATTTATTATTCCCAAAATGTTTCCTGCCTAAGCTAAAGAACGTTATTTCTCTACTATAGAGAAAAACCTTTTAAAATTTAAGGACAGTATCCTATTAGCTTCAGCACTATTTTAATCACATTTACAACAATAAAGAAATCTACTTACTTCAAATGAGACACCTTTATCATTTCAATAGCTGGCTCATCATTACCTCGCTCCCCACGAAATGCAATGCTCCTGCCTGGAACACAGAAGTGACATGGCAGAAAACAGAAACAGTCAAGCTAAACTAGAACCTCTATAACCGGCCTGCCAATTCTTACGTAGCTCTCGTCACTGCCAGGGTTTTACTGTATTTCTGGAGATTAATAAGTTTCCCTCGTATTCACTTGGGACTTTCTATATTTCAGTTCGTGCCCTCTGCATCTTGTCTGGTGGTCACTGGTCACCACTGAAAATAGTCTGGCCCCATCTTCTTGACATCCCTTCCTTAAGATATTTGTATTCACTGATGAAACCTCCTCTCCAGAATTCTCTTCCCAGGTCAAACAGGCCCAGTTCTCTCAGAGATGCTTCAGTCTTATCATTTTTGTAGCCCTACACTGGACTCTCCAGTAGCTCCACGTCTCCCTTGTGTTGGGGAGCCCAGAACTGGACCCAGGACTCCAGATATGGCCTCACCAGGGCTATAATGTAATTAAACTATTATTTAAAGTGTTTAATAGTAATAGTAAACTAATACTTCATAAACAATTCACTTCCATAGCACAACTACTAAGATCAATAGCCAGCATTATGTAAAGTATAAAATAAATTCAAGGAGTTATTAGTTTCTACTTAAAGACTAATAAATATGAAGAACACTGTTGATTCCTCAAGTTAGAAAACCCTGAGTAGATTTCAAATTTTGATCCACCTATACAAGCATCGCAGAATTAAAGCTGTTACACACAACACTGAAATAAAGAATGATCTACATACATTAAATATAATCACAGCACCTTTTTGCAAGTTTCCTCTCTTTCTGCAACGTGTTTTCAAAAATCTCTCTCTTGTGGCCACTCACAGCTAAATTACCTATCTTACACCAGCTAGGTGAACAAAAACCACTATCGACAACACACTCATGTCAAGCACTCATATCAGAGGCCGCCCAACAGGAAACCTTAAAGCTCCGTTTTCTTCACTACTGATCAGACACCTTAGGACATTTTTTCCTTGTTGTTTACAGCTCTGCAAATAAAGTAAGAATTTTCTCAAAGCACTTATGAAGTGAATGCAAATAGCACTCATTTCCTGGTCCTAAAAAATGAAGTTGGGCTAACATGGCAAAACCGATGCTCATTCAGTTAAATCTTATGCCTCTCCTGTAGGCTTTAATTCGGATTTTTTTTTAATAAACCTCAAGTATCAATTATTCATATTTATTTGAAACTTGTTTGCCTGGGAAAGTCCAGAGTTTTTCATCACTTAGGAATATGAATGTTTCTACAGTGTTTTAAAATCTAAGTAAAAAATTCAAACCACATTTTCCATTAAATACATCTTACAAAGTTCATCTCCTTGCTCCCCATTTTCTTTTAAACGAATGAACAAAAGACATAAGGAAAAAAAGAACACCTTGCAATATTGCCATGGTGAAAGAATAGTTCTGTGAACTGGAGATACAAACACTGAGTCTTCCACAAGCGTAAAAGTAGCCTAAAAGTCATTCAGAATTATTCATGTGTAACAAGACTCTTCAATTAGAAATTAAATGGTTCTACATTTTCACACTGGACACTAATTCAAAATTATTGTTTCCTATTCTGGGCTGTTTAATTCCCCAAATTGAACTCCTTGATATTGTGCAAATATTGAACAGACAATCACAAAATGTATTTGCAATGTGCCATAAGGTCTAAATGAATGAAAAAGACATGAACTCAGACTGCCAGGTTTTATCATCAATAACCATTTTTTTAATTACGTATTTTTAACTTTTCCAATTATATATATTATTAGAATGTAAAATAATTTTAATAATAGTAAAATATGTAATTTTAATTCTTCCAATCATACAAGATTGCAAATTTATTAATAAACTCCTCATTTTACATTCAAACACCCACAGAGACATACTATGTATCACAACCATATTAAACCACAACTTTAAGAAAGAGAGAACATGGTCATTTTTTTATTGACCAAGGCACAGATATCTGCACAAATTTACTGTTTGCAGTTGGTGCGTGAAGCACCAGTTGGAACACATTATGTGGTTTCATAAAGAAGAGCAAAATCTGTTAAATTCCTATTTTCTTTGCTATTACAACCAAAAATATTTTAAAGAAAAATTGTATTTGTCATTCACCAACAAATCTGTCAGCCTCCTAAACAGATTTCTCAGGACCTACTAACCTGTTGGTAAGTCCACCAGCTGCAGCTCGTTCCTGACCAACCCCAAATTGTTAGGTGTTGATGTGGCAAAGGAAAGAAAACCAGTCAAGCTTATCCACTCAATTCCCCTGTCATCAGAAGAGGGCACAGAGAACTTATTAGCAGAAACATTTGAATGGTTGAAGGATAATGGCTTGAAATAAAGTAATGACTTCATGTCACTGGTAAACAAACATAGACCTGATTTTCTACAATTTACAGAAACACAGTATTTTAGCATAAAAAGAAGATATGCCTTTGAAATTATGATGTACATACAATAGAAATGTTTCAAATTAAAAGCAAGAGCTCTCTTTTCAGACTGTGCGGGCATATTAGGTTCCTGCTTGATCACACAAAAATTTTCTTCAGTTTCTGTCAGAAATCCTCAGAGATGCTCAGCACTACTGTGGACTAAAACCACAAACGTAATGAAATTACTGATTTGTCGTCTGGAAGAACTATGAAATAACACAGATCTGCCAAGATATAAAAATCAGGGAAGGGAAACCTACACCTTTCACCCCAAAGCATCAGAAAACAACTGGCACAAAACCAGGCACAGAATTTCCTCCTTCAGACAATACCACGGCATCAAAATAAATATCACCTCCTGTTGTAAGGATGTAAAGTTACATTCTCCAAGTGAGAAAGGATTTTTGTTTTTAAAGAGGTGGTAAGATAAGTGTTTGCAAAAGCACAGAGGGGAGCCAGCCTGAATCTGGCTGCTAGCCCATGGATGTTGTGCAGAAGTACACTAGCAACATGTCATGTTTTGCCTGCAGGCCATACACATTCTAATTTACAGTCAGCAAGATTTTAAGTTTAAAAATTAAACATGTTTCTACTTTGAGCTTGCTGGGCAGCGGTAAAGAACTAAGCAGCACTGCTCTAGTCATAGTTGTCTATATAGCAATGAGCCAAAGCAGCAGTGAAAGCATTCAGAAAGAATCATTTTAACTAAAAAAGAAGCTAAATCACAAATGTTTTAATTATATGTCTCGAATGCATTGCGTTCTATCCTGAAGACATATTATCACCACCCATTTTACCATGCTGGCTTATGAAAAATTCAGATTACTCCAGTTAGAAAAGAAGGGGAAAAGGTAACAGAATTGGTTATTTCATAATTTTAACTCCTCTTTCTAATAAAAAACATTTGACATTTTTTGCAATAAAAAAGTAACCACATTTCTCTAACTTAAAGGAACAAACACAACAACCTAAAGGACCAATTTTCCACTTGGGGCTTCTTTCAACCAGCCCACCTTTTCAAGTCTCCTTCTAGTTTTCCTCCCTCACTCCTGCATCTAACCCTAGCCTGCCTTTTTCTTCAACATACTCTCAAGCTCTCCTGCTGCTTCTTTCCTCTGTCTCCACATAAAAATCCAAACTAAACTCAAAGAAAAAGAATTTACCTGCACAGACTGTACTCAAGAGTAACAATAAGTTTTCATTTTGTCACTGACTGCTATGTAGTGGTTCCATTATTTCTTTAGAACTGTCTTAAACACAGGACAGAAAAAACGTTTCCTCCTCATCACAGTGGAGCTCAGCAAATATTGTTGTTGCTGTTGTTGTTTTTAAGTCACAATTGCTACCACCTAGACACCATGCGTAGGTAACATATGAAAGACAACTGCCTGCTTTGTAAGATTCAAAGACCCAAATTTTATCATTTGCTGCTCTTAAACCACAGGGCATAGAAAACTCTGCTGGCATTTAGATACAGTTCTAGGGTATTATCAGACTAAAATGATGTTGCTCCCTGCAGGTGTACTATGAATTAAAGCTGAATCCAACATTTGGAGGCAAAGATCTCCCACTAAAAGAAAAACTGTTGCACTCTATAAATATTAATTTAAAAATTATCATGCATTATTCCACACTGCTTAAATCATTCCTTTGAACTTGTCAGAATTATGTAGAAAGTCATTGAGACCATTAAAAGCTGGATTGAGAAACTAAATAAATCTTTAGATGATTTGCTCAGATGACTCCTTTTGACTTTGAGCATTAAACAAAATTCATAAGCATTTTAATTCTGAAAAATTAAAAATTAATTCTAAAAATCTGTTCTGAAAACCGCAGCTATGCAAGGGCATTTCCTGGAAAGTCAGTGTACTGTTGAAATCGTTCAAATGTTGCAAAACTTTTACAAAGTGAACAGCCAAGACTAACTATACTTTCAGCAATACATATCACCTAAATCAGATAAAAGATAAAAAAAACAATTTTTCAAAGTATATTCCAGATGTGTTCTAATCTTAAGAACACATTTTAACCTTGTGTGAAACATTAGCAGTGCTTTTAGTGAAAGTTTAATTATATCTGTGCAGCGTTAGCCTTGGTGTTAATTTTGAATGCGACTGTCACGTAATGAAAAATTCATGTGAAAGCAGAATTAGGAATCCCCTTGGGTTGCATAAGAAAACACAGAAGAGAAAACCTCTTGTAAACAGTTAATCATATGAAACGAGTGTAAATCTCAAATGCATTAGAACAGAAAGCAAAATTCTGTTCTTACAATATCTATCAATCACATCACAAATGCACCAGAGTCAGAAAGAGCCAATACACATCTTAGATCAACCTGCCCAGAACCAATTCATTTATTCAATTATTTATATTTCAATGTAATTTTCACTCTAGTTTTGATAGTGAGGTACTGCTTATATATGGTCAGTATATTACTCCTTATGGCAGATTATTCAACAGGCAATTTTCTTCAGCGTCACTACTGATGAAACAAGCCACCCACGCTGCGTGTTGCCTGGAATTTTCATTCCTTTCTCATTTCCCAAAAGGATTATAATATGAATTAAAATCTTACCTGACTTCACAGGAATGGATGCTTATCTCTTTGTGTAACAGTCCACTTGTAAGATTAAACACCAAGACAGAGCCATTACTTGTACCTACAAAAGCAAATTAAAAAATATATATTCACATCAATTTTTTTTTCTTTTGCATTCTTGAATGAAAATACAAGACTTACAACTATTTCTATTTTTTCATGTTTAACTAGTATATATTACGCAATTTTAGAAAAGGAACTTTGATTTCTACTGTTTAATTACAAATTAAACCCTCTGAGGTTCTCTAAAGCCAGCTAAATTAGTTCGAGTCGAGACATTTTCCTGAAGCTATTTGTGGGGCCTGCAGAGTATCAGTTGATTCTTTTTGCATTTTCACCATATGCCGAATAGCAGGAGAAAGAAGTGTTTTCATTTTGATTACTCAAGGAAGAACATTAACCATTTTCATCAGTAATCTCAGGAGAGAATCGTGAGTAGATTTCACCTGATCACTGCAGCAAATCTGTTTTCTCATCCCTGAGATAACGACCTCTGTTAAATAACAAATCAATAAACTAGCAGCTGTTAGCTACACGTAGATCAAAAACTTTGGGGAATACTGAAATTATAATTTTCTAATAGACACTGGGAAGATATACAGTCCTTCTTTATACCCATATCAATTTTATTAAATATGACAATGGAACTGCAAAGGTTCAGGCACCTCAAGTGCAGAATGCTGAAGACTGATGGAAATGCTCTCTGTACCTATTACTAGTTTCCTAACCTTTTACTTCACCTGTTCTAACAGCAACAGCAACAACATCTGTGAGATTGAAAGTTATGCTTTAGCAGCATTGGATCAAATAACAACAGCTTTCACAGCTACTGATGGGGCACTGGGCTGAGTGGGAAGTGCACATGTACAAGCATGAGTTAGTGTGTCATTACTGCAGTGACACGCTCACGAGGAGCTTATGAGCTCCTGTGGAACACAAATGTGTAACTTCTATTTCATTTACTTTTTCCAGGAGAGTAAAGCTGCAGAGTCGCATATTTACTGATGTCTAGAGTGAAGAGAGCAGCACAGAAAACAATGAGCATTAAGAACGGACCAAAATTATAGCAAATGATGGGATAGATATAAAGTAGCTAGTATAATATAATATTTCAGGCCATGTTTCAGGCCTCGAGCTAAAGGTAGGGAAAAAAAGTAAGACTATCTTATAAGACCATCTTAGTTGAAACCGAATACCAATGTCACAGGGAGTAGTTACGCACTCAAACAATAGAAATGTGTTTAGTTCTAGTAACTGTGGTTGCATTTAAACTGGAATATTAAACCTTCAGAACAATCAATAAACTACTGAAGAGACTTACCAACAGCAAGGAGTGGCTCGTATTGCTTAATGTTTTTTGTCGTAAGAGGTGGGCACATACGGATAGCAAATGGGGGCAAGGGAAGTCCTGAAAGAAGCCCAGTCAGCAGAAATTTCAGGTGCACTTCTTGCAGAAAAGGACTTTTTGACTGTTCTTCTGCAGCAGCTGTGCCTTGCCCTGCTTTAAAAATTAAAGCTCCTGTTAGCATTACATTTTAATCTCATAGTTCATAGAAAGTTACCAGACACAGAGATTAAAAAATAAGAATTACAATAACCTAACATATAAATTAGCAATGTTCAATTAAAGAGGCATTCCTTCCTGCTGAACTAGGTATGATGGAACACTTTGTAACACTGCACTTCAGCTAGTATTTCTCCTGTAATAACTTTCACTTCTAAAGCTAAAAAGGCAAAAATAAATAAATACAAAGAAATTAACTTCAGTATTCTTCCAGCATCCATGTTTCCTCTCCTACTTTTGATTAGTTAGAAACACTTTAAAATTGTGAGATCAATTCAAAGACTTATGTAGATACAATTCCAAGCACCAAAACTGAGTGGTGAATTACTAAAAATTATGAATGAAATTTGCTCAGGTGACACATGAAAGATGTGCAAAAAATAAAGGTATTGTAGTCAATTGTACCAGTTCACGTGATATATGGTACAAATTGACATCTATGACACAAACGACTACAGAAACTTCAGATAACAGAAAAATCACTTAATCTTTAAACAGGAGAGATTAAGTGTAAAATAACATCTCATGTTGATAAGCCTGCACCAGCAATACAGACAACTTTTATCAACAGCAAATCCAAATCTGTTCCTTGGCACCTCTGAGGAGCACTAGACATTTCTCCAATAAAAATCAATTTCAGTTCATAATTATCTGTATGGAACTTCTCTATAGAAGATTTCTCTGTACTGAAGTGTTAGTTGTTACCTAGCTTTCACAAAGGCCTGGAACACATCAGTTAAACTGTCTTCATCCATTTAAGATAACTTTGAAAAACTGAAGGAATTCATTTCATTGGCTTCTTGGCCAAATTCCAATTTGAATTACATTTTCCTCTTACAGTACGTGAACTCTGAACAATAGCTCTCAATAACAAAAAAAGGATAATCAATAATTTCTTTAGCAACCACAAATTATTACTTTTTCTTTGCAATTGCTACTAAAATTACATAGAAAATAAATTTAACATATAGTCTCAAGTAAGTTAAGAGGCGCAATGTTTCAAAAATCTTAGAAATTAATAACCATAGTAGTATTATAAGAAATTCTTACCTATCATGTTGTCTAATGAAAGATCTGGAAGTTTATTTTGGAATGTTCCTACAGGAATTCCACAGAATGAAACTGGGGAATACAAAGGCGACGCACTTGAACTGCTGCAAGCGAAAGAAAATGAGTTCCTAAAAAAAATTGACTCAAGTCCTTAGTTTAGAGATTTTCCATATTATTCTCTCAGTATTCCCACTGCTTAATACTTGCAAAATCATTTTGAAAGTTCACTTCCCGCATCACTTTCTGTGCACAACTCCACCACAAAAAACAGATGCAATTCAGAACTATTATCAAATTTTCATGTGTAATAGAAGTCATATGCAAAAAGGAATATATCTTTTTGTTTTCTTATTCAGAAGTGCATCCAAGCACTGAAAGAAGCCTTTTAAATACATACCTTACTCATATTTACAGCTACAATAATGGATACACCTAATCAGAAATATTTAGACCTTTAAGAACACAAATTCCAGAAGTTCTGCTCAGAAGATGCTTCCTAGATAGGATTCAGATGACAAAGACCAACACTGAAGCAAGGCCTGCCACATAATAGATGAAATGTGTGTACAAAGATACAACAGAAACTTATGCTAACTGTGTTTACACCCCTGTCAGGTATCTAAGCCTCAGTTTGGGGGGTATTTTTTCCTACTAACTGCATCTGGAATTCCAGTGCAATCTTCATCTGACAGGAAGTCAAACAGGTCCTGCAGCCTTGACAAAAATGTTACTGGACTAAGGACAGATCTAGATGATCATCCAAACAACGGAATGCACCCAGCTCGGGGTACACAGAAGGCCTTTTTCCTCAGATTCCCACGTTAACATTCTGCGTTCAAACTTTAAGCGAGATCAAAACAAATTCATCAAAAACAGGAGCCAAAGAAGGAGGACTCCTAAAATCCCTTAAAAATTCTGTGTCAACAAGAAGTACTCTTTACTTTTCAGCACAACCCAACCTTATTTGGGAACCCTCTAGACCCAGTACTTCTTATTTTATTCCATTATTCCTAGTTACACGATCATGACAAAAAAAAAAACGTTTTAGAAATGTACTTAGGGAATTCAAGGAATAAAACCCAGCAACACACGGATCATAAAAAGCACTCTTGGATATGCATCACAAAGAATCCAGCAAATAATACTTCTGGGAACACCAACAATAAAAAGTTAAATAGCTGATGAGTAACAAAAGGAGCTATGTTGAAAATCTGCTATTTCCAGCATTTAAGAATGTAACACAAATTTTATATTTCTTTTACGTAAGTAAGCAATTTATTTTATTCTATAGTCACAGGTTTATTGACCTTAGTACACTGAAGGTTCAAAGAACTACATATACTACTTCCCCTAACATTTTTAGAGATTGCTCAAAAATCTAGAATACTAATTGCTTTGGATGCAAGATATATTAATTGTTTACACCATCATATTCCAGCCAGCTGCTCTGCAGCCTCATATTGCTCTGTGTCAAATTCAAGGGAAGCAACGTGCTATCTGGTATTGTTTTCCTACTAAAAATCTAGGAATATCCAGACTAATTTTTCAGGTTCCTTTTTGTATGACTAAAATTCTAACCGATGATTGATGGCTCCAGTCCTGTGGAAAATTATATAGTTTGAAGGAAGACAAATAAGAGAAGAAAAAATGTTCCCTGTGAATATTTCTTCCATCTTTTGTTTCCTTATGCATCCACTTAGGAAAAGATTATTTTTACAGGGGGAAAAGCAAATACTAATCCCTCTGGAAGATGTATTTCATCTTCTTTTCATATATATGTACAGCACATCCACACTATTATACACATAAGCAGAACAAACACTGCTACTTTCAGAATATAATTTAACAAGTGCCTCTGGTAAATGTAGCTGATGAAAGCTTTGATGAGAAAAACAAATCCCCATTACCTGTTCCGCAAATTTCTGCCAGAAACATTGGATTTTAATTCCCAGATCATTACCCTGCCATCGCTGACTATGAGAGCTGCAGAATTCTCATTCACGGGGCAACACACCATGCTGAACGGACGAACGGTTTTTGTTACTCTGATCGCATCACACTGACTTCTTAAATCATAAATCAGCTCCTGAACTGGGTCAGCATCTGCAACATCAATGTGCCACACGAGACAGTCAGAACAGCAAACATACAAGGAGATGGATGCTCAGAGGGAAATAGTTACAGGGATCAAGTTCCTTCGTTGAAATCACATCCTACGGACTATTCAGGAGGAAAAAATCCAAGACTAGATACTGCTCATTTTCCTGTACTCAATGTATGGCTCTGGAGAGGTCTCCAAAGCGCAATTCTGTCTTTGAAGTGGCTTCCTCCACTGGGATCACACAAAATCGAAAAAGTTACTGTATTGCCTCTGAACAGAAACTGCATCTTCACTCCCCAGGCCAAAACTCATTGACTTGCTGGTAAAAACTGGAAGCAAGTAATGTTGTAGCACACTAAAAATTGCTGAATTACTGACTTCATCATAAAAAAAAAAAAGGAATTAATAGAAATATATATTCTCACAATGTATTTGACATTTATAGAATTCCTTTAAGTCATCTTTTATTGTCTCCTTATCTATACATCTACAGAAATATTTTTAGGCGTCTTTTACAATCCTCTTAACTATATATATTTAGAAATCACTCTTAGTAATATTCCATAAAAAAAGATAAAGGCTTAATAGTTCAGAAGTTAATGTAGATTTAAGTCAATAGAAAGTAGTTCCAGAATCAATTCTTCAGACAAAATGATTTCCATAAAGCTTTCTGGTTGGCAGTAAAATATATTTTTCCCCAAAGATAAAAAAGAACAAATAAATCACTTTAGATATAAAATTTTTTTGTATATCTGATTATTAAATCATTTTACAATACAATAATATATTCAGTAATTAAAAGACTTTCAGGATATTTATGTCTTATTTTACCTTACACATAAAAGAACCCCAGGAGAATTCTGGGAAAATGCAGTATTCGTTCAATCAATTTGCTTAAGCGAAAAAACACTGGAAATGCTGTTAATTCACCATACTACATAGGGCACGATGGTTGACGCCTTCAAACCTGAAGCAACAGGTCTGAATACTTGTGCTAAATAATTGAAATGCCTCCCAGTTCATTTCTAGCTATTTTTTGACAACTGACTTACCTGGTTCTTCATTTGGAGTTCCAGTTATACAGCAGTTAGATCTCCGAACTCTCAAAGTTATACAGCCATTTTCATGTAGGCAAAATAACCCATCACGCTGAAAGCAAGGGATTACCTGTGCAAACAGATATCACATTGTACTTGGTTAATGAAATTACATCCTTTGCCAAGTACATCTGTAAATGAACACAATGCATACCCAGGGTCATCAGCAACTTCGCCATTTGCTTAGCAGCATTGCTGGTGAGGACAAACTTACAAATGGATGTAAAAAGAATAAAAAACGAAAAAAAGGCAACAGGTCCATATCTTTATACATTTCACAAAAATAAGTTCAGTTAGAGTTTTTATCTTAGGTGGTTAAATAAATTTTTCTTAACCTTATTCCTAAAACTTAGTAGTAGTTTTAGGAATAATGTAGTAAAGTACACAGTGGTACAGTGTGGGAAAAAGTACAGCTCTCTGTAAAACTTGGAGACTACACTGCATTACTCAAAATGAAGCCAAATATTCATGAAAAAAAACAAGAATTTAGTGAATTCAGCACAATAGTTTCCTTAAAATGAACCTTCTATGATCAAGTAACAAACTATCCTATTAACTAATAACGTCACTAGCACATATGACACCAGACAAGTTTTTATTACCTGTAAGAAAGGCACACCCGTTCTTTCAATTGCAATCACACCCACCGTCTGATTCACTTCCAAGTCAAGAATCAAAATTTCTCTGGGATAGAGTAACAACATGTAATTTCTTTTGGAAGGCAAGTATGATAACTGAAGACAATCGTTGAGTGTAACAGATTCAGCACTGTAATGTATCAAAGATAAAATTTGATTAGTCCCATAATGAAGAATATCTTTAGTACAGTTTCTGTATTAACAAATACTTTAAATTCAAAATCAGATTCTTGCAATATTGCTTATTTTGACTGCTAGAAATCCATTTAATTGCTATGGCCCTGCACACTGATCTTCAAAATCTTCAAAACACACTTTTAACTTCTGTTCAAAAAAGATTATAGTGTAATTTTTAAAATAACATGTGATTCAAATAAAACAAGTGTAATTCTTACAGACCTCAAATATTGTGCTACTAAATGATGAACAATGCTAGCTGCCATGGCCATGGCATATAATTTAATTCCCATTAAACCATGGGAAACCACCCTAACACATATTGTTGATTTCAATGTTTCTATTATTGTACATATTACTTTATTTTGAACTGAACTAGCCTAAAATACTAGTCTTCCAAATCAGAGAAAGTAATAGATAACAGGGATGTTACACAGGAATGTTGACTGTGACACCAGTAAGTCAACGGTGATGCTGTTTTCACAGTATAATCATGCTTATACTGTGCTCAGTTTTGACACACCTCTTTCGAAGAGTTTTGTTTGCTTTTAATTTCATTTCACCACAGACTATATCCCCCCATAAGCTTCTTACATCTCGTCTTTTGTTTCATGAGTTTGAGTCAACTTATGTTTTGCAATCACTTTCCTGACAATATCCTGTGCCTCTTTTCTCAAAGCTTCCTTAAAATAACGTAAAATCAGACAAATCACTGCTGCTACAAATTTTCCTTCCTTTTTTCCCTATTCTAGCTTATGTGCTGCTGTAGAGGGAAAAAAGGGGAAAAAAAGAGATTACGCTCACATCCTTAGCAAAATTCATACACAATTTAAAATGCAATCAGAAGAATGCAGAAAAATACACTGCTGGTTTACCTGCATTTGCTGGTTTGTTGTTATTACTCAAAACATATAATGTTGCAGAAGCATATGTACTAGCATAGTATTTGGAAATCAAGTGTTCTGTCCAATACAGAACAAGTGAGGCAAAATCAACCACAATATTAAGATTATGCCCTTTAGCTTACTATAAATTTTACTTTTTTCTTAAATGACTACAGAATGACATGTTATCAAGTCTTCTGCTCTGTTCACAATTTAAAAAGCATAAATGTCAAATACACATAGAAGTTTGTTGTGAAGTGCTGACCGATGATACAGTCTGATCAGTTTGTTTCAGAGTCACTGATTTGAGAAATACTTTTAGTGCGTAAGTGGAAAGTGCAAAAGGAAAAATGAATAATTATCTAGATCACTTATGTGCATAATTCCTAAAAAAATATTCATGCTTGCAGCAAATTTAGTTTTAAAAAGTCATAAAATATACAAACACAGTACATATGTTTAAATTCTAGTTTTATTTATATTTATTAAATCTAAAAAGCCTATTATTGCAACATCACACATCCTCAGGGTGACAGAACTATTCTCAGGTACTACTACTAGTTTTGAGTTCTCTTACTTTATCCCTTCCTCACTCCACAACTGAAACAAACTCTATTAGCCCCTTTTCATTCCCCACTCCCCCATTCCCAGACCCCCTACCTCTCCCAGCCAAAAAGGTGCTTCTGGAGTTACATTTGCATGAAACTGTTAGCTAACTGTTATGCTATCCATTTACCCAAAACCTACTAGGATAATACAGTTACTTTTCCAAACAGAACTGGAAGAATGACTGTCAATATCATACCTTTATTTAATGGCCTCCTAACCCAATGTGATCTTTTGCAAATTATCGCATAATATTTAATCTAATATCTACAGAATACAAAGGTACAAAACATTCTGAGAATAAATATTTGTAACCTACCTTGGTTTTTCATTACTAATTAAAATTTTTACTTTATCAAGGGCTTTTTTGGCCCCTGTAGCAGGAGCCAGCTTGTTGTGAGAAGGACTAGAATGGGGACTGGAGATGTAGACCTTCTTCCCTGAGCTGGCTGGAGCTTTGGAAGGAGAGAAGTCGGAGATGAACACTATTCCCTCACTGGTGAGCACTGTACCAAGAAAAACAGGTTTTATTATAACAAAATGCAATTTTATCAATTTTATTATTTTTCTATTATGCAATTTTATCTGGAATTTTATTTTAAGGCAACTTTGGTGTGCAGAAATGATAAGGGTTGCTTTAATAGTAGGCTATTAGATAGAAAACTCATAATTCTAGCTAGCAGACCCCTTCTGCCAAAAGGGTAGCAGATGGCCTACTACAATTCATTAAAATCTACAAAACTTTTGCAAAGTTAAGTTTATAACTAAAAAAATAGTCTGATATTATTGGCAGAAACCTTTTTCTTGTCCTTTCATATTTGTTTTGTACAGTGAATCACTGTTTTCAACTATTCTTCGCTAAGCTACACAGTGCAAGAAAAGTAGAATGGCTGACACCAGCTGTATCAGCATTTCTGTTCTGTTCTCATACAGAGAACTGCCCAAATGATCATTAAAATCATTGTCACATTAAATATGTGACAGCATAAAGATTTAGTTAAGCTGTAAAGAGATAACTAAGATTTTTCTACATATTTATGAGCAAAGAGTCTTTTCCCATTTGAATAGCAGATAAATAATGACAAATATAAAGCCTCAGTTCCATACATTATCTCATTACTAATCAGGAGTGATTAAACTAAAGAATAAAATGGCCATTCTCATTACTTCTCATTTTATTTCTGCGAAAACGTGACTAAACACACACTGCCTGGTCACACTTATTCAGTTCACACCAAGCTCTTGTAAACTCTGGCTATTTTTCCTCCCCTTAAAGTTCAACTCCAGCNTTTCTCCTTATTTTATTTCTGCGAAAACGTGACTAAACACACACTGCCTGGTCACACTTATTCAGTTCACACCAAGCTCTTGTAAACTCTGGCTATTTTTCCTCCCCTTAAAGTTCAACTCCAGCTAACACTACTAATGTAATGAATTAATGGTACAAATATAAGTGTCCATGATTCTTGATAACATCAAATATTTTTGTTTGTTTCTATTTCTGCCCCTGCAGAAATTAGCCCACTGTACTAAAATTGTTCTTTCTTAATATCGTATAAACTTACAAGCTAAGTGTGATGGATCAAAAGGGTCAAATGAAAAAGACAGAATATTTTCTGCATAACTTTTCTTCCAAAGTTTGGTGCCTGTATCTGCATTCCACAGTACAATATAGTTAGGTGGATGAATTGCTAGAAGTAGATCTCTAGAAGCATCTTGATTCCACAACCACTGCATGTCTGTCAAGACAAAGAATGAAAGTCAGTTTTGAATTTATTAGAGACCTATTTTAGAATTATTCTTTTTCTGTAACACCTTATTTTTAAAGAAACAAACACTAACTTATGAACATTGTGTTTTCATTTCTTGATTCCAAAATACAACGTCCTTTTCCTCCCCAAATTTACGTTTGTAACAAGTAAGAATACAGTGAATTACCCATGTCCACAAGCCACATCCCAGCTGAAGGACTGATTTTTTTCTTTTTAAAGCCAGGTAATTTCTATATACAACACCACACTGTACTAAGTAGAACCATCACAGAGTCGCAAGGAGCAGAACAATACAAGATCCCAAATTAATATTTAGAAATTAAAATGGTATCAGCATTAGACAAAGAAGAAAATGCATAATTCAAATAATTTTAACAGACAGTACCGAGTTCAAAAGTAAAATAAAAGTGACTGTACTATACTCGACAATACAAGCATAGCACTTAAGTGATATGGTTAGTCTGAAGAGGCAAGCTTTACAACCCTCACTGCTTGAAATTACTTAACAAATACTTAAGATAAATAGCTCTATGATGTTGTTTTCTATATTAGTTACATCAGCCAGAAGAAACATACTGAAACAGGTAAATCCTTTTTTCATTTGGAGACAATCAAGTGTGCTACCCCATCCTAAGAAATACTGCTTCACCTTACTGCCTCAATATCTATAGTAGACACATTCTGATTTCAGTCTGCAATGACTTAATATTTGAAAATACTTACGTACTTAGCCTTATAGGTAACAAAAAGAAATGTATAATCAGAGAGGAGAACTCAGATACCCTCTGAGAATTTCTCTGTTCCTCCCTTCCCAACCTTTTTTGCAATTTCCATTTAGATTTATTTATTACTATTTATTATGTTGAGGAATAGTGTTTGACTTGCTACTCAGTAAAGAACATAAGAAAAAAAAGAAAGAAAAAAGAGACGATATGCATTAAATCATTTTATTCTATATTTTATCATTAGCATTATCTTCATATTCTAACATATGAAAAAATTGCACTGGCTTAACCGAATGTCGTAGGCTTTGCTTTTATTTAAAGCAAACTCTGACAGCAGTTGTACTACAGCTGCTAAAATCCTGCAGCAATACACATTACGTGGAAGGCCGTAAGAGACAAGGGAAGAGGTAAGGGAGGCAATAGACAAAGCCCTGCTCCCAGTCTCACCACGTCACAGCTTCTTTACAGCACATTGTCTTACATGAAGATGTGGAAAAACTTGATCAAAGCATTTGAATCAGATGAAGCACCACTTGCACCACCAACAACTTGTCCTAGCTCCAAAACGGAGGGCTGGCAGAAGATTTGGGTGCTGCATCACAGCATTCCCACTGTTTTCCATAGGCTTGCAGAAAACAGTCAGTGACTCAGAAACACATGAAGAGGAAAAGTAGCTGACCAGCTGCTTTTGTTATAGGCTATTGATAAATAAATCCAGGAACTACGGAAACAACAGAATTTTAATTGTTGCTTATAGTCTTTGTTTCCCCACCCAATAGAAGGGCAGACTGAAAGGCTTCCACTAGTTCTGCAAATGTGGGAAGAAAAAAAAAAAAAAAAAAACACTTTCACAAAGCAAGCACAGGTAAAACCTCATTAGAAGTTCAGTGACTCAGTGCCAGGGACAGAAAAACAACTTGTAACATAAGAAAACGCTAGTAAAATTTACTGCACTCAAAGGCTGAATAAATATTCAGGGTGCCACTATATGATTTACAGGCAGTGCACAGCACCTACTTTCACAGGGTTTATAAAAACAGAAGGATAATGTAAAAAAATAATTTGATAAGTGGGTTTTCAGATGACAGAATTCAAAATGAATTCAAAGAATTCAGAGCTTTTTAAAAGAATCCACATGAACCATTCTTAGAAACTATTTTTTTGGCACAAAAGAAAGGTACTTTAAATTCAGAAATAATTTGTAGACATGTTGCTAATACAATGTCTCAGCTACACAAGAATGTGCTTTTGCACAACCCCTCCCTGCAAAATCAAGTGTTGCAACAGTGGTACTATCAACTACAAACTGCACTAATTAAAGCCCTAATAAAGATGATAATGGCTATGTGAGGTTACTAGGAAGAAAGTCCACATCTTGTGACTCCATTACTGTAATTTCTAACTGTACTGCTAACTAATGTACCATAATTAATGTAACACATTCACCTCACTAACAGACGAACATAAATGGAAGCCAGGAGAAATATTATTCCTTTCCCATCTTCTCTTAGTTGTGTTAAATCAGATCAGTGGCTAAATTTTCTGTTCCCTCCCCTTTCAGTCCAATTACGATAGCATTAAGTTTTGCCTGGCACAGCAGTCCGAAATTTCAAATGCTTAGTTTCTTTTTCCGTTTCATTCCTAATTCCCTAAAATTTTGTGAAATGTGTACACTTTTAAAAACTAGAGATATGCTGAGAATTACCAAATTAGTCTTATTTTATGCAAACAAAATAAAGATTTTTCAAACATTCAGCTGCCCAGAACCATTCCAGTAGAGATTCCTGAGTATTTTCCAGACCCTCTGTTGCACGGGGCTACCATATATAAAGCAGAAACATAACAAGCAAATGCCACTTATACTAAGCTACCTTCTCAAATGAACGTACAAATCATATGCCTCCACATCAAATTTCCCCTTTCTCTTGACTGTTCAGTTGCTAATCCTTCACATTTACCTCTATGATTGCTATCTATACATAGAGCATCATTACTGTTCCTATAAGCAGCCAATTGGACAGACGCCCAGAAAAAAAACCCACTAAGTTTATACTGCAGATTTATGGTATCAAGCTAGTATGTCCAACCAACAGCAATGAATCATTTAAAAATATCAAAAAATTCTAACTTACAGCAATGCTATGCTGAAAAGACACTACACCTATACAAATGGCATTAATGTTTAGATAGTGTGCAAGCTGCACTAGATTTCCAACTGAAAAACAGGAAGAGGTACCCAACACTTAATAGTATGATTTCAGTCAATAACACTAATGAAAATGGTTTGCAACTGTCTGTCAAGAGAACTTGGAAAAATATTACAAAGAATTAACATAGCATCACTTTGGGAGATGCTAAGTCTTACACAGAAAATGAGGAAATAAACATAGAGAAGGTGCGTAACTCCAAAAATAAAATTCAGGCATAACTGAGCATGAGTTTATAAATCCCAGCTGATGGATTTGTACAACAGGCTCCCTAAAGTAACTTCCATACAAACAATGTACATTATCATTACCTTGAATTGGTTTTGCATGTTCTTGTATTTCACAGCGAGCTGTTCCATTTGCTACATCCCAAACAACTATTTTTCCAGAAACGTCAGCAGAAGCTAAACGTAAAGAATACGGAGAGCCAATATTGTGATGGTAGTTTTCTTTAGCCCATTTAACCTGAAGATACAAATGAAAACCGGTCAAAGGCTAATTAACTGGTAATGGCATCTGGGACAGCATATATTTAAGAATTATCATTAGGCAGCATTACTTCGAAAAAAGATGGATTTGTGAGTGATAGCTGGACAGGAAACTAACCACTCTCTTGCTATCCATCCACCCCCACTATGACCAGGATGCACTTCAAAAAGCATAGCTGAATACATGAAATAAAACATTACATATGTACATATACACAGTAAGTAACCTTAAAAGACTTCTAACTAATAAGCTAAGGTATATACCTTATACCTTCAGAATAGCCAGAATTCCTGGCAGAGTCTCCTCTCTCTGTAAATTTTAGCTTTGTAATTCCTGCTCCCTGCTGTTAAAGGCAAACAAACAAAAAGGCCAGAAAATTATCTGTGAGGGCACCTTTACGTGAATTGTCCATGTGCAATATTAAAAAAATATGTATAGAATAGCAGAAATCTGCAAATCTATTTCTTCTTCGTATAAACAGACATCACTTTCAAACTAATACCAAGGTGGGAAAACATCAGTTCCCAAAGGTGGAGCTGTCAGCAGTTTTGCACAATGAGAAGTGAGTGGTTTTAAGCAGAGCACGCGCAGTTCTAACAACCTAACCCGTCCTTCCCACTGCAGAATGGGAGCTCCATCAGCTCCACATGTGGCCCAATCCTCTCCTACAAGAAATGATTTTCTCACTGTGTTGATCATTGCCTCTCCATCCTGACTGACAAAAGGAATTTTCAGTGGGATCACTACTTATTCCAGACAAAGTTAGGAAGCCAAGGAACAGGAAGTATTAAAAAAAAATATATCGTTAAATGGAATGCAGAAAGATGATGAAACTCTGCTTTTTAATTGCACACAGTGATGGGCTGTAGAGACTAGCCTAAGGATAACTAAGGCCAAGGATATACTTAACCAAAGAAAGCGCCAAGGGAAGTAAATGCAGATTCACATAGTGTCATTTACTCTGGGGAATTGGCCGCATACACACCTGAGCTCTGTGATGACTCTTAAATAGCTTCCTCTTAATGAGGATCAGATAAGTTACCTCTGAATAGACTACACATACCCGCAACTCGTGCTATAAATTCAAAGCAGTGTTACAATACACAAATCTAAAAATTTATATTAAGGTTCTATTCTGAAATTTAATTCTCAATATTCATTTCTGCTGTAAACAATGAAGATTCCACCTAAACAAGCTAGAGTGACACTTAAACTTACAATCATAAAAAGGCAGAAATTTTTAAAGGAACAAACACAATCCTATTCTGTTAAGTGTTCTGAAGCCTACTCTATTTTGACTTATAAAATATTACCTGCTGGAGATAGAGAACCAAAACTATCCATTTTAATTTAGGTTCATATTTATCCAAAAACAGAATTTCTACATAGTGAGGTGACTAACATCTTTCTTCTGATACAAGCTCTTCCTACAGAAATGATGGACAACCCTCCTACATAAGGATTGCAGAGGAGACACAGCCCTTACT
This sequence comes from Crypturellus undulatus, assembly GCA_013389825.1. Classification (NCBI taxonomy): domain Eukaryota; kingdom Metazoa; phylum Chordata; class Aves; order Tinamiformes; family Tinamidae; genus Crypturellus; species Crypturellus undulatus. Next base: position 290,278 of record VWPW01021481.1, read on the forward strand.
CTAGTCTACTGGCTGTTCACAGACCATGTAAAAAAAGCATCTGAGAGCCAAGAGGTTGTGTAGAACTTGATGAAGAGCACAGAAGGACAGGAAAATATCTGGATTCCCCCTCAAAAATTGTTACAACTGTCCTACAGAATTAGTAGTTTACCAGAGACTGGGCATCATCTTCACATCTGGTCATATTTCTATTGTCATGGCATCTGAGCTAAGAGCTACTTAACATTAAATCAAACACTCTCCTCAGCTCTTTCTGATCCAGTTATACTCCACACTCGAACAAATGATTTACAAAAGAAATGCATCCTGTTCCACACTTGATCCAAAGTTAAACACTCTCAGTGATGCTATTTCAAGCTGGGAATCAGCCAATGAAAGTATGTTTCTCTTACACTTAACATTAAATTTAGCCTCTTTTTTATAGCCATAAAATATATAGATAAAATTTAATGTCCTATATATAGATAAGAGTTTTGACTGGTATTTATAGGCAAAACAGAAGAAAGTTAAAGAAACTTTGCTAGTGAAAGATGGGTTGGTTTCCCCCATAACAAGGGAGGTCAGCAGCACCATCAAGACAAGTTTCATTCAACATTTGGTAAAGTTAACTCTTCTTGGAACCTTTTCCTCTGTGTCCTACAACACAATGAAGTATATTTCTATTTACGTACACTACCAATATCAGCTAAAACTGTTTTAGCCATAAAAGAGATCATTTAAAAAACAGGTGTTTTATAACAGACAAGCTCTATATAATGTCAAGTATTTACAGTGATTTAGAATAACACTTCACCTACCATAAACGGATAGCATATACCTTAAAGCATATATCTCACCTTGACAACGTTAGCTTTGTGTCTTTCCAGAACTTGCAAAGTCTGAGCAGTATTGGCATCAATTACCAGCACAAGGGAGTGACATCCATAGGCAATCAAACCCTGCCATCCCCTGGAACACCATGCAAGACCATCAAACAAGCAAAAGTTAATAAAGTGCCCATAACAATTTTTTTTTCTTTTTTTTTTGTAGGATGAATTCATACTACTAACACAAATACAGTACTAAACACAAATACAGTGTTTAGGTAACACAGTAACCTAAAACCCAAAAGTTCTGCGAATTGCAACTCCAGCACCACCTACTACAACACTTGCTGGTGTGACCCCAGGAAGCCACAGAGCATCTCTTTGTGCCCTTTGTGCCCTATAGGCTTTGACCGCCTATAAACATCCCTTGAAATCCTGATTTTTACATGTGAACACACTGATAAGTAAACACTCTTTATTTTTGAGACTATGCATTACAGTGTATAGGAATCACGGGCAGTTTGACCTCACAGGGTGGTGCTGTCAACAACCACAAAGCAACAGTGAGGCCCAAGCAAGGGAGAAGCATCCGGGAAGGAAACCCAAGCGTCAGCACACACGGGAGAGCCGCAGGCTACGCTCACTGCTGTGCCCACGGGCAAAATGAGAGCTCCCCGTTCCAAACGCTTTAATTTCTCACTCAGCAGCAGCAGCGCGAGGGAGCCTCAAGGCGGGGAGGAAGGAGGCGGCCTCGGGGCCTCCCCCGCCGCGCCGCCCGCCACCACGCGGCCCCCGGCGCGGCTCCTCACCAGTCCGCGGCGCCCCTGTTGTGCGCGCTGAGGGCGCCCGTGAGGGTCCGCGCCGCCAGCTTGATGTTCACCGTGAAGGGCTGCATGGCGCCCGGCGGCCCTCACCNCCGCCCGCGCCGGTCCGCGCCGCCGGGCTCCGGCTGCGCCCGCGGCTCCGCAACGCCCGTTCCGCGCGGCTTCACGGGGTGTTTTTCGCCATCCCTGACAAACGCGATCCCCGATAAACACAAGGGCAGGCGGCGGGACCGCCTCCTCTCTCTGTTTTACACGGTCAAACCGAAAAAAAAAGGTCGGAATTCCACCGCTTTTAGTGACCTGGGGGAGGCCACGTCAGCTCCTCGATGCACCACGTTACTGGCTCAAGACTCTCGGGTTGTAGCTCTCATAGGCCCTAATATTGGCGGGTCTTGCTGCTCTTCAAAATAAATATGTCTATTAGTTCCTTGATGGTTATTTTTTGTAACAAAATACACAAAATGTTCTGTATAAAATACAAAAATTTGCGAAAAAGATGCCACTAGATGGCCAAAGTCGGCACAATCCTAATGCCAGGTGTCTTTGAAATGCTGCTGTGGTGTCAGTTTGGTACAACAGGCAAGATCCTGCTTTTTTTTTTCTTTTTTTCTTTTTCTTTTTCTTTTTCTTTTTCTTTTTCTTTTTCTTTTTCTTTTTCTTTTTTCTTTTTTCTTTTTCATTAAGGGCAGGTTCACTATGAGATTCATTAAGGTAGCTGAAGGTAAGAAGAAAGGTTTTAGGAAAGGGTAAAGATAAAGGAAGTCCTGACAATTTCAGCAAAATGATAGGTTGGAGAGTTAATAATGTAGGAGTGCATTGGTTTTCTGCATCAGATAGTGGGGAATAATCATTTCAGTCAGTTGTCTTTTTGAATCAAGATCTCTGCATCGAGATTCTTCAAGGAAAGAAACAGTTCATGAGGGAGGGATTTGGGACAATGATAAGAGTCACTGGAAGAGCTGAAAGAAATGAGAATATTGTTAGATGTCTGATACAGGAGAAGAACTGTCAGAGAGGAAGAAGAGGTGTGCGCTGGATGGACTCCGTGTGACAGCAATGGATGTCAACCAAATACTTCAGTTCTGTTGTAGTAAAGGTATCTCAGCATCCACCCTGGATCTGTCTTTCAAGAAAGGCTTCTCGTGGCCCAAGGACACATCTCAGAATCAAGGGAGCCTTTCTATAGGTGCCCTTACTTGGCAATTCACCCTCCTCCAAAGCTCTGTAAAAATCAATATATCGTACTGCAGAGGTGCCAAACATAAATCGTCAGAAGTTCATATTTCATAAGAATTGAAATATTATTGATTTTAGGAGAAGTCAGTGCCTGAGAAGAGGTTTTAAACTAGTTTGGTGACCTCCTTGAAAGTGTCACAAAAGATTATGTGATACACTGGTCATTTTTATATTGACCATTGTTACCAAGGAAGAGTGTGAAATGTTCAGGTGAAACATTTAGTCTGCTCATTCACCTGCAGATATTTTGATTTCTCTGCAAGCAATAAATGTCAAACCTGACTGCACAGTCAGAAATGCTGTTCAACCCATCAAAACCTCTGGGACTAGCTAATGTCCAAGAAATGATAATCAGTGAAAGAAAATTCTTTCTGGACAGCTTCAGTTCCAAGTGTCCTCACAAAGTTCATGTGGAGAACAAGGTTTTGGGTTACCAGAAGAATCTATGAAGGAGAAACCATGATATTAAATAGCCATATTAAATAAAGACTCATGATTCTATATGGTGTGAGTTTGAGCAATAAAAAGTGGCACCAAAATATAGAAATACTGTCTTTTTATCTTTTGTATAATAATAACTACAGCAGGAATAATCCTTGTGAAAGCTTTTGGGATTTCCTTAATTTCCATGGCCTTCAGCTAGAGCTTTAGGGGCTCACGGGATCCAGCAGCAAAACACCAAGACTGGCGAATGTGCTATGTTACATCCCATTATACAAAACCCTGTTTGAAATCAGCATATGTAACTAAGTCATGAAGGCTGTTGGGCAGAGCTGTATTTGCATTACAAATCACATTGCTATTGCCCTAGCATTATCATTTCTGCTCCAAGCATTTCAGGCTTCTTAAGCGTTCTCCTAATTAAGTGTCCCTTGTTGAATTGGGGCAGGAGGAGTAATCCCATTCTCGGATCTATCAGGACTGAGGGAATTAAGTTTTCTTTCAGCAAAGTGTGCCTATGCAACACAGAAGTGGAGGCAATCGCATCACATCCTTATTCAGCATGCTTACAAAGCAAAACACTTCAGGTATTTCTGAGGCTGCACTAAAGAGAATGCAAACATCTTGAAGCATTCCTGAATTCAGGTGGAATTGAGTAGTGACTGTGAATAATTCTGTTATTTAAAATCACGCAAGTGTTTTGGTTTTGTTTGTCCCAAGGGAAATGCATCTGAAGTCAAGACTAATCCAATCACAGCCGAACTCTGTAACTCTAATAGACGTCTTTGTGTTTCGTTTCATAATTTCAGAAAAAGAAGATAGAAAAGGTATTTATGAAAAAGACTCTATTAAGTTCTGCTGAGATTCACATAAAGTAACATATTTCAGAGTCTGAACCATTTTACTTCTAGAACGCTCTCAGTTTTATGAGAAATCAGATGCTTTTGACCAGAACCTCAGTTGCTTGCCTCCTTATACTAAATACAGTGAACTCAAAAGTTGAAAAAAATATCCAGGAATTCTTCTAAGTGAGCACATATGCCCTTATCCAGTTCTACTGAAGAATGTATTAAATTTCAAGGCTGTTGTTCTAGATGCAGGCTGGAGCTAAATAAGAAAAGAAGGACTCTCTGCTGCACAAAACATTCAGATCCTCCAAAAACAGTGAAATCCACTGTGCTAGAATAAGGTCTAACTTAGCTGACAGATAAATATGGCATTTTGTTCAGCTATTAAGAAAAAGCAAAAATAGCAGGATATTTCTTATAGGCCAAAGAGCAAATATACCTACACTGACTTATTATTCAAAAATAACATCTTGCTTCTAACTTTTTAGCTCTCTGCTACAGCTGCAGACTCCACACCTGCACGTCCACAGCTCTAAGCTGCTACAAGGCCCGTTATGTCTTGCTGCAAGTGAGGCTGATCCGTTAGGAAACACTCTGGGACAAGCGGCTTACTGCAAGCTGCCTTCAAGATAAACACGGCATTATCATGGGCAAACATCCCACATTGCAAATATAGCTGTATCCCTTTAGAAATTGCATTTCCAGCTGCTTTGGAGGGCAGATACTTTTGCCTGGGTTCAGATATATGTGGGCCCATCGGTCTGGAAAGTGTGGCTTTTCTAAATCTGATATATTCAAAAGACCTGCTTCACTCAGCTTTTGGCAACAAGAAGGTTTATTGGAAAGTAAAAGGCAATGAGAAGGACAGTGAAAAGGAAGACGAAAGAAATATTGATTTTTCTATTCATATATCTGATAATTGGAGTAAGTTAATGCTCATTTTCTCATTAAGCATAGTAAGATACAGCCACAGAAAAAAAAATCAGCATTCACCAGTGCTTGTTTGGGTGGCACACATACTGCCAGACACTCCATCTTAAGCAGAACATCCATCTCGTGACAGATAACCGTGTCTTTACGTGTCCTTTCATGAGCCTTCTTTGAATAGTCTTGTGGATATACATTCACCAGAAAGATATATACATTCTCAGAAAAATATTGCTAAAGCGGAGTTCACATCTAAGGTAACTTTCCTATCTGCTGTTGGTAAAGAAAATTTTCCTCAAGCGTAAGAGTTTGGATTTCAGATGTGAGTTTGGGAAATCCCATGACAGACGTTCAGAGAAAAGTCTTCTAATGGGGACCAGGATCAGTCCATGATCCTTCCCTTGCATCTGGCCATAACTACACTGGCAGCCTTCAGGCAGGGCAACTTTTAGCTCTTTTCAGGGCAAAAATCCTATTCCAGTGGTGTGCATTGCTAGCATGAAGCCCAGTATGAATCTGAGGAGACCTAGAACAAGATATGAGAACGTCATGGGAGAGACTGAGCTTCCGACTGCTGCTGGCTCTGTGTGGCTCGAGCTGCCTGTACTGAATGGAGCTCTTGTGTATGAACAATATATTGTGTCCGTTATCTGCCTAAAATGTGGACACACATTTTGCCCTCTTCTGTCTGGCTTGAGTAGATTTTTGTGAAGAGAAAGTCAGAAAATACTTAGCAGTTAGAATCACACAGTGTAATGATGCTGGACCACAGTACTGGGGTGGTCTAATCCTTTGAATGAGGGATGAAATGAATCATAAAGGATTTAAAGCTTTTGTAAAAAGAATAGAGGATTATTCTGTTACCCAGGCAACATCTTCTCATCCAAGTAACAGTGCCATGAAATAATTAACTGGAACATGATTGGGCAGGTAAATTACTGCTGTATCAACTTTGACTGTAGTAAAAGTTTGTTAAATACTCGGGAACACAGCATCAGAAAAGTTGTAAGTAAAATGCAGAGGGCTAACAAAAAGGACAGGGAAGTGAGACTAAAACAATCTATTTCTATCACAAACTTGCAAATCTCTTTAAATAGTGCCGGACCAATGCAATCATATCCATTAGAAAGTACACAGTGGTAGGGAGTTGATCAGAATCGATGTCTGTTTACTTCCATTTTCACCTACTAAACGACAATGATTATTTCCTTTCTCCTTCCTTTTTACTGTGTGTTCAGTTTATGAGGTCTTGAGAGAGGGACTGTCTATTTCTCTGTGGTTGTAGCTCATCGTGAGCTCAGTTTGCAACCTAGCAGCCCTGCATGAAAATAAATCATAAGAGTAATAGGGTCCCCATCAATCCTGTAATATCATACACATGGACGGCGTGAAAAACCTCCTGAGATATTCCTTAGATACAGCCATAAATGTGAAATATCAGTGTAATCATTCACAAATACAGAGAGAGAATGAGAATGCCAGTCCCAGATAACTAAACCCAGTTCCCTTTTCATGGATTTGGAATTCAAATTTAGCTTTTTTTTCTAAGAAGGAAAAACAAAATTTGCAATCATACTGACATAATCCTGAGGTTTTTTCATTGATTACTATTGCGGACATTCAGGCACTGGCCTTATATGCACCTAGATTTTTCTGTGGTTAATGAACATTTTATTTTCATTGGTGCATTTTACTCATTTATGTATTTATATAGGATAGAGTAACAGTGCCTGCTAATGTGAAGCTGAGATTTGAAATCTGTATGCAGCAATGTAGTGTACTCAAGAGTGTTCAATTAATTCATGATTGTGACAACCCATTTGCTCCATGGTATGAATGTTTAAGGAAGAAAAAATCTCTATGATATACTTCATGAAAAAAGTGTAAAATATAGTAAAGAAAGATATTAAGAAACAATCACTTGATAAAATAAATAGAGCGAAATAAAAGTCTCCTCGTGTACACAGCATATTAAACAGGAGAGAAAAGTTCAATGCAACTTATTATTAATGTTTATTTTTCCCTAAATGTAGATACAGCATACAACCTAGCAACCACAATAACAATATCCTCACTCTTTTGTCTATCCATTAAAGTATTTGTAATTACTGCATGTAATACATTCTACTCCTTAATATTTAGGTTGGATACAGCTGAAAAATGATTCTTGTTAGAACACTCACCTTAAATTACTCTATTTGTGTCTTATGTTTGTATAACATTTTCATTAGATGCTCTCACATTCTTAAAAAGAGATTCCTATAACTTGTCTGATTCCCTCTGGGCACCTGAAGTCTGTCAGCTAGGATGCGGCTTCAAGGATTTAGATGGAAGACCTCCATTGCAAATCTCAGTATGGCAAGATAATTCAAAATAATTCAAGGTGGAATTCCAGTCTGCATGGGGCTGGGAAACCAACATCCTAGAGTATCAATCACTTGAACTATAATGAGTAATACATCCGTGTCTCCCCTCTGCATGTGAATTCTGTGGTCTGGACTGATCTATGAACAAGAAGAGACTGTGGAGATTTGAGCTTCTGAAGGACTTGTAAACTTAAGAGAGACTGAGTATGCTTAAAGACTGATAAGATAATGCTATGTAAATAAATAAATAAAAGGTAATGCTGTATAAATAATCAAATAAAAGGCTAAGAAAGCCTGTGAAGGATCAAATCCCTGTTTAAACACAAATGGCTTTAGTAAACAGCAACATTAAATAAGTAAATAAGAGTTTGTTCACCGGATTTGATGGATCTTCAGTCCTTGTGCCAGTTATGAGTTGTTGTTACCATAAAAGACTGACACTACACCAAGCTATAGGTGTATTCTCACCAATTCCCTTAAGGGGTATTAATGCCTCTAGACAATGGTTTCTGATAATTTTCTACACATTAACTCTCATTGGCAGTTTTGAAATTGCTCGTATTTTTTTCTCATAAAAACATTTGTTAAGAGTGCAGCACAGCAGTTTATTATTGGGTCTGGGTTTTTTGCTCAAACTTACTGCACTTTTGAAAGCCTTCTTGGAAAGTATCCTGACCTCTGCACTGAGATATATTAAGTGGGAAACCAAAACATTGGCAACAGGAGCAAAAAATTGTTTCAGAAGAATTTGGGAAATAGGATGAGCAAAGCTTTCTTTCTCATTCAGCACAGTGATGAGCAGTGACTTATCTCGAGATGTGCCATGATTTCTTTTTCCTCTGGAGGAATTATAAATTGAACACAAGCAGGAAGATAAGATACAGGTTTTGGAACAAAAGTATCAGAGCCCCAGAGCAGCTGAGGATTTTCTCATCAACTTGATTTGGGATTTGTCACCTTACCGGTTTAAATAAGACAAAAAATTGGCCACCTGGAAACAGTTCCTAAGAATCAGAAGATACCAGATGATTCTGTGGCAATCCATATGGGTCACAGAATAAAATTATAATTCATATAACCTACATACTGGCATCAGAAAAAAAAATCAGATTTATGACAGTCAGAGAAAGAGCTGATGGTATTCAAATATTTTTTTTATAATGTAGAAAAATCACCCAATGCAGTGAAGATGGTCCCCACCTGCTCTAGCAATCTGGCTTTACAGGCTGCTTCACACATTGTAGCTTTCGGGTGTCCAGGGGAAGGATACTGAAGCATCCTGAAAGATGAAATACAAAAAGACCTTTAAGGTTGGGCTAAAAGGTGAAAAGAAGATCCACAAAAAGGCTCTGAAGGGAAACCACTGTCGTAAACAGCACAGGATCTTAGGTCAGTGGAAAGCACCTCCTGGCTATGAATAACTGCGGTTTGGGTGCTCCCTCGGCAGATGGGAACGGGGCTGTTTATGGGCCAGACTGGCTAGGCCAGTTAGAAGGCTCCTTTACAGGGAAATTACATGCATAAGAAGCAGAAAAAAAAGTGGAAGCAGATAGCAATTAATTTAAAGCAGACACCAGGAACTGTCAAAAAGGAAAAATATTGTGGTCGATAAAGCAAATGCAAGTCACAAGGAATATTTTCTTCAGAAAGTCTGACTCNACCACTGTCATAAACAGCACAGGATCTTAGGTTAGTGGAAAGCATCTCCCTGGCTATGAATAACTGTGGTTTGGGTGCTCCTTCGGCAGAGGGGAATGGGGCTGTTTATGGGCCAGACTGGCTAGGCCAGTTAGAAGGCGCCTTTACAGGGAAATTACATGCATAAGAAACAGAAAAAAAGTGGAAGCAGATAGCAATTAATTTAAAGCAGACACCAGGAACTGTCAAAAAGGAAAAATATTGTGGTCGATAAAGCAAATGCAAGTCACAAGGAATATTTTCTTCAGAAAGTCTGACTCCTGCAATGACCGATTTTCACACTTTAAACTATTTTTATCATTTGGCATTAGGTGACTGAGAGAAGTCAAATCATTCTAGAACTTTTTCTCTGTTTTGTTACTGTATGAATTTCAGATTTTAAAGGGTTTATGTAAATGCTTCCCATAAGTACTGTCATTACTTGATCTAGTTTTGAAATAGTGCTGAAAAAGCAAGTTATATGATCTCTGATAAATGTAACATAGAAGTAAATGTTGTCACAAAAGCCATCAAAACTGACATTAAAAATATCTTGTTCTTATAAATGTCTGCAGGGCAGAAAATGACTTTGCTGAAATACTGGGTCTATTAATCAACAAATATCATGTATACCCATATTTGAAAATCATTTGAAGAGTCCATTAAAAAAAAAAGGAAAAAAAGATAAAATGACATTGTAATAGAGAACAGACCCCTGCCTCATCAGATATGAATTTCTTAGGATACATTTCTGGGAAGTTCTGATCAAGCCGTGTATCTTGTTCTACATTCTGTGGCATCAGCAGCACTCAGCTACTTTTCCCTTCCATGAAAGTAGCAGAGAGAGTTGGCTCTTTGCTTATTAGTGCTTTTCTAAAACATTCACATTCTCTTGCTTAAAGGCAACTCTTTAAAATGTGATATTATCCTCCCAAGATGCAATGGATGTCATAAAAATAATAGCAGCTGTTTCTTTACTACATCCTCATACATACATGAGAGGGTTTGACTGCCTTCAGTTATGTGACACATTGACTTTAAGACCCTCCACATTGTGACAATATTCCCATACTTCCTTTTAGCTACCTTTTCAATTTTGATTGTTCAGATTGTGAAGCACAGGGGAAAAAACAGTGCGAGATTAAAGATAAAAAGGCCTTCTGGGGTTGACATGAAATTCTTTCCATCTTTATCAGTTAGAGATATCTCACGCCTCAGAAGTGCCAGCTCTGTTCAAGTGGGAATTAAAGTGAAACGCAGGACTTGGAAATTTCTGCTATTGAGCAGAGATTCAACAAGGAGACAGTGTTCTTTCACTCCTCAGTAAGCTCCCCTGAAATGACCCAGTCAGTGTTGAAAAAGTTCAGAAAAGATAAACTATTCTAGAAAATTCATTTTTTTAAAACTGCATTCATTTTAGGGGCACAGGGTATAGCCCTGTATGTATAAATGTACGTGAGAATTTATGTTTATAGGGGAATTTGTATGGAAATGCACAAAGGTGTAATTGTTTTTGCACAAGTATCATCTGGAAGCATCTGAAAGCTGATTTTTATCACAACAAACTCCAATGGAAGTAACCTTTCAAAGTAACACTGGGCGAGGTAATCTAAGGAGTCAGATTTTTCCTGAGTGGAAAGTGACTGAGGAGTTTAAAATCTATTGATTTTTACTGTGATTTTGTTGCTTTTGAAAATGTACCTTTATCTCTTTCTGACTTGAAACTTTGCCATAAAGGGATCTCTCTATTCTTGCACTGCAAACACTAGGAGTGATCTCAGTTTTCCTTCGCCTCTCCTTTCAAAGTAGGACAGCTATATTTACTCACATGAGGCTGGGAAGAAAGGGATGTGTTTGCTTTTAAGCCAGTTCCCGCAGGCCATATTCACAGTAATATATTTGATGACTGTCATTCCTACTGGAAAAGATATAAGAACAAGAAACATTTACCTCACAATGGCTGTATAAAAGCATTTCTTTTTTTTCCCCCTACAACTTTTAAAGAATAGTCGTAAGCCAAGTCACTGCCACTGTAAGCCAAGTCTTAAGCTCTGCCAGTGTTGAGTAATAAATAAATGACTTCTTCCCTTTAGAATTAATACCATGCTTTGGTTTGGATAATGACAATTTCAGTATCTATCTCTGGGGGAAAATATCCTGCTTCATGCTTGGGCTGGTACCAAACAAGCATCCGACTCCTGAACCCATCCAGCCTCCGTTTGTTTTCCTAAATTTTGAAGGTGCTGACAGCAGCTTGAAGAAAACACAAAATAATTTCTCCTCCTGTATGGAGTAAGGAGATATTTTCCCTAATCCAGCAAACACACAGTCCATATATGTCTATTTGCATCTCACTTCCTCAAGATACATTTAGTCTGCAAGCTGATAAGTTATTTACTGTGCTAAAACTCCCCAGGTATATTTTGTCAGTACTCCCAGCATGGGGAGCAGCAATAATCTTTTACAAGAGATGTGACATATTCAATTTTCCTTGAGAAGGAAGACATTGACAAAAAATCTGACAATAATTGCTGTAGTTTAAGGACTATCCAGTGCTTAATTGTTAATGGGTATCGTTTAATACGTGTACACACTGATGGCCACACAGTGTGGGCACACTGAGGATTTCAGTGCTGGAGAAATGACCTCTCCAAAATTGCTAGTGTTATTTGACTGACAAACAGAGAATGTTTTTTAAATTCGCTTGGGGAAAAGGCAATGAGCTTGAAGGTTTACATGTCTGTGCTAAAAGCCCAGTATCTGATGTCACCAAAGTTCCCATCTCAACTTTAATGGGCAGCAGATGTAAACCACAGGTGGCTTGTGGTGATAACAGAGTAGAGAATTATGTTCCTGCGTGCTCCCTGCGGGGCAAGCCCCAGCATTTCTCACACTCTTCTAAGTGCAGAGGCTGCCTCAGGTCTTTCCCTTCCCTGGAGAGGAGAAGGAAAGCACGAAAGCAAGGAAGCTTGATGGGTTTGAGAAACAGCAATCTGCAGAGGGTACAAATGAAAACATCCACTCGTAGTTTATCGCACATTCTGTTAACTATTCTCAACTATTTAAGCAATATTGGGTAAATAAAATAAGTGACACATATCAGAATGCTGGCGCTTCCTGCACACTATGGGAAGATGACTCGTTTTTTAATGCTTTGGGATGATGGTTTTTTGCCATGTGTCCTTTTGGCTTCATGGAGTGCCCAAACCATTCCAAGTCAACAGTCTGTATCCTTCTCCAAATGGATTCCTGGTTGTAAAAAGGTATCAGCTCTGCTTTAAGTAAAACTCCGCTATATGAAATTATTGATAAAGTAAAAAAGCACATTATTGAAGTATCAAGCCAAGGTCTGGAGAAGCACTCATTCCCTCTTGATGAAGGAAGCTACAATTTCATTTCAATATGGACCTAGTTTACCTCAGCCTAACATTTCTCTTTGAACATCATTCAGGTCTTCTTAGCACCTGGAGTTCAGCAAGCTTAGCCTAGAGCTAGATTGAGTTCTTAAGAAGTTACTGAGGTGTAAGGCAAGATATGACAAGAAAATATAAAAGTTGAAGGAGAGAAAGAGACAATGAAGCAATGCTGATCGACACAACCAACAAAAATCACCTGCCAAACAGGGGTAAACATCAGTCTGTGGTGAACATATTGTTAGCACGCTAAGATTTTAACTATTTCTGAAAGAACTTCCTTCATTTTAATTCTTATTACCCCATAAATTTTTCTTTCCTGCTGTAGCAATTGGTCTTGTGTCTTGTAGCTTTTGGGAGTTTTTTTTTGAAGATTTAAATAAAACCTTCTTGCTATAAGCTAGCGTCATCATTATGGATATTGCTGTAGCTCCTATGAGAAGGACTGATATCTGGTTTAATAGGAATTAAGCAGCCAGGTTTGCACAAACAAGATGAACAGATCTAAAGCTCTGAGCCCAAAGCAAAAAAGCTTTTTCCTGCTTATCACTTCTGATCCGGTGTCATTCCTACATTCCCGTGATTTCTTCTCTTTCAATAGCATGCTACATTTTGCATGCACTGGGGAACACAGATGTTTTACACAGAGTGGACTCTGTTTTACACAGAGTAGACGAGTTTTCCATTTTAAAAGTTCTCTAGCTCCCTGGTGTCTACAGAATTAAATAATATATCTGTAATCTGAAAACAGAATGATTGGTCTGAATGCCATCAAAGACATGCGTGCTTTAGAGCAGAAAATGTATAAAAATATTTAAATATTTATCATGAGTCATATAATATTAAAGCCAAGGGAGATTTGAACTCAATGTGGTGATATTACAAGGCATTCTTGATTTTGATAATAAAAATTAATTATTAACAGATAATTTCTCAAGTGAAATCACAAGTCCTATGTCTAATTATTGATTTAATATTTCTCTGACATTCTAATGCAGTCAGCTCAGGACTTCTGGCTTGCATTTGGACAGGTTAAAAGCATATATGTTTTCACTGTGCCCACGCAGGGCAATCTGTAGCTCTATGTATTGCAAACTAATTTGTAAAGGAGTGAAACACCAGTAGGAACCAGAATCCTGTCCCCAGTGATCAACCGGGCAGTGCTCGCTCACCCCCAAAGTTTATTCTTTATTTTGGAGAGCTCAGGAGCCCAGAGAGGGCACCCTGCTCGCTGCAAGAGGAAAGGCAGCCTTATGTAGGGCCCTTCACATCTTCTGGAAAGATGGAAAACCCTTCTCGTGTCAGGGACAGAACACACAACCCCAAGTTAAACCTCCCTTTTATTTCGCTTGAAAAGTAGAGATCTGAGTCTCCAAAAGAAGATATTCTTTTCACCCTTTTTCTCCTATTTGTTGATGGGAGAGAGGGAAGGAAAGAGAATTCTTGCTCTGCCTGGGTCACGCAGTGCTCAGGGCTTTGATCAAAATGACCCTTTCAGGCTCAGCAGTCTCGAACAGAAACAAATGAAGAAAACAGGCAGCATAGAGGCTGGGAGAAGAAAGATAAATGGATATGATATAAAACTAATGGATATGATAGAAAACTGAAGGGCTTTACCAAAGCTTGACACCGCAGGGTTTACTACCTTGGTAAATGTTTTGGAAGTTTATAGACTTGCTTTTCATCACCATCTAAGATTGTCCAAACTCTAAAGTTCTGTCTCCAATGTCCACATATGGATTGTCTTCTAAAACTTATTTTCTTAAGAGAAAAGTCAAGACCAAATCTGAAAGAACAAATATGCATTCTTTCATTCACAAGCATAAGATTACTCTCTATTCCTTTAAAGGACATTTTGGTCAGTTAAATATGTTGGTAAGCATATATACTACCAAAAAAACCTTTCATGAATATTGTAAGCGTAGTTTAAGTGCAAAAAGTGTGCCATAAAAAAGATACATACCCATAAGGATTTGTATTTGTCAAAATTTCATTTAAGTATGAAATTTAAAATTTCAGAAGATCCTGAACTCCTTTGACTCTCCAAGCTGCTTTTACATGCTTATTTTCATGTAAAAATGCTACAAGTGGAGTGGTTGCAATGATTTGCATGGCTGACGGCCGCAATCTTTTATACATTTCAAGGAATAAAGCCAATTTCAAAGTATAATCTTTTCTTTTGTACCCCCTTTGTAAATAATTAAACGCAAGTAATCTCAAGGACTTAGTTTTTGCTTGTTGTGAACAAGCATGTCTAATCTGTTCTGCTACAATTTACCAAGGAATAGTTGCTCACTACCAAGAAAAATAAAAAGAAAGAAAACCCTTACCATCTTACTGTCCTTTTTCCTTCTGAATTTGTATCAGATTTTCTTCATTTTTTACCTTGCCTTTTCCATTATGTTTTTACAACTTTGGAGGACTAGTTAACTAGCTCACACAAAATAACTTTTGGAACAGAAAAGCCTAATTACACCAGCACTATAAATGTTTGTGTTGTTCTATCCTTACTCATATACTCATTAAAATTTATAAAATTTAACATTAATTTAACAATTATTTTAAGAAGTTTTGAGGTTACACAAAGATGCTAGCATAGATGGGATCATATAATTAACCACATTCCTCATGCCATTACAAAGATCAGTGAAAAAAGTATGATTGTATTGTTATTAGCAATCAGCAACTTTTTTTTTCTCAAATTTCCATGTTTCATGTGGATCGTATCAGTCCTCAGAAGGATTGTTGGACAAACTGAGTTCTTGTGTCTTTGATTAAGCTGAAAGCAATCTGATTTGCACTTTATAAATAGCTGCTCTATTGGCTTCAGTGAGACGTTGATTGAGGAACCTTTGTGTACAACAGTAGCTATTAATAGGCAGTCCTTCCAGATTGCAGATAGATCACAAAATACTAACAGATGTAGAGTTGAGATAAGAATACTTAAATATTATACAACATTTAACTTTCCTCACATCAAGTCTTCTCTGAAATTTGTTATTTAACTGGTATCAACCCAGAGTTTTTCCATAAAAGTTCTTGTAATACTACTTCTAACACCACTCACAGCTACTGGGACAGAGCACATTGGCAAAAGAGAATCCCCATTAATAAAGAATGAGCGTTCTGGCTCTTGGACAAGATGTTAATAGGACACAAAACCCCTTGCCTTGTTTGTGATGACATTGGCTCTAAAAGAAAGAAGTTTTCTAATGTAAGCTTGCCACATCCATAGATTTACTACAGGAATTGATAATATGATCCATCCTTCTCTCTCGACAGGTTCTAACTCTTCTGTATTTTGCTCTTACCATGGAAATGAAGCATCAAAACTTTCACAGAGAGTGATGTGCACAGTGCTGCCACGCTCTTGGCAGGGAGGCTGCTTGGCAAAAGGATGATCCCTTGGCAAAAAGGATGCTGCTGGAAACAGCATTTGATTCACCTGGGCACAGCTTCTCCTACACAGCCTACCTGTTAATATGCATCATGCTAAGTAACTTCAGCATTGATATTCTGCAGAGAAAGTACCATGGCAGCAAATTAATTCTTGCAGTGAAAACTTTCTGCCCTGTCAACAAAGCTTCCAAATTTCCACAAGAGAAACGAGCATTGGTTTTGTTTTACAAAAATTGCAGTGGCAGTGACTGGCATGGATAGGTACGAGAACTAATTAACGAAGATGACACGAGTTAAGATTTAAAATGTAAATGTAATTTCAGAAAAGAACAATAGGAAAATCAGCTCTACAGTTCTTATAAAGATAAGTGATTGCACCAATGAGATGACTTTGCTCTTCAACTCCCTTACAGGAAACAAACACATTTTCTCAGTGTGTTTGCATGTATTACTCTGTCACATTTACTGTAGTCTTTTCCAAAGGTAGATGCTGTTGGTGTTATTGGTGATTTTCAATTCCTTTCCTGCTCTTTGATTAAACAACTCAACACCCTTTCAGCTTTCCAGCTTTTCCATAGCCTGACCCATTTGTTAATGGCAGAGATATATTTTCAAAGCAGTCTAGAAATATGCAAATACTTTTGGAATTTGATCATACCACCTGGAGTCCTCAAAGGCATCAAACTCTTCTAATTAACAGATGACCCAGTATATTAAAAATGTAACCCCACAAGTTGATGTTTGGAAAAAAGAGATTTAGAAATTAACTTGGGCTGTTTTTCATTATACTTTGTTTCCTTTTTTAGATTTTTTTTTTGAAAAGTAAAGAGAATTAAAAAAAAAGACTAGAAAATGGAAATAAAGTAAAAACAGAAGAAAAAAAGGAAGAAGCAGAGAATGAGATTTCAGTCACATCTAGTAGTGATAAATCACAGGCTTCTCAAAATCTAGATCAAATGTTTACTGCCCTCCTCCTGCTGTATGCTACCCATACTGTCAGCAAGTGGTTGACAATTTCTCTGTGTCATCAGTAGAAATCACTTGGGTAAAACCAATGTTTTGTGGACTATAAAGTCCCTATGAGCGGGAGGAATTCAAGGTTGTTGGAATGCTCCAAAACTTCCTTCTTAGAAGCAATTTTCAAGAATATGTTTCTTATCCTCCAAGTGCTTCTCACCAACCTATTCCTACCCAGCAGTTCGGTGCTCAGGGATGATCAGCAAGGATGGAGCTTCACCATGAACCTTCACCATGAACCTTCATTAAAGCTATTCTGCTTGGATAGAGCTCACACAGCAGAGATTACAGGGGACCATGGCAAACCCAGAACACGGAGACATTTCCTTGTTGACTCCAACCAGACATATATCCTCCCTTTGTCCCAGGATGGGTGGAGATCCTCTAAACTTGGGATATTTCAGTGTTGTGGCTACAAGATACTGCAGACTTAATAGGCGATATTGAGTTTGGCAAGTGATTGACATTTCCATCTAGAGTCACTTGAATGCAGGACAGGGTTTTGCTGCTTTGCAGTTTAATCTTTGAAACTGGCTGTCCATTAGTGCTCCTTAATACCTTAGGATTTTAAAAGATTGACCATTAAAAGTCTTCTCTGTTGTCACTGAGTTTAAAAGTATATACTGCAGATATATTTTGCAATATATATATCGCAATGCATTAATATTGTGGAATATTTATGTTTAAGTTTTCAGTTAATTTACTGTGTTCCATGTATTCTGTTTTAGTCAAGTTCTTTTATCACTGATCTTTGAAATATTTAGCTTTTTTAATTGCAAGTAGCACATTCTCAAACATTCTTCCGTTCTTAGTTCATGCTTAAGGTCACTGATGAAGGAGGGAATCTGTTTTGTCCTATTCTCAGTCAGGACAACAGAAAGTCCAGACTTCATTCTAAATTTATTAAAAATAAATATTGCTGTCCTTTAACATTTTAGCAATAGATCTTCCTAAAAATGGAGAAACAGTAACCAGAAGAGCTTCTGGGGCATGAACTATTTTAGAAGGTCTCATCTTTATATTACCTGAAAGACTAATGCTCTCCTCTAGGCAGATTTTTCACTACCTGGATTTAAACGGATCTGCAATTAATTTTAATCCACTTCTTTCACTAAGGTAGAACAATGTAATGTTTAGGGAAACACCTACAATCTCATTATCAGAGGTTTCCCAAAAGTCAGAAAATATGCCAAAAATTCCTAACTTCTGACAATTAATTTTATACCAGAGCTATATCCAGACTCACTTTTTTAGATTGAATAGAAAATTCTCGTCTAGCAAAAGGGTGTAGTCAACATGAAGCATGACTTTAACTTCTTTTCAACCTAGCCTGATTCTGGAGATTTATTAGTCCTCATGAAGAAGAATAGCTAAAGTCTGACCTAATCGTCCCTAATGGAATGTAATCAATGACCTAAGAGTAGGTCACCGGCAGCCACCGTCTGTCTCTCTGTGGCCTTCAAGGACAAGGAAGATCAAGCGCCTGGACCACAGTGCAGCAAATGCACATTTAATCCTTGGCCCTTCCATATAAATCTTGTTAATTGCCGTATGCAAAGCTAGTATTTCCCTACTTATCAGGCAGCTTGTCTATAAATTATAGCCTTAAGAAATCAAAGTGAAACCATTTTAAACTACAAATCTTTCAGATCATAGAAAGGATATAATGTATAGCAAATTCCAGAAGCTTTCTGAGTATTTTGGTTCTTTGTCAGTTTGCATGGATAAAACTGATTGGTTATTATGCAGAGAGAGGAAATTATATTCCTTATCATACCACTACATATGATGAAAATATCACAGACATATTTATACTTACTGTCAGTAAAAATTATCAAATTTTCAGTCTTTTTATATAATAAAAACTTAAATCTTTTCCAAAGATTGTTGTGTTTAAAAGCTTTAAACACATCCTTTAAACAGCATTTCAATATCAAATGAAAAACTCAGATTTTTTTTTCTAGAAACTAAAAATTATTTTTTATTAGGAGAACTTTTTGCCCAAGATGAAAATGAAATTTGGCAATGAATAAAAGGTAACTTTATCTTTTACTTAAATTTCAATTTAAAACCATTTAACCATCAAAAAGCTGAGGTGAATATGCTACTCTCTCATAAGCACATTGAACAGGCAATGGGTGAATGAATTTAGGAAGAATTCCCAAAATGTCCTTAAGCAGCTTCACTAAATTGAACTGAACTGTAGGATGGGCACCATCACATTGCACTTAACAAGATAATAGTTGGCTGGTCTTACAAAGACAGCCTGGCATTTCAGAGCAAATTATGGAAGCAAAATAGGTAAAGTAAAATGCAGATTGTTAATACTTTGAATTCCATGGTTATTAGGTGCTATCATCGCTAATATTATTATTGATTTGTTTAATGGCCTTTTTTCATTCATTTTGGTTTTAGACAGCTCTTGTAATTGAAAGCGATGAATTTTAGGCAATACTACACATTGCACAAAAAGACTAATTGCAAAGTGAGTGCAGAACTAAAATTTGTTAAAAGACCTATCACATTTTTAGAGATTTTCATAATGAAAAGAAAAAATATTCAGATGATAACATTCCAAGGGAATGAGTAGAAACTGAATATGACTTATGGGCACTCCAACATGACCCATATGATTGATTGAAAACGTAATCTCCCCACAGTTTGTCACTGAGAGCTTAAACTAGTCTTTGGCAGCTGCATCTTGAACACAGAAGAGGAAATATGAGGTTGTCAATGCCATTTGCTATGGTAGAATAACATTGCATAGTGATAGCATAGTGTGCAATAAGATTACATGATATCTCTGTTACATCTTTGTTCAGATATTATCTCCTTGTCCTGTCCGGAAGAGCTAACAAACAGTTCAATACCTATAACCACAATATTATCGATACTCTTAAATTGTGAAGATAAAGAAGAGAAATTCAGAACAAACATTTAATGCTACATGAGTTGTCTTTAAAAAGAACAACTTCATTTACATGTATTAAAAGAGAAAAAAAAATCTGTTATTTCATATTACTCTCTTCTTAGGAAAAAATGAAAATGATGACAACATCTGTCACAGATTCTTCACTCACCTGTAGTGTTTAGGAGACCATCAGGCCACAACAGCTGAACGGACTGACAAAATTTTGATTTAGTTATAGCTGCTTTGATGCTTGTGTGACCGTCATCAAAAGACAAGCAATGATACTACTACCTACATCCACCTTACAGATTGCAGCAGTGTTAGTCTTGATGAGAATATTCCTGGTAGAGCCCAAAACTGAATACACAGTTATCTTAAATAAGAGGTATAATGCACCTTTTCCTGCTCTGAAGGGGGAGTTTCTTTCTCTCCTGCCTCGCCGGTCTCCAACCCAGGCACTGGTATGGCTTGGTTTGGATGAAAAGAACATTGCTAGTGTGATATATTCTTTTGGGCTAGAAAACAGTAGTTTGTTTGTTTTGCTCAAAAACAAACGTGCTAAGTGTACTAAGTGGGCGAAGTCTGGTAAAAGTTAAGGGCAAACTCATTTTGCAAAACGGGAAACATGGAATCTTGTTTTAACCTTATGAATAAGTTGCTCTATGGACTGCAATACTCATTAATCCCAACCAGGATTTCTGTATTTCCCAAATCACCTGCCTTTGACTCCATTAACTGGTGAATTAGTATCATTTCCATTGCTAAAGTCTGCCAGGCAGCCAAAACACCAAAGGGATGACAGCGACACAAAGACAGCCTTGCTAAATTGAAATAGGAATTCTATGGGAAAAGGACTGACAAGACAGCACTGGGACCATCTCCTTCCCTCTTTGCTGTTTCATTACAGACAGTAGTAAATACGAGTGTGGAGACTGATGTCTAGATCTTTTCAAAATTCTGAGTTTACAGCTCTATATCTCTCTTTAGTATTTAGCCCAACTGCTCTCAGCACTCAAATCATGGGCTATATAAGAAAGGCATGCACTATGCCCCTCCTTCAGCATCCTTAGAAAAAGGTTTAAATCTTTAATGTTTATTTGCTCAAGACAGCCAAGAAATCCTAAAGTCATTAGAAAAACTTCCTACTCAACCCTCTGGACTCAGTCTTGCTTCACAGCTGGCCCTGTTTTAGTCCAGATGGTTCCAGTTCCTTTTGGCATCAACTAAAGGAGCCTTAGATTTTTAAACTCTGTTTTTTGTTTGTTTGTTTGTTTTTAAAGCAAGGCTCAGTGGATGAAAGTGCTCTGGTATGACTTTACTAAATAGGTAGTATTATAAGTTGCTGAAACTGAGACCGTATTAAGAGCAAGGTTCCTAAGATCCTAGCAGAAAAAAAAAAGAAAAAGAAAAAAAAAAGAAATTAGCCCATTCTGTAGCAGTAAGCAAGGTAAATGGCCTGGCAGGTGTCCTGTGCACACTCCACAGCATGTCCTTTCCAAGGGGCCATGACTATACATGAATCAGCTACCCAAGGTTAGGAGGATAAGTCCATCTTCCTTCAGTTCCTTCTCCTGAAGGCCTGAACAGCATTAGCATGGATGACTTATGCAATCATCCATTTTTTAACAATTCACCCTTGAGGGACAAATGAAACATATTCTGTGAGAGGAAGGATTGATCCCTATAGCTGCTCCCTGCTCTGGGTTATTACTAGAGGGAAAAGAAATATATCTGAATCATCATCTGAATCACAGTGTACCTTGCATACTCCAGATTTGTCCTTTTGCAGCTGGAAGAACTCAAGAACCCCTGGCAGTGATTACTTTGCAAGCTAGAAGCTTTGGTGTACGGTTCTTCGCAGCAATTCTTCAGGCTCTGCTCACTTGGTAACTCCACTTTGCTACCCTGAAACTGCTATAGAGAGTGCGGAGTTGGTTGGGTTCCCCACCAGCATGACTGCAGCACTCGGGCTGAATCTCAATGCCGCATTTCAGTAGCTGAGGCCAATATGACTCAAGGGAGTCCTGCTTTGTAATAGAGACCCCAAAAATCTGCTAACTTCAAGACCAAGGAGAACTTGGACCTCATTTAATGGTAGAGGCATAATGCAGTTTTCTGAGGTTTTAATGGTCCTCTCTCCCAGACTTTGAGGGAATCTATTACCAGCAAACATGCTTTAACAATGGGACGAGTCCTGCATGTCTTGTTCAGTGATAAATGAATTGAAATTCTGCCCAAGAAAGGACACCAAAATTCAGCCGTCATGTCAGTGAGACCTAATTCAAGAATGTCTGTTTGATACGGCTGTACAGCACTATTAACAGAGCAGTAATAGCACCTCATTTTACAGATGGATGATGGCTGGCCTCTGAGGGGAGAAAAGAATCCACCTATACAGGTTTGCTATGTCCAGAAAATGTCTTGCAACAGAATTTTGGAATTTTCTGTCCACAAAAGCTATGTGTCCTGTTTTTCACTCTCAATGTGGTAAAAACCATCTACAAAAGCCTGAACATTCATGTCCTGGAGTTCAAAGTGAGGCCTCAGGACTTCCTGACCTAAGGAAATTCAGAAGGGAAAACAAAACAGATTCAGTGATGAAGAAAAGAAAACACAGGGGAAGAGCAATTTGTAGTAGCTTCATGCTAGCAGGGTGGCTGCACCACTGTAGGCTGTTACCACCTTCCTAAATTCGCTCTCAGTAACAGAAATCCACGAAAATTCTTGAGATTTCCTGGGCTCTGGAGATGGAGATGCATATATAAAAAAATTATTTATGCACCTAATCAAATC
Source organism: Crypturellus undulatus (assembly GCA_013389825.1). Lineage (NCBI taxonomy): Eukaryota > Metazoa > Chordata > Aves > Tinamiformes > Tinamidae > Crypturellus > Crypturellus undulatus. Next base: position 312,936 of record VWPW01021481.1, read on the forward strand.
TAGACCACCCATATAAGCATAATTACACAAATGCAGCATTTATTATTTGTTAATCAGCTTGACTGGATGCAAATTTCCCTGTCTTGGGAAATCCCTCCACTCAGCTCGTTGTATAAGGACATGTATCTAAAGAAGTGCATCTGGCCATGCTTTTGTAGAAGAAAATGTCTTAACCTATAAAGACACTTTAAAGAGAGGAAGAAATGAAATTTTAGATGGAAATGACTGTCTCTCACCAAATGATTGCCAAAGCAAATACCTTGCAGCTCTCTCTGAAGTACCCTGTGCTTTGATGATGATGATTATTTATATAATAAATCTTGTCAGTCGGAGAGAACTTCATGAACTTTTCCTTACCCACTGCAAAATGATGCTCCTCTGCTGAAATGAATGCAGCTGTGCTGAACCTTGTGAAGCACAAATTAGCTAATTATTGCAAAAATGGGAAAAGAACATGAAGCAGCAGATGGCATTTTAGGGAGAGAGAAAGAAATGGCTCAGATTTGGGGCTGCTAAGTTTATGATCCTTGCATGTGTAAAAAGGGACAAGTCTGAACCACAGCCCCCACGTGAACCTGACTGATGTCTCACACAAATTACTAAGCGCTCGCTAAATCACTGTGCTGCCTGATGATGCTAAATCATTCCCGTAGGATGGATAGGGAAATGAACAGTGCTGTCCCAGACTTGACCCCCATATTGACAACAATATTTTCCCCCTAAGCTCTGCCATCTCATTTTAGCTTTAGAATGCAGCTCCCAGTGCCTCACTTTGCCAGACAAACAGCACTTGTGGGGTTGGGACCATCTTTTTTTACAAAGAAGTGTTTATAACATTAGTGGTTGAGTGCCACTAGGCAGTAAAAAGAAAACTATTAAAAAGGACAAGTTTAGGAAGCTCAGGGTATCTTTTCAAACCTGTTTTTGTTGTCTTGGAAGCAGAGATGTTAGAAGGAAAGTTGCTGAAAGAAGTGTCCTCTCCTCCCACATCTGACCCCGGAGCAGCTGCCCCTGCAGGCAGGGCTCATGGTGCTAATGAAGCATCTCTCCCACGTTAGGTAGAAACCTGGGACAGTTGTGGGATTTAACAAAAAATTTTACCATTCGTCTCTTGACTGGAACAGAATAGAATTTTTCCAATTGCTTTCCCTTGTTTTCCTCAAAAGCCAGTGAAATAGCAGTCTTTGCACTCATGTTTGTTGTTTCTTAAAACCCTGTAATGGTGTGTATGTAGGTGGAATTATTTTTTTTTAAATAACAATTATTTAAATCCTGATGTTTACTCTTAAATTATAAATTAGTTCATTACATGTCCTTCTTAACTGGCTCTCTTAGGATGTAAAAATATGCTCCACACATAGGGACTTATCATTATTTTTATTTTTGCTGTGCAAAATATTCTGACTTTCATCACAGACTTGAAAAAAAAGCTCAAAATATTTGGCAGATTCAGTTAAAATGTCCCAGTTTCTTACCAAGAACCCAGTTCTTTCCTCAAACTGCTGAAGTTACATCGGGGAATAAGTTGGAGAGATTGCTGAGAAATGCCAGGAGCCAGCTCCAAAATCTTCCAAGTCTCTGCTCTTTTCAACTCCGATTCTTCCAGAACAATAAATGATATTGCAATAAATACTGCAAAAGTTAATAATCTCAGAAAACTAACTTTTTTCTAGATTTTTGGAGAAGTTTGCATTGCAATTGTGTATTCTTGATGAATATTTTTTTTCAGTTGAAATCCACCAATAAAAACCTACTTTGCAATATTACTTGTATAATGCAGTATAATGCACTTTTTTTTTTCTCCACGCTAGTCCATGTAAGTGCTGAACTTCAGATTTTGAGGAAGAAGCTGCATTCAAGAACTGCTCCTTCTCATTTCAATTAATATCTCCTCTAAATGCTTCACAATGTTGCGTGGCTCAGGGTTTTTGCAGGTATTCAAACACGTGCACAGAATAAAGGCAAACAGCACAGGGGCTTTTCAATGCACAGAGAGTTTACGAAGAAGAAATCCTGTTGATCTGTGTAACAAACTTTGGTTTCCCTCTTTGTGGCTGCAGAGGAAAAATACATCCACCTAAACTCAGAAGAAAGTTAAGGGGAAAAAATGCAATTTCATTATAACAAGGGTTTCAAGCAAAACACCCCTTCTCTTCTTTCAGAGATTAAACTATTAAAGATCAAGGAATGTTATCTGAAAAGCATAGGGGATAATCCGGGGAGATGGCTAAGGTTTCCACTCCTGCATCGCGGGTTCCCTGTCAGCAGGCAGGATCAATGAAGGCCCTGCTGGGCCGGCTGCCCCTGCAGTCCATCTCCTGCCACTTCAGAGGACCAGAACCATCAGTGACTTGTTCCCCATTCCCGTGCTAAGGAAATACAGGGGCAACACTGACAACCAGGACAGCTAAAGGTTCCCTTACTCTATATCTACATAAGAGGGGGACACATGATGAAGAGGATGCTGATCTTTGTATGGCGACATACACACTGAAACAGTGGGAAGTGCATGAAGTCCTTGACTACCATCTGCCATCACTGTCGATACAGTTCAAAGAACAACACTCTCATCTGATCGCTCTGAAAAATAGCATTTTGTTTTATCACATATTGGCTGCAATTTGCAAACATTTGCAAAATTTTGAGGTTCCCTGGAAACGCTTCTCCGCCTTGCAGCAAGGCAACAGCTTGCAACCCCCCAAAAAACACCGGCTTATTTATTAAACTGCATGTTTGAAAAACAATCTCTTGCTTCTCCATGTCACGATATTGTCAGTTTGACCGATGATCTTGCAAGCTCCTCCGTGTGTTTTGCAGAAACGTGCGTCAGAGATAAAACAGCCTCGTGTTTAATCACAGCAAACTTAACAACACTTACTCAGTGTGCACGGCGCTAATTATTTGCCAAACAATCATTAAGCGTTCGGTTTTAAAACGGTGACTCAGAATAATTTTCAAACCGAGAGTACAAATTTAAAGCCTCCAATTTCATTCAGCAATGCCTAACAGGTCCTAAATGTTCCCCTGAAAACCTATCTTTCAAAATCATTTGCAAATGCTTTTAAAAGCTGGAATGACCCATTTGTAGAACATCATCCATAAACATGAATGTGAAATCATTAATTTCTTTACAGAAGGGACAACATCAGGAGAGAGAAAAACAGGTGAAAATATAGCTCAAAATATTATCCAAACCCCATGGGTGACATACAGTCATCTCAAATGTTTATCCATTGTAATTTCATCTCAATTTGAATATTCAAGAGAAGTTTATTTGGAAAATCAAGCAGCAGATTTAGATTTCTGACGGAATTCAGCTTCAAAATGAGTTGCAACTCTTCTGTGCTTAAACATATCTTTATTCCCCTAGCTAGGCTGTCCTTGGGGGTGAAGGGGCAAAGTGGCATTTAATTCATCTAAGGTTTCTTTATGCAGGCTGCCTCGGGAGACTTTATGGTGCTTGAAAGGGAGCAGACCTATAGGAGCTGCAGCTAATATGCAATATTTCCATGCACACTGCAGCAGTGCTGCACCATGCCACTAATAGGCAAAGTGCTAACCACTGCTCTAAATTTCTCTAAATAATGAAATGAGCTATTTTATATACCTAAGCAGGCAAAAGGAATGAATACAGACAGCTTTGTTTAATAAACGCATATCTTTTCCACTGTGAATCTTAGCCTCCCTATAATAAAATCCAATAAGATTAAATTCTGTCTTAATTCATTGCTAAAATTTTATAGTATAGGTACAAAGATGCTATGTCTTAATTTTGCAAAAGTTCAATTGTTTTTTTCAAATCTGATGTAACTGTTATTGAAACAATTTGTGGTCCCAGGAAGTTACAAACTGAATAAATTAGCATATTTTTCCTAAAGAACCGTCATCACTTAGATGCTTATTCATTTTCCTAATCATTCCATATCCTCTTTAGCAGTGATATATGTTAAATATACACCTTTTCTAGTATTGAAATTTGCAGGGCATAGAAGGATAGCATGTGTGGAATTGCAAGCCCAGTAAATCATTTATGACATATATTTTCTTATTCATATGCTATGAGCAAAATTGAAGTTGGTGGGAAACACATTCATATGCATAAAATGAAAACTATTTTCCACCATCAAGAAAGCATATATCGTTACGGTACTTTGGCAGTAATTTGACAGTATGTCATCCCTGAATGTAAGTGCATGGTCTAACAAATCATATCCACTAGTTTTGTGACTGTTTCCTGAAAGCCTTCATTAACTGATGTCATTAAACTAATGATAAAATAATGACCTGTGTAATACTTATTCTTTTATTGTAATGCAATAACACAAGAAGACTATACTCTGAATCACTTTGCTATTCCATTTAAGTAATTTCTGAAACTGTTGACTTTTTCCAGCCAGCCTTCTCCTCCCAAAATTTCCAGTGAAAGCATTTCCATAATCTGCTGCCTTTGCAGCGTGCAGCGTAGTGTGTTCTGATAAAGAGCCCGTGGTGAGGAGATTTATGAGACTAAAACTAGTTCATTTTTCTAATACCTGAAGCTGGAAGGGCTCTGCTGGTTCCCGTTACCTGTAGACCTGAACCAAAACCCCTTGCTGGAGGGTAGCCCAAGTGTTCAGGCAAACAGAGTGGAGGGACAAGGCCAGCATCCAGGGACCATGGATGGCATGGGAGTATCCTACTGCCCTCCTACTGCCTTCCTTAAGTGCTGTCCGAACACATCAGCTTGTTATCCTACCTATAACACACTCCCATGGTTTTCTCCATTCTGCCAGCTATCCATATCGGAGGACACAGTCTGGCCCAAGTATATCTTATCTTTTTAATTTTATTATCTTTTTGCATATCCAAACTTGACTGGCTGCATGTTCAGCTTTTTTTCAGGTACTTCAAGTGCCATTTATAAACTTAGGTAAAACTCCCTGCTGTGGATCTTCTGCGTGTGAGTTTCCAACATTAGATGATGGAGTTAGTTATTAGATAGAATAAAACAGGTAATATTTTCCATGACTGAAGATGTATGCAACAAAAAATTGTTCACAAGGGTCACAAGACATTAAACATGGTAAATAATTAAGGAGTCTTAAAAATAGCAGTAACTTTTTTTAGATAGGCTAAGCACTTTGAGGGCTTTCACCACAGTGAAAATATGGTCCTTAACCACATAAGCTCAGGTTTTTAAAACGTCACTGAGTAGTCCAGAAGTGAAAACTGTGGAATGGCTGAAGGAGAGAACAATCAGACACTTAAACATCTTAAGACAGTCGAAGATGTCCAGTATCATATTTAAGATTTGTTCCAGCCCTGCAATATAAGGAAGCCTTCAGCTCTTACAAAGGCCACTCACTATGTTTACTCAGCTCTTTTATTTGTGGTGTGTTCAGAGAGCTAAAAGATGCTCTCCTTTTTTTCCCAACAAAGTTAGCCAGCACTACATTACCAGAAAAGCTCAGGATAGCTTTTCCCACTATCTCCAGTGAGCAATTTCTCTAACTATACATCAGAGAAATATGCAGTAATGACCTAGAATTTGATAGCAGATATTTATTCCTCTTCCATAACCTGAACAAAGACTAACTAAATTCAGTAGAAAGAATTTCTGTGACTTAGTAAGCTCCATACTAAGACCTCGATGTGCTCATTATCTAAACACACTGCTTGGAAAAACAATTTATTGCACATCAGCACTTGCTTATTCTTATGTATTTGTGGCATGATTTAAATTATTTTGAATGCTTGACGGAAATACATTAAGGTGTAATACTCTCAAATTTCTTACAGAATTGTTAACTTTTTTGAGCACAGCCCGAACATAATTGGAAAGGGAAACTTGTTCCCTGTACTCCAAATCACAGTCGTGAATAAGAAATACAAACTGTATTGCCTTTTGTCTCAAAAGAGTTGTAAATAATGAATCCTCTAACGTAGGGTCACTGAATCTCACCGTTTCCCATCTTGTCTCTATGATGACAGCAAAAAATAAAAAAAATCTTTCTTCAGATACATATTCTTTCTCAAACCACCATCAGAAATTTAGCTTTTGCCTAAATAACTATTGTCCTTCCTCATATAATTCTGCTTTTTTGTTTGTTTGTTTTTTCCTTCTCTCCACACAGGAGATTTTTCTCCACTTTTTGGTGCCTGGATCTCTGGTGCCTTTTTCCTCAAGACTCTTTGTTAATCCCCGAAGGCTTTCTCTGTTTTTCTTTCATCTGCTCCTACCCCTTTGATCCTGGGGATTCTTTTCTTTATCTCTGTCTTGGAGCTTACAAGACAGAATTAAATCTGGAACTGTGAAGGACAGCACGCATTAAGGATGTAAAGTGTCATCTCTGGCCATGTTGGCAAATACAGCAAAACATCTCAACCAAATAAACATAAGCTGTGGAACAACAGGACAGCACTTCAACAGAAAATAACCCAAGCAGTTGAAATCAAACATTACTCTAAACATTAGATTCTCTCTGTTGCCAGCCCTACAAAACATGAGCCCTTGCTCATGTTTTCCCCTTCTTGAAGTGGACCTTTTTAAATATTCATCTCTGACAGAAAGTTAAATCCTTATATCTCTCTTAAAAATGCCTTTGAAAGATGAACATCTGTAGAGCAAATAAAAGGTGCTAAGAATGCTGCTTGATAAGGAGCTTTTAAAGCTAGCTGCACTTTGCGCACTCTGTTGTGGAGTTCTGCATAGAGCCCGTGTCTTTGATGATGGAAATTTGAATGCTCTTAGTGATCCACCTAATGGAAGATATGAACTTGTTATTGATTGGGAAACAACCACTTGTTGTTCATCAGCCATCATTTCTTCTCCATTGGTATGGATGATAGGAAAGTCAAGAGAATAGATGGGGAGAAAATAAGGTATGACAAGGAAAAGACATATATAAAAGTTATAGACTTTTAGGAGGAGTAGCCAACGGAGCAAGAGCAACAGAAATGCTGAAAGAGCAGAAGACCAAAACACCTATGAGGCTGCATTGGTTTCCATTTTTCAGATCTGCAGTCACCGCAGAAAAAAAAGGCAGAAAACAGATGTATTCTTTAACTATGACTATAAGCGCTCAAGTAGGAGCTTGCGAAATCCAAGCAGTTTGACCATTTCCAAACTGTCTGCTGCATTACCAAGCCTGAAAATCGTTATTTCTAGTTACTCACAAAGAAGACATTTACTTCTTAAATTCTTTAATAAATTGCCTTGGTTAATAACTTTTTTCAAGAGTCTTTGCCTCCCTTTTAATAGAGTTATAAAAGCATAACTTGCAGTCTGTTTACTTCCTTGGAAAGCACAGAGATTTGTAAAGGTTTAATAATTTATAAGACTTCTTGGACTGTGAATAACAAGATTTTTTTCTCAGCTATTTATGCTTAGTGGATTAAAAGAAAATAGCTTTAGTGCTCTTCAGACTGATGTATATTTCTGTGTATGCATGGACTGCAAAATCATAATATAACCACATTAAAACCAATGATAAACTAGACAAAGACAGAGAAAAATATACTTAAGGTTAAAGGATTCCAGTAAGCATGATATTGCATTTCATAATATAATGAGCATTCTAAAATGAGTTGTCATAGCAAAAACCATAAGGGCTATTCTGTATATAAGTGCTTAAAATAGAGAGGTAAAACTTTCAAAGGTCCTAAATATTTCTACCACTATTCATGAAACTATAATAAATTACAAAGTAACCTGTGTAGAAAATTACTCAAAGATAGGTAAGGATGTCTTTTCTCCAAAATATTTCTTTTATTAACAGATAATTACACAACAGTATCACAGATAAAAGGCACTGGACTCACTTTTGGCCATAAGCTAGCCATAAAACTGGGCTCTCTCAGGTTATGGATTTATAGTCTGCAAGTCTTCAACTGAAGCACCGGTACCGTGGGCTGCTGCATGCTTTATTGCCATCATATCATTAATTTTGCTGCCTTGAACTTAATAAACATTAAAGGTGCAGATTTTGATGAAATCATAGGTACAATTTTAGCTGCTGATCTGTGTCTCTTTACCATGCATTTCACAATCAGACGTGGTCCGGGCATCGGCAGGAATTCCTCCAGTATGCCAGGTGATGCTAACGCTGTCCCCTTACACAGCATCCTACTCTGGTCTAAATAATTCCTTGCTCATTCCCATTTCTTTCTCAGAGCTGGGAGGCTGGGGACAGCCTGAGAGTCCAAGACCCCCAAAGCAACACGAGCCCAATTTGGGGAGATCTGCAGGAGAATGAAGTAATTCTGCAAGCTACAGCTGTAGCTGGTTAAAGGAAGGAAAGAGAGCAACTGTAATACTGCAAGAATTTTCTGTCATTCTTCATCCACCCATTTGTTTAGGCAAAACTTGAATTTTGAAATTAAAATACTCAAAAATATTTTAATCTTACAAGCAAGCAGGGACATATTTTCTGTCACTCATGTATCTCCAAGCACTTCTAGGCTAAGACAACTTTTCTTAAAGATTTGCTTGTCATTTTTATTGGGCTAACACCAGTACACTTCTTTGTGTATCAACAGCAATCTTTTCTTCTCTTAGACTAATTATTTAAATCGTTAGCTACAAGTACTTAATGAAATGGCCTGATTCCAGACACATTAGAAGTCAATATCAGCTATCAGCCAGATCAACACTCAAAGCATTTTCTAATTAAGAAAGTTCTTGCCCATATCTGTTGTGGAGTTCTGGTTAATGGGTCTATTGAATATATATTAACTGCAGAGACAAACACTGACTTCCACTTTCTTTTTTCTTTTTATTTTTTTAAAAAAAGGTGGAAGAAATTCACACTTCCAACATCATGAAACTTTGAAGACCTTCAGTTGAAAAGTTTGCATTCCTGATTGCTACAGACAACAAGAACAGCACAAATGTCATCTGAGAAGTGGCAGAAATTGAATATTGACTGATGTAGCAGAGTGGGAGAAAATAGATTAGTTTCTCCCCACTTCAGTCAATTATAATGTCTATTAGCATGATGTTTAACTGAGACAATTAACCATGTCTTCCCGCTTGTACATTTTCACAAAAGTACTTTCATATCTGCCAGGTCGATGAAGTCAATAACACTGTACTGATGAGTGGGTTTAAAAAAGCACGGGGTGCTCTGCAATTCATCTGCTTCCCAACTTCAGAGCAGGTTTTAACACAGCTTTTACAGCATTGACAAAGCAGTTGTAGGGCTGAAAATATATTAATTGTTGACACATGGGCACTTGGGAACCCCCAGTGCACTTGAGAACCCCCAATGCACTTGAGAACACTCCGTGGTCACGACTGAAATCAGACTTACTGGCTGCCATCCTATCCTTGTATAAGCATAGAACATTGGACTTAAGTCCCATTTGAGAGTAAAACACTTTAAATGAGCATTTTTTTCTGAATATTGCTTACATGATAGCTCCAATAATAAGGAATGCATGAAAATATTAGACTTGCATCACTCAAAGGTACCACCTGAGGACTCCTCTGAAGTGAGTTTCATCTGAAGTCTTCTGAAGAGTTCTACTTTCTCTACAGGGCGCTATGACTAGCTTGAAACTACATGTAAAAGATCAAAGAAAACCTTACTTGGGAAAGAGGTAATCAATAAAAAAATGGACATTTGGATCAAGAAGGGCCAATGCACCAAAATTCTGGCTACAAGCATCCTTTAGTCTCAAACCAGATCCAAACACTATGATTGTTCTAATATTTTAACATGCTAGGGCTCTCTTACACATGACATTTATTGTATTCATAAACTATACAGTTCATCGGCTGCAATTTGATTAAAACAATAACAATATATGCTTTCAAGCTTAAAACTTTATTGTTCCCTTCTGTGGGCAGATATATTACCCTGTAATTTCAGTTACTCATGACCTTTACTACCAGAGCTAGCTTTAATCCCTATTATTATTATTATTTATGCAGTTCCCAGTAGTACACAAGACATTTGTTAAAATTCTATGCTTTGAACTATCAAATGTAAAAAAAAGTTACCCATAGGAATTTATTACTTAAGTTTCTTATTTCATGATATCATTATAAAATCCAGTATTCCTATAATTTGATTCTGAGCATTACAGATTCATAGGGCATGGTAAGTCTGTAAAGTAATTTCTAGATAGAATGTCTTATTGAGGTAATAACTCTTAAAAACTCCAAAACTTCAGGGATGAGAACTTAAAGGTACCGTGTTCACAAGATCACTGTTTAAGTGCGTTGAAGGAAAAATTGTCTAGTTATTTAAAAGCAAGTTTGAGCCTCTAATAATTATTACCAACATCAGTAAGAGCAAGTACTGATGTACAAGAGCAATGAGGACTTTTGGGGCAGTTTGCATATCCACACTTGCAGCCAAAAAAAGAAGCCACTGACCACGCACAGTGTTGGATCGGGTCAAGCCAAGAATCCTGAAGAACACTATTAAGCAAGATTTAAAGTCAGCATCTGATTCAGCCTGATGTTTTCATGCTGAGCAGAAACTATTTTTATTTCCCAGTAGTGTCATATGGCTGCAGACATCTGCAGAGCAGAATATTTGGTCTGAGGATCTGTATGCACTTCGCTGTGTTGGACTGCTCTAGGCCAATACACTGGACACCAGTTCGTGACGCAAAGGCATTTTATGATTTTCCCGACTATTTACTCTCCACCAACGTCTCTGAAATGGGACATTTTGACATGTTACAGTCCAAGTCAGAGGGATTTTCTTAACACAAGGTCAGTCTCAAAGGGTAACTGTCAGCTCACGGTGAGTGATACCATTAGTGGCCTTTTCCATGCAGGCTGAATAGCGTAAGCGATGCTGCAGATTCCTAATGTTAACAGGACAATGCCACTCGCTAACTCCAGCTGACTGTTTTATCTCTTTTTAAGCACTTCTTTTTTTGCCCTCCCCATTGCTTTCTGCCTGATCTCAGAAAAATCCGCGTTCATCGTGCCTTTATTTTCTCTCTTTTTAAGATAATGATAATAAGACTTACTATTATTAGCTATCTACCTATATCCTTAGCTTTCTGCTCTTAGTAGTGATGGGCAGATATCAAGGGATATATATATGGTAAAGAAGAATGGCAATGTAATACAATAGCTACATTTGTCAGTGAAGTTTTATGACACAAATATTCTCAACTTTAATAACTTTAATTTTAGCCCCATTGAATTCAATATTAAACCTCCTAGTGGTAACTACAACTGCTGTTCAAGAACTTCTAACATCAGCTGCACAGCACCAGTTTGCTCTTTTTCAGAAATGCCCAAGTTCTCTACACTATACACCAAAAAATAAAAGAAAAAGTAAGTTGCCCCTCTATTGATCTTTTGGCAGCCAAGAATCCTTCTTCCTTTACTGGTGATATTGGAAATCAAAAGTGTGGAGGTTGCTGTTGAATAGAGAGCAGCATAGTCAACTTCATGTATTTATTTCTTGTGACTATGAAAATATTAATTAAGAATTAAGAATTTTCCAGGGAAATAGATTTTGAAAGATGAACCTATTGTCAAGGGAGTATTTCCCAGAAAACGCCACGTCAAGATATGTGCAACTTTGTATAATGATAGTACAACTTTATCTGGGCTTCTGCTATTGAAGATGTCATGATATTTAAGGATAAAAGCCTGCCATGCAATGGGCCATGCACTTCATCTTCTGAGTTCAGGATCTGGCTTCCCAAGTGGACTGAGCAGGGAATATCTGAGGACGGTTTGTCCTATCACAAATGGCACAACCCAGGCCATATTTTAAATATTATAGTGAAAAACAGACTCATTGTGGTCTAGGATAAACAAAGAAAAAAAAAGAAAAGGAAGCAGATACAAGGTGAAAGAAAGAAAAAGGTGATTTGGACAAGAGAGAAGGAAAAGCTTAGTAGTGTGCAGAGAAGAGAAGAAAACCGAGAGAATCTAGACTGGAAAGCAAAGAGACCATAATAATCTCTTTAAAGAAAGAAAAGTGAGCTGCTAAAAGAAGATAAGAATCACAAGAGAAATCAAATGTATTTGAAAGACTGTGAAAAGAGAGGATGAAATAACAGAATTTACATAAAATAAGAAATAGCCCAAGGGGAGAATTAGGCACTGAAAAAACAGAAAGAGAAGTAAAACACCAAATGTGTTCAGACAGTAAAATAGAGTGGGGGAAAATAAAAAAGAGGGGAGAAACACAGTGTGTTACGCTATATTTTATTAAAGGATGAAACATGCTTACCACTTTCAAGGTTTATTATCTCCTCAGATTAAAAGCTTTTACACCAATCTCAATACGAGAAGTTTCTGTAAAAAGATCTGCAGCAACCTACAAAGTCTCTTTTCATCAGATGCTCTCACACTCTGTGATCATGGATCCCTCTTTTACAAGGATGATATTTCTCATATTTGTTTTCTGATGTTGGCAATGTCTTCCGTTGCCTTAACCACAACTCGCTGAAGCCCAGAGCAGCTGACTCCCTAACCCCAGTTTCCCAGATATTCCTGTTCACGGCATCTATCTTTCTAGGCAACAGAAAAGGTGGAACGTGGCCCAGGCAGTGCTTAGTAAAACATCCATTTCTTCTCTGACCCTCGGCAGAGAGGACCTGCTTCTTGCACATCCCTCCCATACCTTCAATTAGGCTTCTATCCCTCTAAGCAATAAAGTCTATGCATGATGTTATTCTCAAATTAATGTGTTAAAGCACTGTAATTAAGCAATAAATAATACAAAATAAGAAGTTTCAGCCTTCACTGGTGCTAGCTTAAATCAGGTATAGCTACAGTAAGGTAATTCCAAAATCAAACATATAATAATTGAAAGAAAAATCATATACTATCACATAGGGTGCCGTGGACCTATGAAAATATTTTTCCTTCAGATTTAAAAAGGTGCTTTAATTAGGAATCATTGTTCTTTAACAGCTTAATGATTGTACTGCCTGACACAGAGAAGACTCTCAGCACATCTGGAACGTTAAACACGTCAAAGTCTGATAGAAGTCAAAATTGACACAAGCAGGTATAGAAGTGCCCTGCTGAATCCCAACCATCAGGAGAATATAGTCTTGTGTACAGAAGGGATTCACAAGTATAATTATAATTATTTCATAACTCATTCACTTGGTAAAATTGATCTCAAAAGAATATCTGAATTGTTTTAAAATTGCAACATGTAATTGATCAAACATAACTGATATAAATCCATTAGTACCATATTTTATGTTCAAACATGTATAGAAACCTGACAGTAAAGTTCCTCAAGAGTCCTCAAATATCCATCCATACACAGCACTCCTGTAAAGAGATATTTTGCACTAGTAGATAAACAGTATTATTAGTAGCACAAAAACAACCTGCAACTGTTTGTTGCGGATTATTATAAACAAATGCTTTTGCTTCATTTAAATCCACCAAATCCAAGAAATTGACGGGGATCTAAAGCACCATTCATAAGAAATATATCATATACCTTCTCCTGAGTCTCCTGAAAGCATCCATTATTTTAAAATCAGCTTTTGCAATGCATGATTAGAGCTTTGTCTTATTTACTCTCTAAGTATGACAGATTTTGCCATGATGGCTCATTTGCTCTAGGATTCTCTTCCAGACTCCAGAGATTCCAGCTGTTCTTCCAAGTGATTTTAGCAGTGCCCGGTTCTGTAATCTAAAATACTTCCACAATTTAAAATGTGTTAAACAAGATACTTTTCTTCTGTGCTATAACCCCACACTTCCAAGGAGATCACAAAATAAATTCCTGTCCACCACTGACTTCCAGACACCCGAGTCCCACGACAGTAATGGGGGGAAAAGGTGGGCAGGGGTTTCCCCTGGCCTTTCCATCATTCTGTCCAAGGCATCCTCATGAGAAAAACGCCTTCACAGACATATTAAAGTTCAGGTAAAGGTTTATTGTGTTTAGCTAACAGTTACCTTTCTTAGCTATAATGGCTATAATTCCCCCATTAGATAAAACATAGCAAATTTTAATCATGCCAACTCTGCTCTCCTCTGGCTTCTTGGTTCTGGAAAGCTGTAAACTCACTAATAACTCTGATTTTTTTTTTAATTTCATTTGCAAGATTCCCCTTTCAATGTGCTCTGACAGAGCAGTGAAGACATTCCTGCCATGACATGTCTAATTAACGCATTTATTTGCCTCTTGTCATTATGCAGTAAAATGAACTTTTCAAAAAAAATATTGGTCTGGACCGCTGGGGATCACTGACAAAGAGCTTTTCACTTTTTCAGCAGCATTGTACAAGCCAATTTCAACATTTCATACACCATTTGTAACTGCCTTGGAGGATTTTCAGAATATTGTTTGATGGCTCCTCATCAAAATATGTATTTCTATGTTTTATTTCTCTGCATTATGGCTTTTGTGAATGGTGATGGGCTTTCATTTCAAACAAAATGATAGTTAGAATTCCTAGGTACCAGGACAAATGATTATGATTTTTCTGCCATAGTAAGCAAATGGAGAGAATCCAATAGCACACACCCACCTCCATGCAGGAAAAAAATGCTAAGGACAAAAAGAAAAAAGGAAAGAGAAAAAAAGCCCATTCTTACTGTTTTAGTGCGTGTTTGTTTGGATAACCATTCTCATCTCACTGCCTGCGGCTCTTGCTGTATTATTTTGTGATCCTCTAACAATGACCATCTGGATTTTTCCATGTCCTCCACACAGAAGCAAATTACATTATGTGGCAGGTGAAAAGACTTTGTGCTGATGAGGTTTGGAGGCTTTTCTTTTGCTGCTAATTATTTTGATTGAAAAGGCAGCCTTTGTTGCAGCCATCAGTGTGATCAGGTACTGGAGAGCTTTTCCCTAGAGCTGCTCATAGCATTTGTGTTTGCTGGACTAGCTCAGACCCTAAATAACGGCCTTATGTTCAGAAAAGAAGCACTCAGGAGCAATGCTGAAAGCTTCCCTGACATTCTCTTATCTTGCTTTCTTATACTTCCTTCCACGGCTTGTGGCTAGAGTATCCGATAAGAAATTATAAGGCACCTTTTGGCAATTTGGAGGGCTTTAAAAAAAANAGAGAGGACCTGCTTCTTGCACATCCCTCCCATACCTTCAATTAGGCTTCTATCCCTCTAAGCAATAAAGTCTATGCATGATGTTATTCTCAAATTAATGTGTTAAAGCACTGTAATTAAGCAATAAATAATACAAAATAAGAAGTTTCAGCCTTCACTGGTGCTAGCTTAAATCAGGTATAGCTACAGTAAGGTAATTCCAAAATCAAACATATAATAATTGAAAGAAAAATCATATACTATCACATAGGGTGCCGTGGACCTATGAAAATATTTTTCCTTCAGATTTAAAAAGGTGCTTTAATTAGGAATCATTGTTCTTTAACAGCTTAATGATTGTACTGCCTGACACAGAGAAGACTCTCAGCACATCTGGAACGTTAAACACGTCAAAGTCTGATAGAAGTCAAAATTGACACAAGCAGGTATAGAAGTGCCCTGCTGAATCCCAACCATCAGGAGAATATAGTCTTGTGTACAGAAGGGATTCACAAGTATAATTATAATTATTTCATAACTCATTCACTTGGTAAAATTGATCTCAAAAGAATATCTGAATTGTTTTAAAATTGCAACATGTAATTGATCAAACATAACTGATATAAATCCATTAGTACCATATTTTATGTTCAAACATGTATAGAAACCTGACTCAATAAAGTTGCTTTCCTCAAGAGTCCTTAAATATCCATCCATACACAGCACTCCTGTAAAGAGATATTTTGCACTCCTAGATAAACAGTATTATTAGTAGCACAAAAACAACATGTAACTGTTTGTTGTGGGTTATTATAAACAAATGCTTTTGCTTCATTTAAATCCACCAAATCCAAGAAATTGACGGGGATCTAAAGCACCATTCATAAGAAATATATCATATACCTTCTCCTGAGTCTCCTGAAAGCATCCATTATTTTAAAATCAGCTTTTGCAATGCATGATTAAATCTTTGTCTTATTTACTCTCTAAGTATGACAGATTTTGCCATGATGGCTCATTTGCTCTAGGATTCTCTTCCAGACTCCAGAGATTCCAGCTGTTCTTCCAAGTGATTTTAGCAGTGCCCGGTTCTGTAATCTAAAATACTTCCACAATTTAAAATGTGTTAAACAAGATACTTTTCTTCTGTGCTATAACCCCACACTTCCAAGGAGATCACAAAATAAATTCCTGTCCACCACTGACTTCCAGACACCCGAGTCCCACGACAGTAATGGGGGGAAAAGGTGGGCAGGGGTTTCCACTGGCCTTTCCATCATTCTGTCCAAGGCATCCTCATGAGAAAAACGCCTTCACAGACTTATTAAAGTTCAGGTAAAGGTTTCTTGTGTTTAGCTAACAATGCACTTCTTGTCTACACTATTCATTAGGCTTCTTAGCATTGAATGGCTATAATTCCCCTACTAGATAAAACATAGCAAATTTTAATCATGCCAACTCTGCTCTCCTCTGGCTTCTTGGTTCTGGAAAGCTGTAAACTCACTAATAACTCTTGATTTTTTTTTAAATTTCATTTGCAAGATTCCCCTTTCAATGTGCTCTGACAGAGCAGTGAAGACATTCCTGCCATGACATGTCTAATTAACGCATTTATTTGCCTCTTGTCATTATGCAGTAAAATGAACTTTTCAAAAAAAATATTGGTCTGGACCGCTGGGGATCACTGACAAAGAGCTTTTCACTTTTTCAGCAGCATTGTACAAGCCAATTTCAACATTTCATANTTATTAAAGTTCAGGTAAAGGTTTCTTGTGTTTAGCTAACAATGCACTTCTTGTCTACACTATTCATTAGGCTTCTTAGCATTGAATGGCTATAATTCCCCTACTAGATAAAACATAGCAAATTTTAATCATGCCAACTCTGCTCTCCTCTGGCTTCTTGGTTCTGGAAAGCTGTAAACTCACTAATAACTCTTGATTTTTTTTTAAATTTCATTTGCAAGATTCCCCTTTCAATGTGCTCTGACAGAGCAGTGAAGACATTCCTGCCATGACATGTCTAATTAACGCATTTATTTGCCTCTTGTCATTATGCAGTAAAATGAACTTTTCAAAAAAAATATTGGTCTGGACCGCTGGGGATCACTGACAAAGAGCTTTTCACTTTTTCAGCAGCATTGTACAAGCCAATTTCAACATTTCATACACCATTTGTAACTGCCTTGGAGGATTTTCAGAATATTGTTTGATGGCTCCTCATCAAAATATGTATTTCTATGTTTTATTTCTCTGCATTATGGCTTTTGTGAATGGTGATGGGCTTTCATTTCAAACAAAATGATAGTTAGAATTCCTAGGTACCAGGACAAATGATTATGATTTTTCTGCCCTAGTAAGCAAATGGAGAGAATCCAATAGCACACACCCACCTCCATGCAGGAAAAAAATGCTAAGGACAAAAAGAAAAAAAGGAAAGAGAAAAAAGCCCATTCTTACTGTTTTAGTGCGTGTTTGTTTGGATAACCATTCTCATCTCACTGCCTGCGGCTCTTGCTGTATTATTTTGTGATCCTCTAACAATGACCATCTGGATTTTTCCATGTCCTCCACACAGAAGCAAATTACATTATGTGGCAGGTGAAAAGACTTTGTGCTGATGAGGTTTGGAGGCTTTTCTTTTGCTGCTAATTATTTTGATTGAAAAGGCAGCCTTTGTTGCAGCCATCAGTGTGATCAGGTACTGGAGAGCTTTTCCCTAGAGCTGCTCATAGCATTTGTGTTTGCTGGACTAGCTCAGACCCTAAATAACGGCCTTATGTTCAGAAAAGGAGCACTCAGGAGCAATGCTGAAAGCTTCCCTGACATTCTCTTATCTTGCTTTCTTATACTTCCTTCCACGGTTTGTGGCTAGAGTATCCGATAAGAAATTATAAGGCACCTTTTGGCAATTTGGAGGGCTTTAAAAAAAAGAAAAAGACTATCTTATTAGAATTAATTTTATTTTAAATAGCTCAGCACACTTTCCAGTCACCTGACTGTCCATAATCTACTCTATCCTAATATTAAATATTCCTTTCTGTGCAGGTATCAGGCTGTTATTTCTACCCAACAGCCAATCAGTTGTTTCATATCACAAAAAATAAAATACTTTCCAGGCGGTCCTGGAAGAAAACAATTAGCGGATGATCTTCCCTGACAACAGTCTACGTTTCATTATTGTTTGTCATCGCTTGCCTTCAACACACAAACAGACAAAGAGTATCCCAGGGGTGCGTCTGTGTCAGAATGTGGGGCTGTACTGACAGGTTCAAATTAGCAGCTGACATGAATTACCAGAAAATTTGGCATCTTTCCTCTCCATCACCGAAAATGAAACTTAATTGGAGAAGGCAGCAGCAGGTGGAATTAAAACTTGCCCTTTTAGAACTGTAGTGATAAATACTGAATATTTAGAAAATTAATACTGAGTTTAGAGAAAGAGTTGATGTGTAAGA
Organism: Crypturellus undulatus; assembly: GCA_013389825.1. Lineage (NCBI taxonomy): Eukaryota > Metazoa > Chordata > Aves > Tinamiformes > Tinamidae > Crypturellus > Crypturellus undulatus. The sequence continues at coordinate 331,376 of VWPW01021481.1, forward strand.
AAGGAACTGAAGCTGGAGAATTCTGTAATAGAAAAGAGCAAAATATTTTAATATATAAATAGATATGAGACAACTGCAGACAAACAACATGTATGAAAGATAAAGAAGAGTTCATAACTAATTGAAAAAAAAAGAAAAAAGATGGAAGACAGACATGGCATTAAGCAGAGCAAAATTAGGGAGAGCAAAATATTTTTAGATTAAGTTTAGATTTTAGATTTAGAATTTAGATTTAGATTAAAAACTTTTGAAACACATTGATGAAAACTTGGCTGAAAACAGTTTGGATGCAAATTATTTATTTTCATTTCAAGACGGGAAGAATTCTCTAAGCCTAAAGCAGGAGGCAAAGTGTTTGGAAATCTGCTTATTTTCATCCTCTGCTCTGAAGTTTCTCTGTGCCCTTGAGCCAGTCATTTAAGCCAACATTTTCAAATGCAATTGTCCTAATTAGACCCTGATTTACATTTTGTCCTCTGTTTTCAAAGAAGCTTCCTATTATAAACATGAGTAACATGAGCAAACATGAGTAAATCATGAAACACTGACCTTTTCCCCCAAATTGTTACTTTTACATATTCCACTAAACATCTTCTCAGTTTTTTTGTTAACAATTAGCAAAGATCAGCTAGTTTTGCCACGGTTATTTCAATGAAATGATGCCAATGTCTTTAAAGCATCCGGAAGAAGGCTAATATCTATGAGACCCTACTGATTTTTGAAGGAAAATTTATAATGCCTTTGAATTCTGGGAACTGCAGGAAAGAGTAGTTTTGTTAAGATGAATTTTGTTCTAGAGGACTCTTCCCTGTTCCTTCTTGAACCTACGTGATGTTTGCCTTCCCCTGCCATTCTATTACTCTATTTTCAACAGAAATCGCACACCAGGTCGGCTTTCCCCACAGAGTGCAAGAGTTGTGACCAGATGCTGTCCACTGAAACCAATACAAGGAATATTCACTGATTCCTTAGCTTCACTTCCCAAACCTTCTTTTTAAGTGTTGATGTCTCAGAGCTGACTGAGGAGATGCAGAGATATCAACCGGGGCACCACAGGTGGACAAACTGAATCCCACCCGATGCTCTGTGGACCAGGTGGCCTCCAGCTGCCTTTGCTCTCCTCTTAATTAGCCCGACAGGTTGCCGGATTAGATAGCCAGCACGTTCAGGAAAGAGGAACCATCCAATGTGGAAGGAAGTTCTAATGACTGGAAAAGGCAGGACATTACTGAAAATCAGCATGAAAGGGAAGCTGGTGGGAATGCCTACTGGCCTGCACTCTCAAAAGGAGGCCAAGGAAACAGATACGAGAGGTTGTAAAATGTTTGTTTTCCCTGGCACTTTACTCCAGTATTCTACCCAAATCGGTCTGCTTACAGATATGAAATGTACAGGTAAAGGAGAGGTCTCCTGTTGATAAAATAACTCTAAACAGAATGACAAAGTGGATGCAATAGTCGGTGCATTATTTCCACCTTTAGAAACTGCCTCCTGGTTCTCCCTCTTCTCTCAGCCATCAAACTCAAAAGGTTAACGTGAGAGAGCATTAGCCTCTCTTAGAAAATATAAAACCATAATGGATTTTTTTTCTTTCCAAATAATAGCTAATCCAGCCATCATCTGCTACTTGGGAGTATGGAATTTCCTAGCTTTCCTCCGTGCCAGTCTCACTTGCCAGATCATTAGCAGCAGTTTATAGCACACTCTTCTAACATACTTGGCCTTCCACCAGAGGAATCGGTATGCCTGATCACAAAAGTAGCACACATAGTATTAGACACTTATTTTTTATTCTGTTTCTCATAATTTACCCCTCAAGAGCAATGGCCAAAGCCAACTGTATATTCTCTTAGCCTCATTTTTCTAATTCAACTTTTCATTTCATCTGATATATATACCAATATATATCAGGAACAAAATAGGAACAAAATAGGAACAAAACATCCATATAATAACTCATATCTTCTACTATAATTATTCCTGAAGGGCATCGTCAGAATGGAGGATCTCACTCTTCAGGACACAGTGAGGGACACTCAGATGTTTGTACTGAACCTAGTTTCATAGATGATAAGAGACGGTGAACAGCTGGAAACAACCAAGAGGGAGGGAAATTACAGGATCACAGAAATGAAATTGTAGGTTCAGACCCCTAGAAAATAATCCAGAAAGGAAAGAGAAGAGGGAAGGACAAAGTACCACTGAAGCCATTAACCAGGAGCTAAATTTCTGAACTGTGTGAGCTGGCTGATGCCTTATGGACTGCGAGAGGAGGGATCTGTGGAGATGCTGTCGTGCAGTTTGGCTACTTATTGATTCTGTAGATCCAGACAGTTCCCCCGAGGGCACCGCAGCAGCCCTGTGGGCTGGCTGGTGTCTCAGCTCCGTTATTTCGCCTGCAGTCAGGGTAAATATATATGCTCAGCACAGCAAACAGTGTGGTCTGTTCTCTTCAAAAGATGCCCTGCTGATAGCACAGCTTTTTATAGCTGTTGCCTTAAAGGAAAGAAAAAAGTCTTCCAGTAGACATTTCATCACAAGAACAATACCTAAAGTTTTATAGGAGACCTGACAATCGCATATAGAATAACAAAAGTGCTGCTTGGCTTATTCTTAATTTGATAAGGATGGCTCATATCAAACTGAATTCTTTTATTTCAGCATAATAATTACATTTTACTTAAGTTTTCCTCTAAAGAAGATTTTAGAGATCTAATTTCCCATTTAGTACCACTTCCTTAGTATTTTCATTTATTTGCCTAATGAATGAGAATTATCTCAGCGTTCTGTAATGCCTGTGTTCTAGCAGCAACACTCATTTAGAGGGTATGCAGCCACTTCCACATGTTGATATTTTGAAATCTGGAGTTAATTACAGCAATTTCTATTCAAAGAGGCATATTGAGAATAAAGCAAGAGAAGGCTGGTTTCCTCAGCGAAGTACTTGAAGATGTTTGTTAATTAAAGACATAAGGAGCCAACATTGTGTTTTATTTTTCTCTTCAGATTGTGTTAGAATACCAAAGCCAGCCAAGGTTTGTAGGAGAAGGCGCTAAATTTTATTGCACAAACTGGTATGCCTGAAAAATATATGCTGTTGGGCACATAATATTGAGAATGTGGTTGCTGAAAACCAAGTATTTCCCTGTCAAGCAGGGCACATGTCCTCATGGATGCTGGACCCACTGGTCAGTTGTGACTGTCTGTGGCCTAATTCTACCAAGTCAGAGAAGAATCAGATCATGGGAGCATGGGGATAACACTGGGGATAAACAGACTTTAGTTGTCAGAAAAGAAAGGATGGGGTTCTTTTTTGATCTTTAGATATGCAAATCTTTACTTCTCAGCTCAATCTTCCTTTAAGAGATAGTAGCGCTGTCATTCTTAAGAGAAGCCACCTCCTTCAGCTTCCTTATGACCTAATAAAAAAATAAAAAGAAAAAAAATAGAGAAGGAGAAGAAAAAAACCTATCTTTTTATTTCTTTGCAACCCCAGTAGCAAATCTGTGATGGACCAGGCATTTCTGATCATTTTTAAATGCAGCAGCAGAGTCCTCCCACAAGGACAAGTGCTCATCACTCTCTACATCCTTGTAAAAAAAAGTGATAAACTTCTGCCTGCACCACATTGAAATCTGCTCTTGAGTTCATCCATCAGGAGTCTCACAGTGTTTTTCCTAACAGTTTTTTGTAGGTTATAGAAGGCTTGGGATGAAAGAAAGCAACCGCAAAGAAAGGAACTGCAAAGAGAGTATATTTAGGAATGAAACAACAACATGATATAGATTGCTGAAGTCAAGTCCCTCATACTTCTTCTGAGCTCTGAAACACTAGCAAGATGTCTAGGGCCAACAAAGAGCATTTTGCTGTTCAAAGTAGTCCTTATAAGTGAAATAATATTTTATAGGTTTCAACACTGGAAATAACAGACTCGAGGTACCTCACAGTGCTGAGGACAGTGCGTTTTCACTAGGTATTTACTAGCTCTTTCTTGTAAACAAACACGCTCTAGCAGCTGCAGCACTCTGGCATCAACTGCTATTCAAAAACACTTAGTTCTCCTTCCAATCTCTTATTTAATATGCAGTCCCAGATCTCAGTCTTATTCAATACCCTCACTAGCCATTGCCAACAAGCACTGATTAAATGAAAATGGGTTATCACACAGAAACAAGCCTCAGACCCTTATCTCAGCTGTATTCACAAACCATGTAGTCTACTCCACGTATCCTTTGCTACAGAGGGGAGGAAGCTGATTTTCCTTCAGAGATGGGAAGCAGCACCCCACAACAAGCTTTGGAAAGCATCTAACTTCTCCTCAGTGTTCAGCACATTAAAAAGAGAGCAAATATCTTCTCACTCTTCCGAAGACTTTGTGGATGGGAGAAAGTTATAGACACATAGAGGAGAATAGCTCAGGAGAAAACATTTATGCAATCATAAGGTTGCTTCATTTCCCAGATCCAGTAGATCTGGCTTCTTGAAAGGGAGTCAGAGACCCACACATAAAAGGAATGAGAGAAAAAGAGTCACGTTTATTCTGCCCTCCTCAGTGTATCTGAACAGCACCAGGAGTTAGGAGTTATCCTCATAAAATGTCCTTGCTTGTGAACAACTTCTTCCTGCTTCTGAAGAGAAATTCCATTTAAAAATTGAAAAGTTTTTGCTGTTGAAATTGGTTTGTTTCTTACTGAGCTACTGCTTTCCATAAGTAATAAATAATAACATGAACAGGATTCTCACCTATAAAACACGTCCAGGTACAGCTGGAGAAAAGGACCTAGGAGGACCTCAGTGATGCTGCCCCTCCAGCAGTGGCTCCATGCCCTGCAATGCAGGTGAGAACTGATTCATAGAAAGGAACCAAACTGGTGCTTTTCTTGCACAGGAATGCCCTGCCCTTAAGTAGCAGTCAGCCCCATTTGAAAGCGCAATAAATCAGTCTAACTGTATTCTCCACAGGTTACCTTTATTTAATGGTATTGCTCTAGGTGGGGCTCTGAACTCTGAGGCTTCATATGCTGAGAGTTTTAAGAAACAATTCTATCACATTGTGATAAATGTTTCATTTCCCGAGCCCCTTTTATAGATATTTTATTGTTAAAACAAGAAAATAATTCTAATAGAGAAAAAAAAATTAATGGCTTGATTCAATGCAATTGGCTACTTAGAGTCACAAGAGGGAGATTTAATTCAAGGACATTAGCAAGAAATACTGTATTTTTATTTATTTTGCTGCTGAAAAGAAATCGAGTAAAACACCTCCAGATAAAAGATATAAGATGTCCTTCAGAGAAGTAGTCAAGTTGTAACTTGCTATTATGCAGTTAGCTGAAAATGTTTTTTTTTTTTCCCCAAACAAATCCCAGCAATAGAAATCTGGACTAAAAGCTGGTTTGCTTACGTTTTCTTATATTTTTCCCCTGCTACTCTGTCATTTATAACACTGAAGCCACAAATCCGTCAGGTCACAGACAAAAAAGCACGAACACAACTCCATAATTTACTTTTCAATGGCAGGTCTTATTTCCTAGAGAGATGGAATATCAATGACTTAAAAAAAAAAAAAGAAAAATATCTCTTACCGTGTACATGAACCATTGTATTTGACTCAGTATATGATCAGTATTAATATCTAGAGGTTTGCTAATAAGAAGGGATGCTTCTTCTAACAAAGAAATTTGTTAGAGCATTGTCGCTTTAAATTTAGACTACATGTGGATCTAGAACTATCCAGAGTGCATCTGGCAAGAAGGCAAGAAAAATAAACAGATAAATAAGTAATAAAACTATTAATGAAAATTTCAAAGCCAANGTTTGCTATTAAGAAGGGATGCTTCTTCTAACAATTTTTTCCTTTTATATCCCAAGCAGTCTTCTTCCAGGTACACCAAATATGCCAAAAAAGCAAAACTACTTTTCTGCAGTTTTGGAATGCATTCTCTGTGTAGCAGAAAGCAGGTTCCTCTTAAGCTGGTCTTCAAAAAAGTAGCATGAAAACATGTCAAAATCTAGGCATAATTCATGTCTACGCTTTTTACTTTTCCAAAGGAAATAGAGGCACTAATGTTGATTATTTAGAGAACAAGAGACACTATTATAATTTTTTAATGGAGAAATTTGCTAGAGCATTGTCACTTTAAATTTAGACCACATATGGATCTAGAACTCTCTAGAGTGCATTGAGATCACAAGAAGGCAAGAAAAATAAACAGATAAATAAATAATAAAACTATTAATGAAAATTTCAAAGGCAATGGTACTAACCTGCAAACACCAGCAATTTGACTGCTGTTTGCAAGCAACAAACCACTCTTTAAATTCATATTACTGGAGTGGAACCCGTGTAAGGGACCTTAGGATACAAACCAGGTCTTACTACATTGCCTCCTTGTTCCTTTAAAATTTCCTTTGATTTAATGCCTAGGAAAAGGTAAAATAAAAAGCATCATCAAACTAACTGCCTGGCCCACACTGTGAACAAAAGTTTATTGTCCTGAATTTCATTTAAATCGATAGTTATCATATCTCTCTGCTTAACCAAGTGCACCAGGTTCCATATACAGAACATCCAAACTGACTACTATTTTTTAACAGTTGCTTTCACTGACATCCTTCATTTCTTGAGTGTTTCTTAGGATCTTCCTTTAATTTGTTTGATTTAGCTCTTCAGAGGTGTTTAAGTGGGTAACATTTAAGTGTCATCATTAAAGTCAGGGTGTTAAATTATTTCCTTAGCTTAAGACCCATAATTTTGCACGTAATACTGACCTTTCTTAAGCCAGGAGCAAATGTACTATTGAACAAAATGTTTTCCTCTTCATACAAAATCACTGACAGGGTGTAATGCGCACAGCTTGTGCAGTGGTTAATATATAGGTACAACTCTTCCTCCAGGACATGGTCAGGATCTCTGGAAGGCATTTTAATAAATATCCGTTCTCAGCCTTTGCTATCGGATGCAATTTTCTTCTCACTCTCTGCCTCTGGGTCTTTTTAATTTTACAGGATGTGATTTGGGTCTTTCCATGCACAACCACCCACCCCACAGAGCAACACTCTGCTCTGCAGGCAAGAAACCTGCAGGGCTAAAGAGGAAGGGCATAAAACTCCCTATATGACATTTCATTTCATCAGCTCTGCCAGATCTTTAAACATCCTGAATACTTAACTCGTATTCATAGATTCATTCCAGTTCATTAAAGGTCTGTGATTCCCTCGTAGCCCAGCAGAAAGATTATGGGTTTTGAAAGTTCGGCTTTCCCAAGGTCTCTGCCAGGTAAGAACAGTTTGCAACAGCTTTCCCAGCTCTCTGTGCAATTCCTCTGCTCTGTTAGGGTCAAATACTGCTCTGGACTCTGATTCTAGGCCAAAAAGGCTTTCTCTCACTCCCAGTATAGAGAGACATTTATATTAGCAGTAATTTGGAAAAGATTAACTGGGGGGTTGGGGAGAGAGGCTCCTGATAGAGATGTATTCCCAACATATTCATTTGTTTCCAGTCTCTTGTAGCCTCTCTGGATTGAAAATCACCTTCTGACAAGTCTATGTTGTTGTTATTGCTTGTTCCATTACCAGCTCTGTCAGCGTGTTTAGGTTATTCAGATTTTCCACCCTCCTCCTTGTGCAGACTTATCTCTATCAGCTAGCAGCTCTTGTTTAAATCATGCCAGCATTGCTTCAGTTTCTATCTGTTCCCACTTGCGCCTACAGGAGGGATCTCCAAAGTTCTGCTATTTTTTGTTTCATGTTGTTATCTGATTCTCTGGGCTCCTGCTGTGTATTCCAGTAAATTGCATGCCACATTATCCTCCAGCTTGTAGGAGGCAGGGAATCAAACCGTTTGTTCTCCCCAGACTTCCTTAGTATTTTTTGGAGCAATAGGAAATGAATGTTGTTTGCTCCAGTGCAGCTCCCCTTTGAACTTTCAGAGCATGAACATCCCAAATCCCACTCTTTCCTAGAAGAAATACAGAAATGGGGAAATGTGCTCTGGACTTTCACCTTTGGTTCACAGCAACAGCAAACCTTGGACAGATATTTCCATCGGAGGGTGTATCTTACAACATATATCATACTATTACCTAAGATGCTAATTTGGAAAAGCAAAGCAGTAAGAAGCAAGTTTTCATTTAAGAAAGAAGGCTTGACAAATTTCTCACCTGGCATAAATATGTGTATATTATTCATTGTATCTTCATCACTGGTCTGGATCTGGAATTGAAAGAAAAACTGGAGCAATTTCTATTGTCATTGACAATGGAGGAAAAAACAGTATTTTCATGATTTACATTAAAATGGGAGAGCTTAAAGCCAAACTATTTAATTTTAATCCACATTTGTTTCTTTGGTTATTATGTCAAAATAGGAGTTATTTCTTTTCCTGCATTTATATCAAGTGTTTTAGAAAGAATCACAGAAAGTAACAAAATCAGCAAGGTCCTTCAAAGAAAAACTCAGAGTTCCTGATATTGAACCAGTTCAAGCATTTTTGAAGCTCTAGAGGAACAAAGGCAACGCTTCAAAGCAAGGATTCTTCTCTTGAAAATTGACTTGTCAATGAGGAAGAATATGTTATTGTGAAAGAAAATCAATGCAGAAATTGCAGAGAGCTGAACAGTGAACAGTTTATAGACGAACACCTGCCTCCATTGTACTCTGATCCCCAAACCGCTTTGATATTGTTTTCTAGGAAACAAGACTGTGTCTAATCTTAATCTGAATCATGATTTCCTCTGGCACCTACAGATATTAAAAACATCCACTTACCTTTCAATGAGAAAACCGAAATTAAAAGCCAAACTACCAACAATGTGAGTTATAGACAGTCAGCTAAACTCATGGATTCTTCTCTAGTCTACTCAAATTTATGCCAGTATATTTTTATTGCAATGTTTTACTGTCTTTTGAGCAAAACTGTGGTAGTGTCACCCCTTATTTTCAAGGGAAGCCATTAAAAATAACCCATTTTTCCCCTTATCTGAAGGCAGGGGGTGTTACTTTACTGAGTTCTCCCTCTGTGCTGATGAACTGTAATGCTGAAGGAAATCCCAAAGCATTTCACTACTGGTGAAAGATGCCAAGTTATCCATTGCTACAGGACTGTCCTGAGCTGATTTTCTCAAATAAACAAAATCGTATGGGGAAAACCTTTCTATTTCAGCTAGTAAGGCAAAAGATTGTTTAACAGAAGGAGATAGTCTAATGCAGTGATTTTAGTTCCATATTTAATCCACTTAGATTATTCAACAACCTTCACAAACTGCCTGGGTTCTCTCTGGGTCTCACTTTCCGATCTGCCTTGTTACCTATCAGTGACCTGGAACCTAGACAAGTACTCATGATTTGTAATAAATAACTGTGAATTTCATAAAATATATTAGTGGCTAAAAGGATGAGTTTGGGGAATCTCTGATTCCTGAAGTACAAGAATGCACTTAAACACTTTATTTGGGTTTGCAATTCAGCTGAAAGACACGGGCTTTGTGGCTTTACATCTTTTCTTTCAGCAGCAGATATTCCAGTTTTGAATGACCCACAAGTACCCAGGCAGGCAGTTGTTTTTCTGATCAAAATGTTCAACATTAACACATGAAACAATGACCAAAACAACAAGGCAATCCTGATGTATTGCCCTAGGTTCACATAAAAGTTTTGAATGAAGGCAGCATCTTGTAATGTAAACACAATATAATAGAATCGATATAGAGATGCTGTGGATACTGAATCTATATTGCAACTGTGTGCAGCTGAGAGAGACTAAAAGAAAATGCTCTAAAGCAATTCAAGCCCATGATGACAAGAGCTGGCAGCAGCTGACAGCGAGAGACATTCATTTACAACCTGAGCTTGTTAAATATCACCCAAAAGAACAAAACTCGCTACTGTTTATAAAAAAAAAAAGAAAAAATAATTCAAAATAACCACACCACCCTGCTCCAATGGTGAGGAAGAGGTGGAAAGGCTGTGTATTTTTTAAAAAAGATGCAATCTACACGGGGGAAAGATGAGGAGAGAGGGTCTTAACCCAGAGCAGCGGACGGGCTGAGCACAATTTATTGGGATTCAGTGCAAGGCTCAGCTGTCTGGACAAGAGCACTCACATCCAGCAGAGGGCATGAAGGCATAGAGAAGACACAACTGATTTGTGGATAAAACATATTTAAATGTAAGATTTGCCTAAAACTGTCAAAGAAGGTGTTCAGTTTTGAGTTCAGGCACAGTAATCATAGAGATAGCATCAGACACTCAGACTGCTGCATGAAAAAGAGCTAAACTGGCTTGTAAAAATATTCTTAAAATGAAATCCTATAAGGTTGGATTCAGAGGCAGAGGAATTCAAGCTCAAAACAGAATTTACTTGAGTATCAGTCCCTACATGTGACTTCCCTATAGATAGGGGGAAAGGGAGCAAAGTTGGAATAAAAATCCAAAGAACATTTATTTATATGAGAAAAAAGAGAAAGTATAAATCACCCTGATTTCTTCAGAACAGACCGTGGCGCTCAGAACCTAAGGTTTGGCCTGCCATGGTTAGAGATAGAAGTCACAGAGACTTGACAGAGTTCAGCACTTTCCCAAGCCGCGTAACTGCAGGCTATGAATGTAGGTTTAACGCTCCAGCTACTATTTTAAATCATGGGCCAGTTTAGAGGAAAAAATATGAAATATTAAGTTTTATATAATGTGATTTGAAGAAATTAGAGCTGTACACATACGGTAGGCAGAGCTAGAGCTTTGGGAATGTTTTTCTAAACTAATCTATACATAAAACTGCTAATTGCATATTTGGTAATTAAGGAAAAGTAATTAAATACTAAAACATAGCGCTGCAGATGTCCATGGGAATCGTCTTTGAAATCTAGCCATTTATGTGTCTAAACGCGGATTGCAAAGGCTGTATGATATTAAAACAAAGGGTCAATTTTGGCTTGCATTTTTAAGAAGAACCTAATAAAGCTAAACTGTTTCCATTGAAATGTTCTAAGATTTATTTTTTATTTTAGAAAAATGAATATTCAGTATGTTTAATACAATGGCTTGTGATAAATATAAACACAACTGGCAGATTTAAATGACTTCATTTAGTATAAGAGATCAAAGAAATTCATTAGTATAGAAATGTTACTATCATACATTAACCTTTATTAGGCTTTAGAGCAAAAAACCCCTGATTTTTGGCATTCCTATGTATGGTTTTATTTTGCAAATAATGATGCATGTATTTTTGTTGTCAAAAAAGGTGGAAAAAATTGTTCATTTCATGTTGTTTTCCATTCTGTAGTCATCAGGATCTGAACTCTCTATATCTAGTTGTTCATTTAAAAAAAGATGAGGTTTATACCAGAAATAAAATATTTGTAGATTATCAAAGAATTTCTGATGACAGCCAGCTGCTATCTGGGAGCCCCAAAACTCTGTTTAGTGGTATCCGGGATTTTTCTTAAACGGAGTAAAATAAATACTAATTCATCAGTTCCATTGAGGGGATCATCCTGATGCAGACCCCGAGGAATCTCCTTCATGAGTAAAGATCTGTTCATTCTGCTGTGACTTTTAGCACCTAATTAGTTAGGTCTAAGATTGAGTGTGACTGTTATAATCAAAACATGCAGCTCCTCTGAAGGGGAGATGGTATTAACACATACACACGCACCTTGACTATCTGAAGGGAACATTAAATTGAGCTGTTAGTCATCATCATCTTGAGATATCTACTGTAACCCCTCATCTGAAGTGTACGAGTATGGAGACACTATTTTTGTGTCTGACACTGGGCCAGTCTGAGCCACGTTGTAGTTTAGCTCAACGTACTGTCAGCTCAGTCCTACCTTAAAACTCACACATATATATAAATACATATGCATATATATGCACACACACACACATATAGGCATTTTGCCATGCCCCAAAGTGAGACAGTCCTGTTCAGGCTCTCATAGACAGTTATCCAGTTTGCTTTATTCACACTGAGGAATTTATTACAATAAAGGAAATTGTTTCCAAAATCAGCAGTTAGACCTCTTTTCCTATTATTGACTTTTGACACTGAAATATATTAAGCCAATATCATTTTGCTCATGTTCAGTTTCTTCTTAACACAAGAATGAGTGATAAGAAAAATACAGAAAACAGTCTGGCTATGGTGACTGAAAAGAACTTGCTCTCATTAGAGAAGACAACACAAAATCTATTCAGATAGTGAAAGGAAAATGGAAATGTTTCAGACTCAATTTATTCTTCTGACCACATTGGCTGCAGGAAGTCAATACAGTTCAAGCGATGTAAAGAACAGCTGAGTCAATTCATTATGATACCTATAAAAAAGTAGAAATGAATTCCCCTTTAATAAATAGAAGTGCAAATTTACAAAAAAAGAAAAAAAAA